>JBBBDQ010000364.1:760000-1055000 GCA_037127315.1 Ascarosepion bandense
TTATCATTCCAAGTGCACATACTATCACTGACAGAATTCTTATTTTCTATATCAAATTTTCTATTATTATTGTTATTATTATTATTATTATTATTATTAGTAGTAGTAGTAGTAGTAGTAGTAGTAGTAATAGTAGTAGTAGCCGCAGTAGTATTAACACAAGGATTAGAAAATTATTCAAATATTGTTTATAGTTAATTCCCTACAGCTATGCCTAGAGCCAGAAATTCATGTGGTCGTAGCATAATGACATTAGGAACTTGAGGAAATGAAGAAAATTTTATAGAGTTATAAGAACTTACTTAAAGACTTACATACGACAGGTATTCGGATAGTTAATATAATAAATTTTCAGTTAGCGACTTATTTTAAATGTTTTTCATTGAAATGTATTCAATTTTCCTTTTACAAAACTGCGCCCAGGATTGATCTCGTACAGTTTTGTAAATGAGACGATTACAAGTGGAATTGTTTTCATTATTTATAGAAAACTCAACTATTTAACACAATTAGAAAAAATATTGGCTTTATTCCAGTCATTCATTAAAATCAGGGTAAATATTATTTGTTTCGGTGCATTTGTGTTGTTTTCAGTTGTTAATTAATTAAAACTTTCCCTGGTCGCTGTTGTTTCTGAGGTTTCAGAAATGCATTTTTTCCCCGTTCATCTTTTAGTTCTTCTCAAGAAATCCGCTAAAAATAAATAAAAAATCGAATGAAAATTACTCAAAAACATTTAAATAGACTAAAGCTAGAAAAGGAGATTTTTTTCTCTCCATCCAAACATAAAACTTAGCAGAAATAGGAGTGAACTCTAAAAACCGAACTTCCTCTGGAGAGGATACAAAAAATAAATAAAAATAAAAAGCCAAAAAATGAAGTTTAACAAGCATTTGACGATTTGAAGCAGCAGAGAAAAATATCTGTTTAGAGGAGTGGTTTTAATTCAAAATAAAACCACCGATTGTAAATCCTTTTTCTCAGGAAGTAGAAAAGAGGGAATTGCTTTACACAGAGCAAAAACCAGATGAAGATAAAGATTCAATAGGAATTAACATATTTTAAACGCAATAAAAAAGAGGAAATTGAGTTATTGCTACTTCATATCACATCACCAGCTAAGTAATAGTCTTGGCTGCTTCTGACCCAAGGTTAAATTTTAGAGAGCATCTTGTATTTGAAAGATAAACGTGTATGAAGAATTTTAAAAGAATAATTCATTAAAATTAAACATTACTTCTAGTGTCGAGTCCCTTCAGGCCATAAGCGATCACACCTCTTTATAACTTTGTATGTGACACTTAGCAGTTTTGAACTCTTTGTTAATCCCTACAGTTCTGCCATCAAATCAAACAATCTCGTCAGGTAAGTGGCTCATTACCTTCCCTAATATTTCTTTTTCTCAAAATGAATGTTACGTTTTCTAAGCCCTCTCTTCTCATGATGTGTGCAAGGAATTTTATTAGAAGTTTTCTTTCTGTTGCCATTTTTATAACCCCCCCCCCCCCGTTTCTAGCTCGTTCCGACCTTGGAATTCTCAGTATCATTCTGAAAATCAAATTTCTGCTTCTCCTTTTTTTCTCACCCTTAAAGAAATTCTCTAACATTCATTGTCATATCAAACGTTAGGTAGCTAATTTATGATTCTTTTCTTTGTTTCTAACGATTTTTTCCCGTTTCTCAGCACCTTGCTCAGTTTCTGGGTTGCCTCTTTCACTTCTGTCAAATGTGTCCAGATTCAGTTGGAAAATGCGTGAAATAGACATTCTCTAGTACAGAGATCACTGCAACGGAATCGTTAACAAGCAAGGAAAATCACTAAGGTAGCAAGTTTGATTCTGGTTGCCGGCTAGTATGATCATGTACCAGCATAAACGCAGCAAAATAAATAATTTGATTCTCAGTTATAACGCATTTCTATTATCATTGAAGATAAGTTCGGTGAATTACTGCAGTGTTGTGCCATGAAGCTGATTAATATACAGTCGTACCTCCGTGTAACCTTATGTGTGGCGCACTTGGGACCATTTCCAGGTATTTTGTTTACTCTACTCCACCACTGGAGCGAGTTGTGACACAAGGTCGGTTTTTAACGTGGGGAACCTGAGCGCATACACTCAGGCTACTGGTCAAATATTTACCCCCCCCCCCCCCATTCACGCGGTGGATAAGTTCAAACCGGTCTTAAACTGGTCATTACTGGTCTTATTCGGTCTTAATCAGTCATTTGGGACCCAACCAAAAAGTTAGTTGCTCCAAAAATGTTTAAACTTTCGATACCTTCGTAGAATCATTAATCCCTCACCTACAATCAGGCATATGCAAAACTATCAGTAATAAGTATTTTCAGGTAGAATTTGTTTTGCATTTTTTTTCATTCTCGATAAAGTTCAATTTTTTTTTTTTAGGTTTCGTTAATCCGATAACTATTCCTTCTTCTTTTCCTGTACAAGACATATCTGTTAGTCTTATTTGAATTGGTATCCTTTTCGGATTCTTAGATGTCCCCGTTTGGTGGTAATGATCATGTCTCAGCTCCTACCTGCAGCGAAATTCCTCAGTACCTGAGCTGTTCCAAAGAAGGCTGCCGCTGGCGCACTCTCGATGATATCAAGTATCCCTAAGGCATCCTAGGAGGCAAAACAAAATTCCTGGAAATGGCCCCGAGTGCGCCGCACACAAAAAGGACAACTTGACCTTACGCAGGGTATATTTCTCTGATTTATCTTGTACTTTTGTATTCTCCCCTGCTTAGCCATCACGGTGTTCTTTTCTTAAGTACTACAGCATCTATCAGGGTCCATTCATAGCTGCGCATGTGCAAAAGTGTGAGATTAACGCGTTGAATCCCCAATTATTATTATTATTATTATTATTATTATTATTATTATTATATCATTTTTCATCATATTTCAATTTCTGCGTTACATAGACAAAGTTCTCCTTAGTGTGTGGGTTTTACTTAACAAAACAAATTTTTGTATATTTCTTAAGCTGGGGTTTCCAGGGGTTCTTTCAATGTGTTGTTTTGTTTCATTTTTTTTTTATCATTCCAATGCTCCTACTATCACTGGTACGATACTTGTTTTCAATTTCCACAATTTATTTTTCGATCTCCATTTCCAGGTCTTTATATTTTTACTGTTTTTCGAATTCCTTGGTTGCTATTTTACAATCCGCTGGACAAGCCATATCAATTAATAGGCATATTTTTGTGTTTGACAATAATATCCGGTATTATTATGTTGTCATTTTTCATCATATTCCGATTTCTGCTATGGTCGCCCTACTAACCAAGTCTGCGGGAAGATCTAAGGCTGGTCGTAGCTTGCTGTTATTGCAACATTTCATGTTTTTTCTATCTCCCCTATCATCTCTTGCGTTACATAGGCAAAGTTCTCCTTAGTGTGTGGGCAGTACTTAATAAGACAATTATTTGTATATCTATTAAGATAGGATTTCCAGGGATTCGTTCAATGTGTTGTTTTGTTCCATTCCAAGTGCACCTACTATCACTGGCACGATTCTTGTTTTCATTTCCAAATTTTTTCTATTTCAATTTCCAGGACTTTATATTTTGACAGTTTTTCAAATTCCTTGGTTGCTATGTTACAATCTGCTGGACAAGCCATATCAATTAATAGACAAGTTTTTTCTTTTTGTTTTTTAACAATAATGTCCGGCTTATTTGCTTCAACTTTTCTGTCTGTGTAGATGGTGTAATCCCATAGAATAGTGACATCTTCTATATCTGTAACCGGTGTTGGGTGATGTTCATATCAGTGTTTGTTTACAGATTTTCCATAGTGTTTGCACATTGTCCAATGTAAATATTGCCCATTATATCGTGACGATTTTTATATTCATTTGGGGCAAGTACAGAACAATCTGAGATGAGTCTATTGTTTCTTGGTATTTATCACAGAACCTGCATTTTGGATACACATTATTATGCCTGAATTATATTTGCCTGAAAGTTTCTAATGAAAAGACTTTGGTCTTGCGCTGCAAAAATAAAGCCTTCAGTCTCAGACTTTAATCCAGATGCACGTAACCATCAATGAGTATTAACTTTATCAACATTGGATTTATTGTCACGTTCTGGATATTAGCCATGCAGAGGTTTGTCTTGCCAGCGTTGTTTCATCTGTTCAAGAGCTATATCTCTGGCTTTCATTTTCATATTTTTGGCTGCAATAGTTGGTTCTTGGCTTTTGTTTTGCTTTTTTACATAATCTTATAGGTTCCATTTATATGATTGAGTTAAAGGGTTGTTTTCCATATAGACATGCATTGTTTGATGAAATTAATGATGACGGGTGATATATTTATATAATGTCCGGTATTATTATTATTATTATTATTATTATTATTATTGTTTTAGAGTACTGAAATGCTATGTTATGTCGGTTCTTCAATATGGCAGTGAATGTTGGACAATACCATCAAAGATGAAGGAAAAACATGAAGTAACTGAAATGTGGTTCTACAAAAGGATGCTGCGAATATCATGGATCAAGCATGTGAGCACTGATGAGGTTTTGGAAACGATCGAAACGATCGAAACGAAAAGTAAATTAATACTGAGCATCAGGAAGAGAAAACCGAAGTTCCTGGGACATGCAAAGAGGAAAGTGGGTTTGGAAAACCTGATACTAACAGACCAGATAGAGGGTAAAAGAGACAAGGGAAAGCAGCTGATAACATATTTGAAGGACATAATCAGTTGGATGATGGAACGAGGGTTGCATGGTGTAACAGAAGTAGGCGTGCTAAGAGCTACCAGGGATAGAAAAACGTGGAGGGCCATGATCGCTTACGTCCTGAAGGGACAGGGTACATAGAAGAAGAAGAATTTCTATTGTACAGATATTTTCTTCTGGATTCCAGCAGAGAGCTAAGATCAGAAATGGGATAATGGAATGTCAACTGATCATTTTTGTCAAAATCAGGAGCCCATTTAATGAGCCTATTGGAACATTTCTAATCTATTCGAGGTCTCCAACTATATGTATGTGTGTGTGCGTATTAATATACATGATACGTGTATGAATACTCACACACATACATGCACGTATATTAACTAACGTTTCCTTCCAACATACACCTAAACAGATAAGCGTTTCTACACAAACATACACATATACTAGTATACAATTTACTATTAAAAATATTCCCTGCTCATACACTTAAAAATAATTATTTATTGCTTTAATACACGCGACACATATCCGAATAATAAGAACCACGTCAAATTACAACATACAATTATCCTGTTTCTGTTTTTTCATTTTCTTTCGGTCTCTATAAGTTATAAGCAGTTATATTTAGGTAGTAAGAATGACTCCTAAAACGTTATGTTAAATTCACCCGAAATATATATATATATATATATATATATATATATATATATATATATATATATATACACAAGATTGATTCCGTTATTTATAAATACAATTGTAGTTGCGGAGCTGACTACATCGGAAGAACAACACAGCGTCTTGACATGAGAATAAAGCAATATGTCCCTACTATGATAAGAAACCAAAACTTGCCTCGAAATGGTCTAGTTCCAAATATTTACGGATCAGCCATTGTGAGTACCTTTTAAAGAATAGAACTGCGAATTTTAGTGAAGATTGGTTCAATGTTGTGGCCCGATTTCACTCTTTATTCTATCTTAAGGTGCTAGAGGCTTTATATATCGGGTCCTACAAACCTTCACTGTGCAAACAGCGTGATTTGTTGGTGCTCGATATTATTAGCCTAAGCTCTTTGCATTTATAATTCTCCCCCTCATATTCCATGATACACTATTTTAATTCTAATATAAATCTTATGTAGGGGCCTGATGAGCGGGAGCGAAACCGCTTGCTTCGATTTTTTATTACTACTTCATAATGTGTAGCAATACACACTTTCATTTCTTTAATATATATATATTTATATGATATAAAATAAAATGATTGATATTAGATAATTATTTCATTTTCTTATATCAAATCTTGATCATTTTCATTTGCATTTAGATTAACAATTTCTACATACAAATCTTATTGAAAGATTACATTTATCTCGTTTATTTACGAACATTATTTTTTTATTTTATTAATCGTTAAATTTTCAAGTTATTTTTAATTAGGTAAAGCATTTCTAATTATCAATGTTGCCATGATAATGATTTTTCTTTATTTTTTCCGCAGTTCTTATGATATTGTTGTTGAATGATGCGTTGGAAATATAATAAAAATATTTTAATGTTAGGATAAAGAACAAATAGAAAACATTTACTAACGTGTTTCGCTTTTATAAAACCTCCATCAGAAAATAATGAGTTTGTGTGTTGTGTGTGGGTGTGTAAGAGAGACAGAGAAACAGAGAGAGTGTGTCTGATTAGTAGGTATTATGCCTGGAGGTTGTCCGAATCTTGGTTTGGGGTCGTTTCTACATTGACACCAGTCATAGCAGTGGTATTTAAATATAGGTTATATTTTATTTAACAGTGGTTTTCATCAAAGTTGATGATGCCATATAATTTTTTGACGTGCATTTAGAGTTGGTAAAAAGTTTTATCAAGACTCCTTCGAAGTATTTTCGTCTTAAAATATTACGTTCTTTTTAATTTATTTTTATGTATTTAAGTATCGGGCGGCTAACCTATTCCAAGAGATTTGGCCAAGCATTAGAAAATTTTCAAAGGAATTTCTGATCGGGCCTAGTACTTTTCAGCATCCTCTCGTATAATTTTTTTTTTAATCACATCACCCCGAGCAAGGCGGTAACGCCACTGATGTGCCGGGGGCTACGTAAGAGCGAAAAGATTGGAAAAGAGAAAACTGGAAACCACATCCTAAACAGGGAACAAGGGATGAGCCTCTACACCTGTTCAATAGACGTGTGTGGAGTGTGAACCGGATGATAGTTTAGACTATCTACTCCAATTGAAGAAGAAGAAAAGAAAAAAATGGTAACGGTGGTGAGTTAACTAAGTTTGAAAAACGGTAAACACTCGTTCAAATAACCATGAAACTATTTTAAAATTAGCCACAACAAATAAAACAAAATAAAATCAAAGCAAAATTATAACCTACTTTGAAGAATATTTCAAAGTTGATCCTAAACCAAACGCACGTGTACCAACGCCAGTAGAGAAAAAGAATTATTTTATCTTTTGGCTGAGGAGTGGTGGGGTCAGCTAGACAATAACCAGGCAAAAGACGAACAAGGAATTTAACAGGACTTTTTCTTTTCTTTTTTTTACCATTTTCTGTTATTATTGTGTGTTTTTTCTGTATTAATACGCACAATTTTTTTTTCTTCTTCTTCTTCTTCTTCTTCTTTTTCATTTTCTTCTATGTACCCTGCCCATTCAGGACTTAGGCTACCATGGCTTTCCACATCTCTCTATCCCTGGTGGCTCTTAGCAGGTCTTCTTCTGTTAGGCCATGCAACCCACGATCCATCATCCAATTGATTAGGTCCTTCAAATATGTTATCAGCTGCTTTCCCTTGTCTCTTTTACCCTCTATCTGGTCTGTTAGTATCAGGTTCTCCAAACCCTCTTTCCTCATTGCATGTCCCAGGAACTTCGGTTGTTTCTTCCTGATGCTCAGTATTAATTTCCTTTTTGTTTCGATCGTTTCCAAAACCTCATCATTGCTCACATGCTCAATCCATGATATTCGCAGCATCCTTCTGTAGAACCACATTTCAGTTGCTTCATGTTTTTCCTGCATCTTTGATGATATTTACTCACCAAAATATAAAAACAGCATGCAATACGCGACACAAGAACAACATGTATGCACAAGACGAGATGATACTGAAAGGTTTTCGACTCGTCTTACTGGCTGATATAGGACTAACCATCTCATATATTATATTTTTAATTTTTAATTATCTATTTTTCTTGCTTGAGCCATAACCTTTCATCACGCCATTACATTGATACGCATATACATAAAATCTTAGCAACATATTCATTCGGATTATAATGTAAAAACTGAAAAATATTTTTTCGTTATTAATTTTATTTAGCACCGTACTTCAACTTTTTTGCCATTCTTTTCTTCCATCGTTCAAGAAGTCTCCTAATTCCATACTCGTTTTTGTTTGTCTTTCCAAGCAAAGAACTGCCCGAGGAATTTAGCAACGAACTGAATTTTCTTCTGCTTCGTGAAAGAATTTTGTAAAGATAGAAATACATTTTAACACAAATGTGCAATATCTGGAGAATGTTTTGGACGTGTAAAAATTTCCTATCCAAAATGTAACAATTTTGTCATGTTAGAAAATCTATTATCTGGCATTATGTTTTTCGTTATTGGCGGCCTTCATTTGTCTAATATGGGGAAATAGTTGTTTAAATGGTTCATTTAATTCTAGTGAAGAATATATAGATAAGCACTTACGCCCAATCGCAAAATATATACATTTTTTAAATTGGGTAATTAAAATTATTTTTCCATGATGACTTCTTTTGACCAAGTCGTTTAGTTAAACAATGCTTTAAAAGGTTTTCCTCTGATTGACAAAAGGAACGCAGGTTCGATACCAGTCCGGAGACAAATTTCAAATTTCTTTATTTTTTCTCTGTTTTTTCCGATTATTGCCAGTAGACAATAATTTGACTCATTTAAAAACTTAGCCAATAGATTTTATCTGCAATGTTTAAAAACTGGTATTGACAATACAAAGACATATATTCACGAATATAATTTTTTAGTAATATGAAATACTGATCTATAAATATGTGGATAATATAAAACTTCATTTGAATATGTTTCGCATGTCCAATGTAGGGTCTTCGGAGAAAAAAAAATGAATTTTGGTATTGGTTATGATTTTTTCTTTTGCTATTTCAAGATTTCTAGCATTTCAAGATCTTTAAAAATAGAAAAGTCATCTTGCGCTTAAGCTGTGGTCCAGCGGGTTTTAGGTTTAGTTTATGCAAAAACTAAACGTCAAAACGGCTAAAATATTAGATGAATGTGCGTTGTGGTGCATTGGATATCGGCTCGGAACGAGAAATCGGGGAGGCGAGTTCGAATTCCAGCCGAATTCATTGTATTCACTTGCGCGCAAATACCCTTGGGAAAGGTATTAATCCGTCTCTTCCTTCCAGTTATGGGTTAAATAACAGGACTGATTGGGTTCTAAAGCAATGGCAACCTACTGCGGGATAATCTTCTGCCCAGTCAGTCATGTCTCTTTCGAGACATGATCGCTCAAGCGTGTATCACGTATGGCACTTAACTGACTGACTGACTGCCTGACTTGTCTATATTTCTGGGATGAGTTAGTATTTACACTAATTTCGTTATTCGGACTATAGTCCTCATACAGTTAAATACCTAACAAAAGACAGAAAATGCGACACCTGAAAGCGAATTGGCATGGCGAAAAAAGCATTCCAGAAGTTGAGTAAAGTATTAAGAAACAGGACAATTTCACTAGAAACTAAGAGTAATGTACTGGATTGCTATGTGATGTCGGTTCTTTAATATGACAGTGAATGTTGGACAATATCCTCGAAGATGAAGGAAAAACTTCAAACAGCTGAAATGTGGTTCTGCAGAAGGATGCTGCGGATATCATGGACCGTTTCGGCCGCTGTACGCTCCGGCCTTTTTTAGGTGCTAGGAATTTTGAACTGAACCCTTTATTACAATCACTGGGGTATATGATCTTCATTCCTTGCGTCTCTTTTGTCATGAATTATCTCCCTCTAACACTGTAAGTTTTTTGTTCACCACTGCTGTAGCCTGGTATTGAACTCATAACTCATTAGTTCCTGTGACTTGACCCAAAGGTTTTTTTAATTCAGTACCAGGCTACAACAATGATGAACAAATAACTTAGGGTTAGAGGGAGATAAATCCTGACTTCCATAAGAGGCTTTGCACATGGAATGAGAATAATAGTAATAGGAATATAATAATGAGAATGATTGTAATAAGGGTTCGGTTCGAATCCCTAGCACCTGAAAAAGACCAGGTCGTACAACATACAAAACGTAGTACAAATGGCAACAAAGATAAGGACAATAGTCTGAATAATGTAAATAGTGTATATCAGATCTGATTAAAATGTCCTTCGGAATTTCTTCGATGATGAGTTATCGTTATTTGCATTTGAAGAAATCATTGTTGTTATTATCACAACGTTTTCCGGCTTCCTTCATGTCTCAGTTGACGCAGGTAAACTTCTGAGGACTTTGAAAGTAATCTATTAATATCTACATAGATTAAATAATGGATTCACTATAAAATTCGCTAAGGGTTTATCTGGATCGACAGATACCTGAAGACCGCATGGTGCAATGGGCAAAATGTTTTGATTATCAAAATAAAAACAAGGACCCTACTCGATGTGGATGATATAAATGTATATAATGCATATAATCCCTCGGTGAAATATCTTTAAATTCTTATAGATATATCTTTGTGTTATTGTCATGCCCACAGAAAATTGTTAACGATGCAGTACTAATGTGATTTTATAATTATTGGTGACCAATAAATTTAGAATAAATTCATTGTTATCCTTAAAAGGGAGAACGAAGACTAGTTGTCTTAGAAAATGTAATTAACTATATCATTATCAGAATGGTAAAGAAAATCATCATTCCAATTTTCAAAATCATTCTACATGTTTCTTGCATGAATTTATCCGAAGATAAACTTAACATCGGTTGGTTAATGCCAATTTTATTGTCAGATGAATGATTTGCATAATAAAACATTACGTAGTTTTCACAGTTTTTGCTTATTTTAGTCAACAAGATTGCCATAAATTTACTGGTGTAAAGAAGAAATCGAGTAAAAAGCAATAGAATGATAGCTTCACTGATAGCAGCGAATTATGGTAGAGATTGAGAGATGATAAAATGAATATCGTTTATTAACTTCCTCGAGCTTATTAATTTTTGGTAAGTTTCTATCAATGGCAGTAGAACATAAACAGATTTAAGACGCCAGATTCTCCGGATTCTGTGACTGTCGCGTACAGCTTCCGGGAGACGGAAGGACAATACCAGTCATCAGGAAAAGTGAACTAATTGGCGGTTTCTACTTTCATTAGTTTCCGAGAGTATATATATATATATATATATGTTAAAGATAAAATACAGTTGAAATATGGATCGATATCCTGATATCCGACTGTATGATAAAATAAAGAACAAATATGAAACTTATATTGATTTAACATGTTTCACTTTTCCTTTTATATATATATATATACTCCTGTAGCGAATATTTTGACACTGAAATCGTCTTAATTTTCTTCTTAAATTTATACTTTATACTTTATTCAAATATATTTAACAAGCAACATTTTAAAATGCACATTTAAAATAATGTTACATTTTAGAATGTTTAAATATTATCTTACATGGTTAATATGTATACAAATTAATAAAAATCGAAGCAATTTCATTTTAATTTCTGCAAATTTTAAGAAATATGCGAATATCCCAAGAAAATTAATATTGATTTTGGTGAAAAGCATGCAAATTTCATCTTGTGCGCGTAGTGATTTTATATTGATTGTATTGTCATGGGAAAAAGAGGGAAAATTGAATTCAAGTGTTTTTGTTTAATCTTCTTCGTAGAATTTAGAAAATATTTCCAAAGATCAAAAATATTGTGCTGAGCATGAATAGATCAACTATTTTACAAATGAATCATTGTTTAAAAGATCCTCATATATTTGCAGCATTTCTCCATATAAAGAACTGCATATCATGAAAATGCATTTCCTCATGTCTAGAGTGCATTGGATATTAGATAAACAAGTCCTATCCCGGGTCAGTGTCGTGGAGTAGTTTTCGTACTGAAGGTTATAATCGTGCTATGTCGGTTGCTAATCGACTTAACGAAACCAAAATGTTACGATCTTGGTAATCTTCCACTGAAAACTGACTCCTTAGTATTCGGCTAACTGCCGACTAATATCAACTGCTTAGTAGTTCTACTTAACCTCAATAGAACTCTAAAGAACTCCTATGAATTTCCCAAGAACTCCTCAGAACTTCTCCCGTTAACTTCCTGTTAACTCTTATTAATATAAGAGGGAGAGTCCATCATCTGAGAAATAGGTGTGTTTCTCCATTACAGCTAGACTGCTGCATTCACTTTCTCACTGTTACATTTCTCTTCTCTGTTCATGTATGGCATTTATTAGAAGGATAAACTGAGTCCGCAGTCTTTGAGTGGCAAGCAGTCCAATATAAGAATAATTATGAATTGCAAAAGAATAGAGAAACAACAGGTATTAATGACATTATATTTCTGAAAAAACTGTAGCAACTCCCATACGGTAAAGAAAATAGAATTTGTGGAATGTTTTGCTCTCCTAAGTTCTAAAGTGGCATTCAGCCAGTTTAGTGCCATACGTGATACACGGTTTTGGGCGATCATGTCTCGAAAGAGACATGACTGACTGAGCAGAAGATTATCCCGCAGTAGGTTGTCATTGCTTTCTGCGGTAGATTGGTTGCTAGCCAAGGCTATAGAACCCAATCTGTCCTGTTATTTAACCCATAACTGGAAGGAAGAGACGGATTAATACCTCTCCCAAGGGTATTTGCGCGTAAGTGAATACAATGAATTCGGCTGGAATTCGAACTCGCCTCCCCGATTTCTCGTTCCGAACCGATATCCACTTTACCACAACGCACATTCATCTAATATTTTAGCCGTTTTGACGTTTAGTTTTTGCATAAACTAAGCCTAAAACCTGCTGGACCACAGCTTAAGCGCAAGATGACTTTTCTATTTTTAAAGATCTTGAAATGCAAGAAATCTTGAAATAGCAAAAGGAAAAATCATAATCAATACCAAAATTCATTTTTTTTTCTCCGAAGACCCTACATTTTGTTCCTTAATTTTTTGCTTATTTATGAAAGGAATATTTTTCTATTCTAATGCACCGTTAGATTTATGTCACATTTTCTGTCTTCTATTAAAACTCATTCTAAATGTTTAAATATCCAATAGCGGCTTGATTATTGTTGAGAAAAATGAGGTATGGTTTCCTGGTATATTGTCTACAGTTTTAAATTCTGAACTGTCCTTCTCAGTAACTACCAGTCAAGAGTCGCAAACGTAGTCTGCATTGTGTTTACACCTTTTGTGTGAAGAGGAAAATAATTCTTAATTTAAAGACGTTAGTACAAAGTGAACAGAAAATATCTCAAACTGAAATGTAACTATACCCGCGGGGTTCATTTATTATAACCCTAATTCCATCAATTCTGAAATGCTAGTTTATTTAAAATATATTGTTTGTAATAAAAAATAATAATAATAGTTATTTTCTTAGTTTATACACAAACATAAATACAGACATACATACACATACAAATAATGGATTTATTTTTATCTGACTTTTTATTAGTACGAATGATATTATACTAAATGCGCCATATTTGAAATAGTGTTTAACAAATATAATAGGGCGTCTATTTCTAATGCGAAGCGTCAACTATGACAATATATATATATATATATATATATATATATATATATATATATATATCTGGTGATATCTTTTGACGAATGGACCGAACATTTACACAAATGTTCGTCGAGTAAACACGGGAGTAGAAGTGCTGAATAAAATATCAATCAGCTAAGTGATACATATATATCTATTAATCCATATATATATATATATATATATATATATATATATATATATATATATATATGAGTATCTGTGTGTGTGTGTGTGTGTGTGTGCGTGTGTGTGTGGCTGTCTGTTTGTCTGTGTATTTTTCCCATAAACCTTTATATACAAAATATGATGATGACGATGATGACGATCATGGCGTGTGTGTATGCGCGGTCGCGCGTGTGAGTGAAATAGAGAGAGAGAGAGAGAGAGAGACAGAGAGAAAGACAGAGAACAGAGAGAGAGAGAGAGAGAGTGTGTGTGTGTGTGTGTGTGTGCGTGCGCGCGCGCTTTAGTGTGTGGCAGTTCAATCTGGGTATTTTTTTTCACTGCTTACAGCAATCAATTCGTTATAATTGAGCCCGGCAGCAGTTCTTCCACCTCAGCCCCAACTGAGTTCAGCCCAGATGGGCCAGTGCCAATTTCTTCTTGCAACGGATGAAGACCATTCAAAGTTGACAACTCCGAAGATGAAACTCATTAAATATACACACGCTTTTTGACACGCAATCACTCGCCTATGTAGATAATTACTTGCGAAAAGAAAACATAATTACTTCTGCCATGATACTTTTTTATGATACAATCATTTTGATTTGAGATAAAAGGTCATTTACAAAATCGTACACCCTAGGAACGAGGAAAAACTCGAATTAGGAGAGGAGGAGGAAAATGAAAGACGAAAACATCAAAGTCCAAACGGGGCAAAACCTCAAAGATAGGGCGAAGGAAGAGAAGAAAATATAACCAAGGCTTAATAAGTGTACTTATTATCATTTTATGTAGGAAATAGAGAAACATGCATGCACACAAATATATATATATATATCTCTCTCTCTCTCTATATATATATATTGTAAAAAACTTATACTTAGGGAACACGTAGGTTTTAAACCCACTGTTCATGCATTTACATTTATAAAGAGTGCTCGATACAACGTAGAGCTTTATATTGTTATCGTAGTTACAATGGTTTATAAAAGCATAGCATCACTACACAAAAATCTTCGCGTTTCGGAGCTACGTTTGCTCCCCATCTCTTTTTTTTTTCTTTTTTTTCATTTTAACTTATTATCAGATGAGGAGCAAACGTAGCTCCGAAACGTGAAGGTTTTTGTGTAGTGATGCTATGCTTTCATAAACCGTTGTAACAACAATTACAATATATATATATATATATATATATTCGCGTAAGCATCCAAAGATATGAATTCATTATACACGCACCAATACTCATACATATATAATATATAGAGTGGAGTTGTGATAATGCTTAGTGTCAAGATTGTTGTTTTTCAGTGGTTTAATGATAAAGAGATACTTGGCAAGCATGTTTTGTTTTGTTTTTTTTGTTGTTGACATCGAGATAGAGTGTTAATAGAATTAATTTTTTCGCTTATCTGAGCAGAGTCATACCGACATTATTGTTGGTTTCATTCGTCTTGGCTTAATTTCAATCTGTTGCTGTGTCTTGTTGTCATGGCTCTTATCAGTTAAATAACAGACTTCACCACAGGACAGTTAATACTATATTTATTGCAAACGTACGAAAATACATGTAAATAAATATAAATTATGAACGGAAAGTTTTTCAAAAATCTCTGAAAAATGAGCGAAGAATATTACCAAATATCAGCATATGGTCAATCTGAGAAATTATATATATATATATATATATATATATATATATATATATATATATATATATATATACATCAGCTTATACCTGGAAATAATGATTACATTTTACATAGACACAATCGTATACATATTTTATTAGATCTTCTCAGACCAAAACAAGGAACGCGATATTTATACTCAGAATGCTTTCTAAAAAAGTAGATGCAAAAGAACTTTTATATGCGCTTTATAGACTAGGCAAAGGCATTTGACAAAGTAAGCAACAAAAAGAAGCTTGTTTAATAAGCTTGGCAACCTTGACATTTTCGGGAAAGACATCAAAATATTCAAGAAGCTATACTGGCAGCAAACTACTTGCGTACAGAGAGGGAATGATTTCAGCAGGTATACAAAAATAGAGAGGGGCGTAAGAAAAGGATGTTGTTTTCTCGCAGTATCTATTCAGCTTATACAGTGAAACAATTCTGAGGTAAGATCCTTGCTGTGATTCTTCATTGGAGGCCACAATCTCAGTAATATAAGATACGCGGATGACACAGTTCTGATCGTAGAGATGGAAAGAAAAATGCAAAACATCATACAAAAGGCAGTAAGAAAAAGCGGGAAGAAAGGACAGAGTACAGTGTAACCCTGGTAATAGAAATTTGTCGAGACCGAATAAAAGTTCTCTTATATCCGGTTTTCCCTTATATGTGGGTTTGGTCTATTTTATATACATTACGACATGCTATAGTTTGGGACAAGATGAAATATCTCTTATATCCGAGTGTCTCTTATATCTGGATCTCTTATATCCGGGTTATACTTTAAAAAAATGACTGAATGTATCGTCATCAGCAAAAATAAGACCTCAAAATATAAACTACAGGTTTGAGAAATTAAAATAAAGCAAATATTGAAATTCAAACACATAGGAAGCGTTCTAAAAGAGGATGGAAAGTGTGAAACTGAGATCCAAAGATTCACTGACATTGCCAAGGACGCATTTCAAAAACTAACCTGAATAATGAGAGACAGGAAATTTTCATTTGAAACAAAGAATGGAGTGATAAACTGCTATGTGATATCTGTCATTCTGTTTGGCAGCGAATGTTGGAGGATCTCTTCAAGGATGAAGAAAGGCTCTAAGCAGCAGAAATATGGCTCTACAGAAGGATGCTGAGGATACCATGGACCGAGCACGTGAGCAATGACAATGTGTTGGAGAGGATGCAAACGAAAAGAAATCTCTCACGAAGAGACAGCTGAGTTTCTTGGAATACATAATGTGGAAAGTGGGCCTGAAGAATCTAATACTCACAGGACGGATAGAATGAAAAAGAGACAGGAGAAAGCAGCGAGAGACATATTAGGGAGCCTTGAGCAAATAGATGACAGAGCGAGGTTTGGAAGTGATACCAAGAGGAAAGATATTAGGAGTTACAAGAGACAGGGACAAATGAAAATTCATAAACGCCTACCTACTGAAAGAACACAGAACATGAAGAAGAAGAATATACAATTATATATTAAAAACTATTTTCTGATTCTGACTACATGATTAGCACTAGAAAACTAACTGACAAAGATTGAAATTAAGATTTTATTACTGTTTCGTTGCATATATATGTGTAGGCTCTGATATTGTACGTATCCATATATATTTACAAAACTTCATCAAAAGAACGAAATATTTTTTAAAAAATTAAATTCTTTTTTATTATAATTTACTATCATTTTTCAAACTCATCAGGTAAGATTTGAAATATCTAATCATTAAAAAAAACACTACAATAAAGAAGCGAACCAAAATCATAAATATTTTGTTTTGAATTTAAGCGAGCAATAATTCTCACATTTCGAACAATACCGTAATATAATATCGAATGATAATTATGTTTTCTACTATATTTTAATTTCGGATAATTTATTTGTAACACGAATTTGTAACATCCTTTTTTATAAAAGAAAAATTCAATATGCATGCACACATACATACATACATTGTTACCCATTCTCCGACACACCCTGTGACCTGTTTATCTTTCTCTTCACTCTCCTCTTATGTAACCTACTGCGTACCAGTAGAAGTACTGCCTTGCTTGGGTTAAACGGCTATATATGTATAGTGCGATGGATGAATTATCGTCTAAATTATGCAAAAGTGAAAATAACACTGACATCTCATTTTAACAGATATATTTACTAAAATTACACAAAAATATCTTAAAATATTAATTTTTTCTATAAAATCGTTATAGGTTTCAATCATGGCCTCTGGATGACTTCGGCATCTCTTAAAACTCTTCTAAACGGTTTCGTTATTTAAGCTGTCATAATCCTTGCCTTCAGTTCATCTTTGAGGTTACAAGGATATTTTGTTGATGTCTTGCTCACCTGTGTCCCACACATAATAATCAAGGGAGTTGCAGTCTTTGAAGTTATGTGGCCAGACGTAATGGGTTATGTATTCACAAAAATTGCTTAACAACCACTGTTATGTTCCACTACTTGGGTGACATGGTTCAGAATCCAGTTGCATATCATAGAACCAAAGTGATATTTCCTAGCTGCAGTATCTTTGTAATCATCATTAGACTCATCAAACCCTTTTCGAATCTTCTGTACTCTCCTCAGATATATCTCTAAACACTCTAAATTATTCGTATTGAAGCTTCCGGTGCGAATGCCAAGCATTACAGCATTCTGTCTCTAAAGTTCTGGCGGAGTGAATTCTGTCATAGTTCTTTTTCTCACAGATGGTTCCCAACTGACCCTGGTATACTGTGTAGTCTACAAAATTAAAAACAAACTATGCGAATGCGCAAGATTAAAAATATAAAAAGCGACAATTTGCCTATATATTATAATGAGTTTGTCAATTACTGCTGCCATATCTGTTCGGGTGCTCCTGCTATTCTCCTCGGGCTTTTTGACAAGGTACAGCGGAGGGTCTGTAATGTGATCGATACCAGCTTGGCAAACCGCCTGCAGTCTCTCTCTCTCTCACCGGCGCGACGTGGCTTCCCTGTGCCTCTTCTATAAATACTTTCACGGCTTCTACTCCAATGAGCTTAGATACCCTAGATACGAATTTTCACGAGAAACTAGAATAGCAACTAGATCCTACCCTTTTACAGTGAAACCGATAAAATGCAACCGCAACTTCTACTCCAACAGTTTCTTTTCTCGCACTTCCCGACTGTGGAATTCCCTTCCACATGATTGCTTCCCCGACGGCTACAATCTCCAGAAGTTTAAATGCAAGGTCGATAGACACCTCCTAACACACTAACTCGCTCCCATTCTTGAAACACTCTTCCCATCTGCCCAACCCTCATCCTCGGTATCCTTACCCATCTATCACCCTCCTTCTGACATGTCCTACACCTAAACACTCCTCCTCTTTACCTTCCCCTATGTAGTCCCATGCAATAGTGGAAATGGAATGCCTTGCTTGGGGTGAAATAATTACATATATATATATATATATATATATATATATATATATATATATATATATATATATATTTCTACAATCATTTGAGGCATCATTTGTAAATTTCCAATTTTCAACTCCAGTAGAGAAAATAATTATGTTTTAATTATGCTAATGCATCAATGATTCATAGATATCCCTTTATTTATGTAAGGTGTTAAACTATAAATAAATAGGTTTTTTTTTATGTATGTAAATATTATTTTCAGTGGCTAATTTGAATAAATATAATTAATAGATATTGATAAAATACATTTTCTCCCATTTTATTTAAAGTATTCTAATAAAACCATATATTCTAATTTACGTAAATAAATTTTAATATCTTCTGATATTTATTTTAACTATTCTGAAAAACATCTCCATTTTACCATCTGCGTCAGTGATTTATTGCTCTACATATCTTCACCGCAAAAAGGGAAAAAATGAATTTAATGTCTTTGTGTTTTATATTCTTTGAAGAATTTTATAAAATATTCGTAAGTTTAAATATATTTCTACTGAGTATGTACAAAGAATATGTTTAAAAAATGAATCAGTTTTACAAGTATGCTTCTATCATTTTTGTAGTTAGAAAGAACTGCATAAAATGCAACATTGCATTCTAAGTGTAGCTGATAAAGCTTGAGCAGATAGTGTGTTAAATAGCAGCGCGGAATGAGTAATCGAGGAACAAAGTTCAAATACCCAGCTAGTCTGTTTTCACACTATTTCCCATGTCATGAATTCATTTCATCTATTAACTCCATAGCAAGGCCACGCGAAACTACTCAACTTTATTTTACAAGAATGAAAATAAAAGGTAATTGTTTTGATCTTCTATTTCATGCAGGAACATACAATTGTACCCCACACCATCACCATCCAGGGCTTTTCAGATCGTTCACTATTCAGTGTAACACTCTAAAGCCATTCGATGATGTGCCATTCCATATAACAATATTTCTGTTCATGAAAGCCAACTTTGACAGGTTTACATCTTACATAGGAGAAGCTTATTTCTCAGTATTCTTCAAACACTTTACCTCCAAAACTGCCCTCATCTCTGAATGGATTCTTTCTGGAGTAGAGAATTTTATATCCCCCAAAAAATCATGCAAAAACTGAACAGCTGGCTCGTGTTTCCCTCTGATTCTGGTGCAGCCATTTTCTTCTTTCATGTCTCGTGCCCGTTCGGGATATAGCCAATATCTCCCTGTCCCTTCAAGTTTTTAATAATTTTGATCTTTCTGTTATTTCTCCCAAAACCTGTCCTGCACTCCATTTGTACCTCTTTCCCTCTATCCATCCTGTGAGTATCAGTATCTCCAAGCCTTCATCCCTCAGTACGTATCCCAGAAATTTCAACTACCGCTTCTTGATGTAAAAGTAAGAGTTTAATTTTTGGATTCGTTTCCTCCATTTGCTCATATGCTCATATTCCTTTCATTTGCTCACATGCTCAGCCGATAATATTTTCACCATACTTCAGTAGAAACATATTTCTGTCGCTTGGCATCTCTACTTCATATTTGAGGATATTTTCCAGCATTTTCTGCATACAGGAGGACAAATTTCACGTAAGAATTCATTTTTCGAATGACATGATTCAAAATATATGAAGGAGTTTAAGAGTTTTTGCTTGAAATCTTAAATAAACAAGAACAGCAAGAAATTTAGAACAAAGACTAAAAAATTTCGGTGAATTATTTTAAGACCAACAACAAAAATAAAAGCAAGAGACAGGAACGTCGATTCAAGTGCTTTCTCTTAAGATTTTATCATAAATGAGATAGGTGAATTTAATTATATTCGAAAGAAAAACGTAGCAATTTTGTCATATTTCCGTAGATATGAAGACTATAAAAAACGGACGTTGCAAAATGTCAGACTTGTTTTAAGAAAACTAGGAGCTGTCAAATACACAAGTTCTATTAATTATACATTACCAAAGAAAACTAGTGACTTAATGTGAAAGAAAGGATTAGTTTACTTTCGGAAGAGTTCAGTTAAAAAATGTCATTGTTATATAAAAGATGGAAATGTATGAACGTGGTAAAAATGACGATGAAGACTTCACAACGTTCACTAGGATTGTGAATAATTAATGTGAGGGATTCAAACTGCCAAAACTAAGCCCTGACAATTTTAAATCCTTATTTGTTCAATGTTTGGTGTCAGCATACGACGCTGAAATCAGTAGAAGGGTTCTGATTAAACTTGAAAATAAGCCCAATGTCACTTTACAAAACCTAGCTAAATATTGTCAGACATTTATAAATATTCTACAAGACGTTAAGGATATCAAAGTAAGCAGTGTGTCGCACATTAAAAAGGTGGGCTTAAAAATAAAGTGAAGAAGGAAAACGGCATTATTACTAATCCATGCTGCGCATGTAGAGAACAACATTTTTATTATGTCTGTCCATTCATAAATAAGGTATGTTTTCGTTGCAAAAGAATAAGACATAAATAAAGCTCACTGTAATACAAAAAATCGTGTGAGTAATCGTGTTACAGTAACTAATGCAAACGAATCTTCTGAATGGAATACAAAAAAAATTTATGCAGGTAAAAATCCTGAACAATAATAACAAATTGCAATTGGATATCAGATCCTAATTACGTATAAAAATGAATAAACATAGAGAAAAATTGACAAAACAACGTTAATGGTCACAAAAAATAGTGTGACTGAAGTAAAATAAAATTTGAAGAAGTTATTACAAATATGACTTTAAACAAAAAAGCATTGAAGCTAAGACTGTTTGTAATGAAATATACAAATAACCTTTTAGGGACGGTTTGGATAGAGTAGTTTAAATTATGAAATAATCCAATCTGTTGGTTTTGCCAGAGAGTTAATTGTTGTACCAATGAAACAAAAACTTTAAAGAAAGAACTGAAAACTAAATTCCTAGAGATACTTTCATGTGTTCTAGGCAGGTGTAATAAGTTAAAAGCTAAAAGTTTAAGCTGAAGGAAAACGTACCACGGATTTTCAAAAAGTAAAAGAATGTACCCTTTGCATCGTTAAAACAAATAAATGATGAGCTTGACAAATTCGAAACTATGGGTGTTTTGTCCAAAGTCGACATTAGCGACGAGACTTCACCTACAGTCAGTCAGTTAAGTACCATACGTGATACACGTTTGGAGGATCATATCCCGAAAGAGACATGATTGACTGGGCAGAAAATTTGCCCGTAGTTGGTTGCCATTACATTCTACGGTGGTCTGGTTACCAATCAAGGCTAAGGAAGCCTATTCGTCCTGTTATTTAACCCATATTTCGAGAAAAGAGACGGATTAATACCTTTCCTAAAGGTATTTGTGCGTAACAGAATGCAACAAATTCAACTGGAATTCGAATTCGGCTCTCCTTTTTCTCGTTCCGGGCCGATAAGCTCATTTATAATAATTTTCTATGAGTATGAATACAGTTTATTTCCTGTAAGTATTCAGGATTATCGTAATATTTTTCCGATATAATTAAATGTTTTCAAACAGTTCAAATATATCTTTATGTCGATTCTCAGAAAATGTTTTGTGTACACTATGAAAAAAATGTATTTCTTTATTTGTAAACGAAACATGAACAGCCAACATTTGACAATCTGTAGCATTGCATCGAACTAAACAGCACATTCGGTATAATGCAAACGAATCGTTCTCGGAATTTGAGTTCCTCAAAAGCTTCAGCTTTATTGCTTATAAGCTAACCATCTTGATTATTAGACAACTGAATTCGTAGTGCCAAATTCTTGACGATACCGGTTTACAGTCTGCATTAATTGCACTGGATATGGGAATGAATATAAATCGTTTCTCATTATGAAGCCTGTGTCACTTTAGACATTCTCAATTGACTAGAAGATCGCTGAATGCTTGTTCTCTTGTTCTCTGTGCTGTACATATTGTCTGTTTTCCTGAATATGGACGTAACACCATTTACCAGATCGTGGCAAGTCAGTTATGGGTTACTTTTATTGAAAGTGTCCAATCATGCGATGAATCGTATATTCCAAGAGTAATTTCCTCGTGCCGAATTACGATAATATTACTTCGAATGTGAGAATTATTACTCGCTTAAATTCGAAATAAAACATTTTCAAATATTGGTCGACTGATTTGAAGTATTAGATTTTTTTTTCTTGCATATTAACGAAATAACTTGTATCATTTATATATACGGAGTAAAACAATCATATTTACGAGAGATTTAAAAGATGGCAAAACAAAGTTTACAGAAATTACCGTTGACATGAAGCCTCCCTCTGGTGGGATATACATGTTAAAAGAGTCTAAAGGCACATACATAGTCTCTTCTTTTGTGTGCCATGTCACTTCCGAACATAGGCGATTATACCTTTGTTGTCCTTTGTAGCTCTTAATAAATGTTGCTTTTTCTTACCTTTCTTATACCTTGTCCCACCATCCATTTACTCAGGTTCGTTACGTAGGTTATGCATGTTTTGCCTTTCTCCTCCTTATATCCAATCTATCCTGTGAGTGTCAAAACTGACCTGAGTGGGTGGATGGCAGAACAAGTGTTGCTTGGAGAAAGCGTGCTAAGAGTCACCAGGGATAGGGAGACCTGGAAGGCAATGATCACCTACGTCGTGAAAAGACAAGGCACACAGAAGAAGAAGAAAATTATGTTTTCTGCTATCAAACCTTTGATATGTGAATTTAATCCCGGCAAAAATCAGATTAAGAAAAATGTGTGAAATTTGATATTATTTAAACTATATGTAAAAAGATCATCTACTTTAAGTATACGATGACTACAATCCGAGGAATTACAAACCAGTTAAATGGTGCCAGCACCCTAAAATGCACTTTAAAACCCACCAAGAACTAAAAGTGCACATTTGAAATGTTATTGGTGATAAGACCATCATTTTAAACATATCTAATTCTCCATTAACTCTGAAGATTTTCACGACACTCTATATAAATGAATTCAAGTCAAGTGTCCGATTTATAATATTTCATTCCTTAATAAATCCGACTATACACCCGACTATACCTTTCCAGGAAATAATGTGATGAACATTTATATTTACGAATTAGCCAATACACATTTCTTTTTTATTAGATAAGTGATTTACATATTTTTACCATATGCGAACTTTGACGAGAATAAAAATAAAATAAAGCATCAACTAAAAAAATATTCAAACTTGATCTTATCAGCCAAATAAAAAAAATATTCAAACTTCATCTTATTCCTGGTCGTCAAAACGCTTAAATACGCATGATTTTGACTTAGTTCTTTAGATGTCCACCGACCGTCCACTGGACGCAAATTCGGGCAACATGCATTTTTTTTACTCTCTCACCTCTTTCGATTTGCGTCTATTGACTCTTCTTATTCTTGCATCGCCAGAAACGAAAGATAAGAACATTACATAGAGCTAAGAGTTGCCTGCCTAAACGTTCAGTAAACCAGACGATACACATCGCACTCTATTGCTTTCTCTTTCACTTTGAACTTTTTCTTCCTCACAACTGTCCGGAAACAAAAGAAAGGGAGGAACAAAGAACCAACATACAGACGTTTATTACTATCGTACACGCATTTAAAACATTAAATAGACACTTAATCAAAAACTTTTCCTCTTAAATTCAACAAAAAAGGAACATTTCATGTTTAAATACAATTCTCATAAATAACAAAATTGATGTTACATTTTAATTAAAAAATAAGAAATTGCTTATCATTTAATGTTTGTTCAACATTCTGTAATTAAATGGGGACCGTCCGCTATGTTTGTAAAACTGCCTGGTACCAAACATGGCCGACCTTCACTACATAATGGTTACTCCACGGAGAATACGCAGAGAAATTCTGATCCATGCAAGATAGCGAGCTCGCAGAGAAGACACAACAGAACATTCTGATGTATATATAATCGTGAATGCATAATGGTAAAACAGATGACTGTTGACCATAAACAGAAAACAGACGAACTTTCAAGTACCTATATGAAACTTTTCATCTCTACATAACTTGATAACCACGCAGAGAAATTTGGCTACTACTTGAATGGCGATCTTGCAAAGAACACGCAAATACAAATAAATCTTCACATGCCTACACAAAACTGGATCACATAAATAAACCTCGACGACTACATAATCTACGGATGTCGAAATCAAATTGTGGAACTCAAACTGCAATCCAGTATAAATAGAAAATCAGGAACGAAACCGGTTTTTATACACGTGAACGCACAAAGAACAAATGTTCATGTAGAATACCGCAAACAGAATAAGTCATCTTTGTTTACTGAAAAAAGATGTGAAATACTAAACGTCGACTAACTATCGTTTTTAAAATTTGACATAAACGACTATGACATTTGCAAGTATGAATTATTGATACTAGAGATAACTGCATCTTTAAGAAAAATCAACAATCAATACAGATATCTTCAAAAAGAACTCTTACAAGACATGCGTCGACAATTCGTATAAATTTCCCCAACATCAGTTTAACACTTTTGCAAATCAAAGGTTTCAACCTCCGGCATGTTTAGATATTTTCCAGAACGTCCTACATCGTGACTCACTATAAAATATATAACATTCTGAGGATGCAGTACTTCAGACAAATACATTTTCATCAGCATGTATAATCATTCATATCTCAACTACATCATTTGACCAATGTTTAAAATTAATGACTCTGTAAGCAGGCAAGCATAAACACAAAAAGCGACCCCGCTCTGAAGAACATATGGCATGCAAATAACTCAATGGTAAGCTGTGATTAATAAATACTCGGGAAATACACAATATGCAACAAGAAATATTTCATTCGTAAAATAGTATGTCAATTTCACGAAAGAAAACAAATCTGATATTAAACAAATCTGATATTAAACAACGAAAGCAAGTTTACCCTTTGTTTAAACTAGTTATAAGCACTTGGATACATACAAACATGCATTAACATATTAACATGGGCATAATCATTAGAACTTTTCATCAACCACTACGAAACACGTAGCATCGAAAAATTTGGTAACATTTTCATAAACGTTTTTAATTTTTTTCAATCTTAGTGGTGTATTGACGGATTTCTCAAGATTTGATTGCTTAATAAATCCAACTTTACACACACCTTTAGACTTTCAGGGTTCAATATAAGGACCACTTATAATTCACTTATTTACGAATTAACAAACAGAAAAATTTTTTATCAGAAAATTGGCTTACATATTTTTATCATATGTGAGCGTAGTTGCTAACCAAAAATAGATACATCTTATATATTGACCAACCAGAAGACCAAAAAAAAAAAATGATGATCCTATTCTTGGTGTTCCAAATGAAAAAAATGCCCATGACTTTGCCTTTTCGCTTTCGTGAGTCACTTGCTGTCCTCCGGACTCAAGTCTGGGCGAGCTGCATTTTCTTATCCGATCACCTTCACCTTCGACCTGCGTTTATTGAGTCTCCTTCATTTTTTTGCATCTTCAACAATAAAAGGAAGCGTAAAATATTACTTACAACAATAATATAAAAACAAAAATAATGAAAATGTTGTTCAACATAATAAAAAATCCCTTACCCAAATACAACAAACTATCAAAAATTATTGCTAAGTATTCTTGGTTCTTGATAAAATGCAATGACGAATTTGCATTGCTATCGGTTCTGGCTTGGCATATCGCTTCAACCACACCCCGACCGTCATAACGTAGCTTCTCCGTCCCTTTTCTTTAAATATTTTTCTTGTTGATTGCTTTAATGTGCTTTCTTCTTTATGAACAGTATTTTAAGCACAGTACGTGATTGGCGGCAACATCTCATCATTTTACAGTTGAAATGGATAGATATAACCGCAAGTTCTATGCTAACAGTTTCTTCTCTTGCACTTCTTGCTTGTAAAACTACCTTCCTGCTTCTGGCCAAATTTAATGTTCAAAATGTAAATGCAATTTCAACCGTTATCGTTTGCTTTTTAAATTCTCACTCTTTTATTGTTCTCTCTCCTTAACGTTTTTCCTTTTCTAATATTCTCTCGCACGCAGTCATCCCTTGCGTCATAGTGGCTTTATTACCTTGTTTGGGGTGAGATGATTTAAGAAAATGCTTTCTATTTTAATCTACAGACTTGTACATGTAACTATGTAAATAATATACTATAATAATATAATAAACACACTAATAATTGTATAATAAACATACCAATCAAAAAACCCGTAAACCGCATTTCATTTTGCATGAAGTTTAACCTTGTTGTTAATTACCAAAAATGTACGAAATTTATTTGTTCCCATGCAAAACTAAATGCATGCAAATTCTGCTCAAGTATCTGAAAGTGTCAAGAATGTTCAAGAATCTTAGACGCATTTATTTTTGGTCTTCTAGCTTGCGGTAACTTCTCCAGTGCTAAATGCATGAAAAAGAATACTAAGTTTGTGGTACTTTCACTCTGAAAACTGATAATTGAAAGAGATCAGTGATAATAGTTTCCAGTGAGAACACCATCTTAAAAGTGGAGATCGCAATCTTTACACGAACAACCCAGCTTTACCAATCTTTAATCTCGCTTCTTTTCTTGGGAACACGTTCATTTTAAAGTGTTCCTCGAATTGCTTTTTGTTTTTTCCGTTTTATTATTTATTTTTTCATCTCTTTGACAGAGGCAAAGAAAAATATGCTTCGTAAAACTCTGCCCAATCCAATGTTTGTTTGTTTTTTTTCCTCTCTTCACGAAACTGAGAAAAACAATTATCGTCTTCTTTAGATTAAAGTATTTTTTGTCTTTTTGTTTTTATTTTTTGTGGGATATTTTTTATCTTCACCATCCCCGTGGTTAGAATTTCGGTACGAAGCTTATGAGGTTTATAACTTCTGTGTTATTGCTGAAGAAGGTAAAATGCATTAAATGATGGACAATATCTAGCATCGAGGATTCAACAGCAATGAATTTCTTATAATTGGAAGACCACTGAGTCGATAAGTATGTCCAAACACAAGGACATATGTAGATGTTAAGATCATATTTCGAGCCTAATGACAAAAGTAGTTGCATATTCGTCACTAAAACTTTGACTCAGATTTATATATATTAATGATACAAAAAGAGTTGTGTTTTTCAAAGCTAAAACAACTAAAGGGGTTTAAATTCTAGCTGAAATAGGTTTTTAATATTATTGCTCACACAATAAAAGACTTAAGAGTTACTCAAGGTGGAGTGTTACTAAATAAGGTTGTTGTAAGGGAGTACAAAGAGGATGATTAGATTTTGTGCACAGTTGTTGAGATTTATCCTTGTCACATTGCCATTTTAATTAAATATGAACCACTTTTAATTTCCTCTTTTGATGTGCTTTCTGAATTCCACGAAGTATAACATGTTTTTTCAAAAAGTGAGAAATCATAACAGATTTTAAGTTTAACTGAAAACTGTAAATATTGTTTTTAAAGTAATATAATTTAATAACATCTTCAATCAATATTTTTTATTTTATTTAATTTATATACACACACACACACACACACACACACATATATATATATATATATATTATTTATTTCTAATATAAAATTTTACTTTAGAACATGTACAAACTACAATCTACTACAAAAGTGTACATTGTGTCTCGACATTGAAAGAACAATGTCTCATCAAGTAGTTAGTAATGATAGTTATAATAATAATTGTTATTACCATCATTACTAACTACCTAATGTCGAAACACAATGTACAGTTTTGTAGTAAATTTGTAATATTTAAATGTTCTAAATTATAATTTATAATAACTATTCATTGCTCTATTTCTATGTTGAGCACTATTTTAAATCAATGTTTTGAATGTTGTAAATATTTTTCTTCGTTCTTTATTCATTTATATATATATATATATATATATATATATATATATATATATATAATATTAACTATAGGAATTACAATACCAATAGTAACAGAAGTAACTCTTCCAAAACTAGTACTAATTAAGCTATAATTTAAATCGTCTTGAACAACCCACTGAGGACAAACTCGGAGGAAAAAGTAGGGGGAAGTAAAAAAGAAACAAACGAAGTACTTGAACAAAAAGACAAGTACCTGTAGGAAAGAAAAAAAAGCAGGACGAAAAGACTAACACTAAAGCGCTCAATACGAAAGTAGAGCAACAAAGACAGAAAATCTAAGCAAGAGCCAACAAACCTACCTATTTTTCACCCTAGGGTTCGTCAGAGTGAAAACTAGGTAGGTTTGTTGGCTCTTGCTTAGATTTTCTGTATATATATAATGATTATTATTTCTTTCAAACTTTTCTAGTCACCGGATTTTTTATGACAATTTGTTTGCATCGTTTGTCTTATTTTTACTTTCTGTTTTTCTTTACCTCAAGTTTTGTCTATCAACTTCGTATTTTCTACTCTCTTTCCTTCTTTTGATTAGTTTAATTATTATTATTGTCAAAAAGGCAGTATAAATAATTTTATTGTATGTTAAATTTCTTCAGAACCCCGGATTATATTAGGTTTAAATTCCGCTACATAATTTTCCTTTTTTATTTCTGCTATTTTTATAAATTATGAAAATGTTCAATATTTCTGTTTATTTATTTATCTAATATTTAGTAATTTGTCTTCCTCTCTAGGGTTTCTTTTTACTTAACATTTTGTATATTAAAAATAGTTAAGGATTTTGGAGTTTCTAAAACACATATTATAACATTATGCTTCACAGATTGTCATAAATGAAGATAATAGTAGAGACAAATTTCCCACTATCTATAAAAAGCTTTTGTGACATGCATTTTAAACAGCCTGTGGCAACTAAGTGTAGCTGCAAGTCAGAGAATGAGCGAAAGCTAAAAAGTGGGGCTTCATAACCAGCCGTTTTGGGCAGAATGAACCTTAATAGTCCAGCGAGGCAGTTCACCTAGGTTCGTGAGGAGAGAAGAGAAAACCTTAACATCACTGATGCAAAAAGAAACGTGAAAAGATTGCACTATTTTAGCTTGAATATCCCTATGAACTACTATTTTGAGATGCAGGGAAGAGTCGAGCACGGTTGTGCAAAATGCAGTTGGTGAATAATAGAATGAACGAATGAATGTTATGAATGCTTATTTAAAATGATCCATCTGTCAATACGGTTGACATCCCAAAATAGAAATTGCTTCTGATTCAACCTAAGTAATGAAGCGTTTTTGCTGAAGTGATTGATCTTGTTGAATATTTTTTTAGTGACGCCACAGGCCAGCGTTCAAACATAGATATAAGTTAGGATTACAGTTGTTGATTGTCAAGGTAATCAAGTTTTCTAAAAGTAATTTACCGAATTCATGGGGATATTAACTGGACTCAGTATTGTTCAAATCTAATACATAGTTATTTAAGAATCCATAAGAAAAGCATTTTTAACTAAATTCTAATTCGAAAATCAAAAGATCCATCCGATAAAATCCGAATAATTTGCTAATGTTTGGTGTGAAATGCCTTAGATATTTTGACAAATTGAAATGCTTAATATTGACTTTTAAAAAAATCTTCTTTGATTTTCCTAAAAACCTATATAAGGAAATGTCTACCAAAATAATTAGAATCAAACTTGTTCACCTCACTGTCTGACGCTGTCAAACACATTCACGCACACACAAACACACACAAACACACACTCTCTCTCTCTCTTTAACCGAATACACATACACTCCAAATAGAATCAACTATTCAACATTGCAAACTGCAAACTGCACACACATGCACACATCATCAGCAGGCGCACACACACAGATATACACACACATATGTATACATATAAAACCTTAACATTAAGATTATAAATGTAGATATATAAAATTTTAACATTAAAATTATATATGTAGATATATAAAATTTTAACATTAACATTATATATGTAGATACATAAAATTTCAACATTAACATTATATATGTATGTATATAAAACCTTAACATTAACTACGAATACCGCCACAATGTACTGGCTGTGTTGTGCAAACAAAATATTCCTATGACTTCAGATACATTCATAAATAAACCACTCAGCTAAAATTTAAAATCATATTTGATAATGGCTAAAAGAATAGCCGGAAGTGCTCGGATATGCACAACCTGTGCACCGTTTTTAACTACTTTATGTTCAGAAAAGAAAACACTTGTAAAACACAAGAAAAATTAAATAAAATTTTAATCCTAGTATCTTGTCAGTCGTCTTTAACGAAACCTGTATAAAAGAGAGAGTACATCCATATATATATATATATATATATATATATATATATATATATATATATATATAAGTGACGGGGGTGGACGTTGGGTAAGTAATTGTTTGTTTAATAGATTCGACTTAGCGTCTGTATTTTGCAGTCTAGCTCGACTGGAGTTGCGCTCACATGTTGATCAAAATTTTAGAACGCTAACGACACCTTGAAATTTTTCAGAAAGCAAAAAATTAGGGGTAGAAAAATTTATATTATCACCCCACAAAATCAGTGATCAGTTTATGTATTGATTATAATATAGAATCGATCACCCCATTTTGTATTATCTATATCTATATATGTTGAAATCGAATAGAGACATTCTACATTGTTATCTATATCTATAAAAGTGACGAGGGTGGCCATTGTGTAAGTATTTGCTATGTAAATTCATCATATGTTTTTATTCTTACTATTCCTTAAACTACCCGAGTGAAACCGGGCTAAACTGCCAGTATATATATATATATATATATATATATATATATATATATATATATATATATATATATATATTTAGCGAACGCATATGCTGTCCAGACAGAAAGTTAACTATTAACTCTCTATCCTACGCATACATACACACCCATGCAGACATATGCTGATAACATTCGTATAACTTTCTTTCTTCTGCCACTTATTTTTTAACCAGAAATATCTTCTTTTTTACAATATTTCAAAGATTTTACTTGCTGAAATAGTTATTGCTACTTTATTTGAAACCACAGATTTTTCTTCTCTTTCTTCATGTGTATTCTCTTGATTTCTTTTGAACGTTTTCATTTAAATCAACATTGACAAGGATATATTTTTATTGGTGGAAGATAATTTATTTGGTGTCAGATGTAAATAAATGTCAAATCCGCTACATGCTTCTCGGGTACAAGGCCAAAAAATATTTGAAGGTTTTGTTTTATCAACACGATTTTCCGAATCACAAGACCTCGCCTGATTTGGAAAAATAACATTTGTAAACATGTTTTTGATACTGGTTTCAATACTCGCCGAAAATATTGTATTCAGAAATAAATGAAAACCAGCATTTTAAAGAGGGAATTTCAAATTTAAGCAGAAGGTTCCTTTCTATTGAAAATTGGTGAGATAATTCCTCTATCTGTTGTATACTCCTCCATATGTCTTAGTGCCTGACTAAATAATAGTAAATGTCTTTAAACTTGTCAGTCCCTTAAGTGCCATACATGATACATGCTTGGGCGATCATGTGTCGAAAGAGACATGACTGACTGGGCAGAATATTATCCCGCAGTAGATTGCCATTGCTTTCTGCGTTAGGCTGGTTGCCAGCCAAGGCTATAGAACCCAATGTCTCCTGTTATTTAACCCATGACTGGAAGGAAAAGAGAGATTATTACCTTTCCCAAGGGTATTTGCATGTAAGTGAATGCAAGGAATTCAACTGGAATTCGAACTCGGCTTCCCGTTTTTTCGTTCCGAACCGATATTCACTGCACCACAAGGCACCTCTGCGTAAATCAGTACCTTATGTATAAATTGTAAACTTGCTTCTTCGAATGTTTGCTTTGCTAAAAGAGTGCACATCTTATAAGAACAACAAAAGATTTGCTATATCTTGCGAAAATTCACGCTTAAGTACAGTAAGTGTAAGATTAGAAGTTTCTCTTGCAGGTAGGCGCTGAAAGTTTCCTAGAAAGATTGATCGAGATTTATCGTGTTCCTGAGTTTTAAAATGCGCACAGAAATAAACGCAAACGCCATTTACTCCTTATGAATTGGTCATATTGAGTAGAGATACCTGTAAAATCATATATTCGATTTAGGAAATGTTATCTCAACGACGCGTAAGAGAGTTTTAATGTCACGTAAAAGAAAATACTTATTCCTTTTTCAGACTTATTCCAGCGAGATTTGTATTAATGATATAAATCAAGGAAGAAGATTCGGTGTTGTGTGAGATGGTTAACGAGCTCGTACCACTGCATCCAAACTATGTTAATCTCAGTAATAAAAAAGCAAAAAAGATTGAAGCCACAATTTATGCATCATTTTCGAATATTTATTTGATCGTTCGAAATATGATCTTCGAGCGATAAAATGTTAACAAATTATGAATAAATTATGGCTTGTGTTTTAACAGAAGACGCCAAGTGCGACACAGAGATCCGACAGCGAATTCGCATTGCGAAGGACGCGTTCCAGAAGCTGAGTAAAGTATTAAGACACAGAAAAATGTCACCAGAAACAAAAAAGAGAGTACTTGATTGCTAAATGATGTCAGTTCTTTAATATGGCAGCGAATGATGGAAAAAGATGAAAAAAAATCTTGAAACAACTGAAATGTTGTTCTACAGAAGGATGCTGCGGATATCATGGACTGAGAATGTGAGCAATGATGAGGTGTTGAAAGAATGGTAACGTTTAAGGAAACAGTGTTCCTGAAGTTCCTGGGACATGCAATGAGGAAGAAGGGCTTGGAGAACCTGATACTAACAGGCCAGATAGAGGGAAAAATAGACGGAGGAAAGCAGCGGATAACATTTTTGAAGGGCCTGACCAGGTAGATGACAGAACGGGGGTTGCGAGATGTTACAGGAGAAAGCGTGCTAAGAGGGATAGGTAGACGTGGAAGGCCGTGATCGCCTACATCTATTCATATTTATCTCCATATTAGTCTAAATCTATCTAATTATTTATCAATCGATCGATCCGTTCATATTTACCTATCAGTTTGTTCATATCTATCTATCTATCTATCTATCTCTCTCTCTCTCTCTCTATATATATATATATATATATGGTAATATTTCTATCATGATTTTATAATAAAAACATAGTTTACTGCAACTCAATGGCCGATGTGTTTCGGTACTATCTTATTAGCACCATATCAGGCAGTGAAATATTTTGTTCAGTTAGAAAACATTATATATAGAAGCTTAGAAACAACATAATTTTTACCATATTTAACATTTAATTAATATATCTTCAAGATTTTTACTGTAGGCCATCAGTGATGAAATAATTTGAATGTTACATATGTAGCATTTAGCTAGTTTGAAAAGTTAATTTTCACTTAAATTAGTAAACTACTGGCAAAGACTGGAAAGGTTATTTTGTATTTTTTAATAAACTGCATGTCAAATATATGTAGCTGAATTAGTGGATAATCTATTAGATAAAACGAAATATAATAATCCTCTGAGGATGGGAGAATCAATCACTTTAGGTTAGGCGATACATTATAGATGTCTAGTTAAACTATATTAGAAAAAATTAATAATATTTTAGGGTTTATTTTAGACAATGATGACGAATAGAAGTTACCTCGCTACGTTTATTGCGTAAGTTTAGTTTTGGGAATTTTATAATTTGTATTTTTTTCTGTAAAAATAGAAAACATGGCTCCCGTAAAAATTCACAAGTTTTGTTTCTTAATATTTTCAATTTTACTGTAGAGATTTTATTGGCATCTTTTAATTGCCAGTTATAAGTAGAAATGGATGTACTATTGCATAAGTCTTATTATTAAAAGATAGGGTGTGAACTTAATGTATTAAGCACTCTTAAACAAAAATACTACAAACAGTGGACTGCCAACCTTATGGTCTCTACTATTCTAATATATATATATATATATATATATATATATATATATATATATATATGTGTGTGTGTGTGTGTGTGTGTGTGTGTGTGTGTGTGTGTGTGTGTTTTAATCAGTTTCACCCCAAGTAAGGCAGTAAAGCCACATATATGTAAGTGGTTATTGGAAGTGGAAGAGTTATAAATAAGTGAGCATTTAAAATTTTGCAGACCAAATTTGACTGAAGAATAAAAGGATGTTAGCACAGAACGTCGGGTTATATCCAGTCAGCTCAACTAAAATTGTTGAGCCCACATCGCTATTCTAATATTGCGCTGAAATTCGATGGCTCTAGACACCACAGCAAAGAACATTTATTAGGTTGTCCCAAAAGTTCGTAAACACTTGCAAAATGGCTCTGTCTGGTCCAGTACAGTCGAAACAAGCGATGGGTTCAGAAAGGGCAAAAGACACCTAAACAAGATCGATTTGGCAAGAAAGTCATGTTGTGCGTTTGGTGTGACTTTGAAGGAATCGTGCATTTTGAGTTGGTTCCGAATGGTCATGCCATCAGTGCCGAACTTTACTGTCAGCAACTTGAGCTGGTCTACGAAAAGTTGAAGCAAATGTACCCGGTTCTGATCAACCGAATGCTCGATTTGGTGCAGCAGGACAATGCCAAGCCACACACCGCCAGGACGACCAAAGGCAAGTTTGAAGAGCTGGACGGCGTTGAGGTTCTGACACATCCAGCCTACAGTCCTGACTGTGCTCCATCAGATTATGGCCTTTTCCGCTCAATGCAACACTTCCTGAAGGGTCGCCGATTCGACTCGTTTGATGAAGTCGAAGAAGCGTGTCAAGAATTCTTTGATTGGAAGCCGGCTGAATGGTGCTTTGATCAGATCCGAAAGCTTGCAGATCTATGGCAGAAAGTCTTGGAAAATGATGGTTTTATTTTGAGCAATAATCTTTGTTGTTTTTGCGAGTAAAATTTCAATTTTTTGCAAGTTCTTTCTGGTAAAATTAGGTTACTTGGCGAGTAAAATTTCAATTCTTTGAAAGTGTTTTCTGGTAACCTTAGATTACTTGGCGAGTAGAATTTCAATTTTTTGCAAGTGTTTACAAACTTTTGGGACAACCTAATAACATGAAAGGATTTATAGAAAGGTAAATGGAAGCAACTTTACTGTGCTGGGAAAACTTAAAAAAACAACAGCAAAGCCAATAATAGTGGTAATTTTTCCTTGGACTTTATCATGGATCTCTAAATAGATAACAGGAGCACTGGAACATATGTGACAGGTATACTTTACGAATGGATGAATGGTGAACGTAGATATGTAAGATAGACTCTGAAGAGTGAAGGCGTCTAGCAAGACACAGTGAACAAACCTTTATAGCAATGGATTAAATCTAGTCTTTTCACCTTATGTAGGCCAAACATATTATCCCGGGAATGTGCAACAAGTCACTTTCCTGGAGGTCTGCATCAGCCCTGCTTTTGGAAGGCAGAGAGTGTTCTCTCAGATGCTTAACAGAGAGCATTTTAGATTTGGAAGCGTTAAAATTAACAAGCCATTCCTTGCCCCAGTTAACAACAGTCTGAACGTCATTTTGAATATCAGCTGCAATTTTGACTTTATCAACTGATCAAAATGACTATGAAAATGTCCGTAAATGGCTGTGTCATCAGTGCAGGTACTAAGATGACAGTTGTTGCCCTCGGAAAGGCAATTAATAAAAATCAAAAACAAAGAAGGATAAGGGTGGATCCCTGGAGACACCTGGATTAGTACGAAAAAGGAAGTGGAAGAGTGGACGTTCAGGATTAGTTTCATTTCGCGTTTTTATAGGAAAGACTGAAACAGTTCAAAAATTGTCGGGAGATATCGTAACTTTTAAGCTTGTGGAGAAGATTTGCATATCACACCATGTCGAAAACTTTCGATATGTTCAAACTTACAGCCCGGTTTTCACCATTTTAATCTAGAGCTTGATATTGTAAGTACATCAGCAGCTGAATTGGCGAAACGAGTCATATTGCTTTTCTGAAAAAGACCCTGCAATTTTAGATGATTAGATTCAACATTGATTAGACCCTCTGAAAGTTTCTCAAAAAGAAATAGAAGGATAATAGACCGATTGCTAAAAAAGGTAGGACAGGTCATTATTCTTAATAATTAGAACAATAGCTGATGACTTCCAGTAGTCAGCAAAACAAGAAGTGTCGAGGCACTTATACACTTTAATACCGGAGTCATTTCGGGGGCACACATCTTAATGACTGTTACACGGATACCAGCATGCCTACGTGCTTTGTGGTAATCCAGGTTAGAGATAGTAGCAGAAACCATGGAAGGGGTTATAAGCATATCAACGGAGAATCAGTTCTATTTTGGAAGTGAAGCAGGGATAATCTAATCTTAAGCTGAGTCAAGAGTAGAATCTAAGTAGAATGTACAGGGGAAACATTCAGTTTTATCAACAGAAGTTGTCAAACCCTCAAATTAATTAAAGAGAGGAAGAATAGAGAGCTTATTTAATACAATTACAAAGACGCCAATAATCGCAAGAACAAAGATTTTAGATACAATACAGTGCTTCATTCTCTCAACAAAGACAAACGTTGTTCGAGGACTCGTTTATATTTATTACGAACAGCAAAGATAGTCGGCTGTCGTGACGGGAACTGTCGGGATGGCATAGCCGAAAATAGTTGTAGTGGTGGGCTATAGCGGCAGAGCATGCTAGAGCAAACTATGGAGAAGATTGATGTTTCACCTGGTATTTTCGAGAAGTAATGAAAGAGTCAAACTCACAATTGTGATCCGAGTTTTCAAAAAGACATTGGGTAGAAGCTTGGTAAGAGCAAGTTGGGAGGGATAAATAAATCAAGTATAAAATCCTGTTGCTCTGGTAAACAAGAGAAACAAGTTGGGAAAACCACTATTAATGTTTAAGCCACGTGTCATGGGGTGTATTTAAATCCCCAACGACAAATATGTTCGCAGAAGGACGAAAAGAGAGTCAGTCAGTCAGTTAAGTGCCATACATGATACACGCTTTGGGCGATCATGTCTCGAAAGAGACATGACTGACTGGGCAGAAGATTATCCCGTAGTAGGTTGTCATTGCTTTCTGCGGTAGAGTAGTTGCCAGCCAAGGCTATAGAACCCAATCTGTCCTAGTGTTTAACCCATAACTGGAGGGAAAAGACAGATTAATACCTTTCCCAAGGGTATTTGTGCGTAAGTGAAGGCAATGAATTCAGCTGGAATTCGAACTCGGCTCGATATCGATACCCACTGCACCACAACGCACATAATCCTGAGAAGAAATAGTGGTAGGTAAAACACGGTGAAAGGCGAAAGCATATGTAGGGATTACCAGGGGACTCGAGAGACAATTTCTTTGCCATCGGAATATTATTCCATATATAATCACCAATGCCATGCATATGAATGGAAGAATCTTTTCTTCAAAGGGGAAGATAGTCAGGAACAGAGGATTCATTCTTAGCAATGCCAAAATTTATGTTTGTTTCGTAAAGTGCAAGGATATCCGGCAACTGTTTCATGAGAACATATATACTGCTGAATTTGGAGCGAATATCGCAAACATTGAAGTAAGAAAGCCTGAAAGAGGTTGGTGAGTTTTTTGTTTTTTTTGTTTTTTTACTAGTTTTCTAGAATTTCGTTTCATTGCTTTCCTCGTGATGAATCTTGCGTTGGGTAGCGAAAGAAAATGCCAACATAATTATCGGCTATCTCTCATTGATGGCAACCCCAACCAGCCAGAGTTGGCTGTGAACAGGAAATACGAGTACTGGAGAGCCGAGTTCGAATTTCAGTTGAATTCATTGCATTCCCTTACGCACAAAACCCTTGGGAAAGGTATTAATCTGTCTCTTCCCTCCAGTTATGGGTTAAACAGGACTGATTAAGTTCTATAGCCTTGGTCGGCAACCAGTTTACCGCAGAAAGTAATGGCAACCTACTGCGGGATAATCTTCTCCCAAATCGGTCATGTTGCGAAAGAGACATGATCGCCCAAGCGTGTTTTACGTATGGCACTTAACTGACATGTATCAATGCCCAACATGGCACCTAAAATTCAAGCTCTTAACAACCAATCTGAAGTATCAGCCAGCAAGCTGCCAAGCCGGTACATTTATAAGGAAAAGTAGGAAAGACTCACTACTCAGATCGCCAAAAAGTTAAGACAGGTAAATTATCAAGGCGCTGAAAAAAGAAGAAGAAGAAGAAGAAGAAGAAGAAGAAGAAGAAGAAGAAGAAGAAGAAGAAGAAGAAAAGAACTAGTAAATAAAATATGAAACATATTTAATAAAACGTTTGGATATATACAGAGTGCGATGAGTAAATTGTCACCATATGATATTTTTAATTTCGGGTATGCGTGTTGTTTGATTTTGATTCTGTCAGCTGTACAGTATAGGATGGTCAGTTGGGCATCATCTTTGAGAAAAAGAGCACCATGACACTATTCACTCCGCAAGAAATTATAAAACGGTATGCTGTACTGCTTGAAATTCGCAGCGGAAGCTCCAATTCTGATGTTTTGGAATGTTTGGGTGTCAATCAGAGGACAGTACAGAGAATTCTGAAAGTGTTCGATGAGTCTAATGGTGATTACGAAGGTACAGCAGCCCAGAAAACTAACTTTGATCATAGATCAGGCAATAGGACTCTGCACCATGCAGAACCCAATCATGGCTGTTAGGCAGTTTCTGCAACCTCATCACCCATTTATATCTAACTACCCAGACTTCGACCCCCTTGATTATTATGTGCAAAGCGCAGTTGAACGAGACCCCACAAAAACTCGATGTAACACCAAAGAATAACTAAAGGCAAAGATTATAACAGTATTTACCGACTTAAATAAGAAGACTGTCCAGAAAAGTTGCAGAAGATTTGAAAATCAACTGGAGACCGTGGATGAAGCCGATTTTACTGAATAAATATATTCTTTAGTATTTAAAGAAATGTTTATGAAATTTCAGTAAATATAACTGTTGAAATGAGATATAAGTGCAATTTTAATTTTAGCGTATTTTAGACGGCACATTATCAATCGCACCCAGTATTCATATGCCAGTTTTTCTGTCTCTTTTTTTAAATAAAATATGCGTCTGTTTCCATCCCTCATGAAATTTGAAAACGTTTCTATATTCATTCGCCATCTTTGATATCTAAGCTCAGATCTATAATTTACTCAGTCTATTTCTATTTCCTTATCTCAATCTCTTCATATCTATTTAACTTGCTTTATTCCTGTCTGTTCCTATTCGTCTCTTTCAGTGGCGATGTAACGATGTCCATTTTTCCATGTCCATTTATCGGAATCTCGACCTATTTCTTTCTCGATATAACTATCATCGAAATATATCATTCATAAATTGATATGTGTCACTGATTTTCGTAATCTAATAAAATGATCTTGCTCAGATATTTGTCAATCAATATGATGTGTGTGCTTTCAGACTCTAAAAGTTTCCGGTAGACGCTTTTAGTTTCAACGAAATCCAGGTTATGAAAACTGATTTTCATGTCTATTTTGCAAAGTTGGCGAGACACAATTTCCCTGTTCACAAACATTTGGTAAATTCGATCAGTTGTCAAATGTGAAACGGAACAAATATTTCCCTGCCTGTGCAAATGCTATCTAAATCAATCCCACATTTTCCTGTTGTTATCGTATTAACATTCTCACCAGGACTACGATGGTATTAGTAATGGTAATATAAACAGTTTCCCTACAAGGAAATATTTGGTATTCATTGACTGGGTAATCTACTGCTATACACTATAAGCATCTCGAAACCTCTTGCTTTACTGTCTGTTGGAAATATTCATCTGCTGTTCCATTCTTTAAGAAATCAGTTGGACCATCCGACCGTCTCAACTATCGGTCTGTTAATCTTTTACAACTTTTTGGTAAACAATAGAGAGCTTAATCAATGCTGAATTAATTAAGCATTTCACTGCACAGTAACTTCTTTTAAACAAGCAATATGGTTTTCGTTTCTCTAGGTCAACTGCTGATGGATTAACAAGGACGGGCTGTTGCTTTGAACAGCTCGAAAGCGTTGACAGGGCTTACAGTCGTCTTCACAAGTTGAGATGTTTCCAGTAGTTTTGCACTGATTCAGTTTTTCGTATCACATCGTGAAATGAAAGCTATCCTTTACGGCTAATCTTAATGCAGAGCTCTATCATTGGGCTAACTTTCTTTTTAATTTTCATTACCGACCATTCTGTTGGCATCAGCTCTCAACTTGGCACCTATATTGATGACACAACTATTTACTCCTGTTTTCGGTAGTCTGATTAGTGAGATTAGGTATTATTGGTAATATTAATTCTACAGCTTGTTGTTAACTGGAGAAAAGAATGGTTTATTGATATAAAACCTCTAAAACAAATTTCCTCTCTATTAATGATCTTCGAAAACATTTTTTATTTTCTGACACCATGACTAATGCTAACTTCCAATCGTTGTGCTTTTTCAGGTTAAGATTTGTGGCTGATATGAAGTGGAAAATCTACACTGAATCCATTGGTAGATCAGCTGTTAAGAAATATTGTACAATGTATCGTGCTAGATAATTCTTACTCTCCAAAACCTATCTTCTTATTATTATTATTCTATGTGCCCTATCCTTTTAGGACGTAGGTGATCATGGCTTTCCACCTCTCACGATCTCTAATGGCGCTTAGCACGCTTTGTTACACCACGCAAACCCCGTTCTGTCATCGACCTGACCAGGTCTTTCAAATATGTTATCCACTGCTTTCTTCCATCTCGTTTTCCCTCTGTTTGGCCTGTTGGTATCAGGTTCCCCAAGACCTCCTTCCTCATTGCATGGGCCAGAAACTTTAGCTGTTGCTTCCTGATGCTCAGTATTAATTTCCTTTTCGTTTTCATCCTTTCCAAAACCTCATCATTGCTCACATGCTCAATCCATGATATCCGCAGCATCCTTCTGTAGAACCACATTTCAACTGCTTCAAGGTTTTCCTTTAACTTTGATGATATTGTCCAGCATTTATTGCCATATTGAAGAACTGACATCACATAGCAATCTTTACTGCCTTACTTGGTGTACTCACCATAAATGTTATTTCCAGTGTAAACTCATATTTAATTTTTTCTAATTTTTGCCACCATAAAATTTTCTATCCTTTTAAATATATTTGAAATTACCTCATTTTATTTCAATATTTTTAGTCATTGCTCCTTTTATTTTCTACCTGAAAATTTGCTTATTTAATTAATTTATTTGTACTTATGAACGAAACCCCTTAAGAATTTATTTTTATTTATATTTTGATTTTAAATTTAATTTAATTTTTTCATATTTTTTTTATTATTCTTTGTGTTGGTTTTCACTTTTTTATTTCATATTTAGATGATTTCATGGTGTTTTATCTTTCCCAGCGTTTCGACTTTTATTTTGCTAGTCTTTTTTCTTTCTTTTTTATTTTTTAAAATTTTTCTCTTTTTTTTTCCCGGTAAATATGTTTGGCTTTCTGTGGCAAAACCTTGAAACACTACTTTCTATGAGACAGCATTCTTTAAAATGTTATAACGCCCCACCCACTTAATTCATATCTTTGGATAACCTCTTTATTGTTATGTTTTTATTTACTTTTTATTTTTACTTTTTTTATTTTATTTTATTTTTTAAATCACCTTATCTATATATGTTAACAAGTAAAGTAACCACATTGTATTGCCTGATGATGGTGTTTTAACACCGGAAATTTACAGCTATTGAATTGCAGTATGTTATAATAGTAATAATAATAATAATAATAATAATAATAATTATTATTATTATTATTATTATTATTATTATTATTATTATAGCCATATATCTAGGGTCTACTTTTGTATTGAGAACTTTTTCAAAGTAAATGTCTAACTGTAGAATGTACTTCCATTAGTAAACAGTACTTATTTTGTATATATATATATATATATATATATATATATATATAGAGAGAGAGAGAGAGAGAGAGAGAGAGAGAGTTGCTTTTTCTAGCTCATTTAAACGAAGATCAATGTGATTTACTCTTTAGTTAAGTTTATGTCTTTAATTTTTGTCTTTATTCTTTATTTTACTTTTTTTTCGGTTTTGATTTATCAGATTTGTTTTTTATTTTTACTACTTTCTGTGGTCACTAGAGTGTCTTTGAGCACGTTTTACCATTACTCTGATTTGCTTAATATATATATATATGCATGCATCCACACACACACACACACACATATATATATATATATATATATATATATATATATATATATATATATATATATATTGAGAGAAAAGAGAGAGGATGAATAAATGAATAACTGGTAAATTGTCAAAGAACAGATCAACGAATACCATGGCTGCCAATGGAGAAAACATAAAAAGTAAAAAGCGAAAAGACAGACGCTTACCTATTCGAAAATTCTATAGGGCTCAATGACTCTACGACAGAGCAGAAATATTTGCTAACACCAAACATTACTCAATGACTTCCATCCAAATCGTAAGTCTCTGTTTCCTTCTCAGACAAGCGCCATAGAGTGTAAATTAGATTTATCTTTTGATTCGGTATTTTTTGTGCACTAGTTAAGTGTGTGGATGAAAACCACTATCTACCAAAATTGAAGCATCTAATTTACTAAACCACCAATTTCTCGCAGATTCCTTTTATCATTAGCGCACAATTAAAGGCACAGACAAAGAAGATTATGTTGATAATGTATACTTTCATGTAAAATATATTCCTGTTGCACCATTATGTTCTTCACTTATTAATATACCTACCTCAGCTATAATGATCGATGTCTGACGATAGATTGTATTTAGATATGAAAATTTATTCTGCATCTTTGTACAGCTTTGTACGTTACATCGTGATCGATGTCTGACGATAGATTGTATTTAGATATGAAAATTTATACTGCATCTTTGTACAGCTTTGTACGTTACATCGTGATTTAATTTTAATTATGGTAAATGCTCATAGAAATCTCGTCATAACTAACTAGGTAATCTGACGAGATCGTTACTACAGTCCCAAGGGATTTACTTTCAGTTTGTGCCTTAGTTTTGTTTCCTTTCTCCAGACTAATCTGAACCTTATAAATATCTACAGAGAAAGTGCCTTAAATCTTTTTTTCTTAAAGTTGATTGATGTTAAAGTTAAGAATGAAAATACATTAGGGAAATACGATATAAACATAGAATTTGCAATGCTTTAATATAAGTTAAATGTTGTTCAAATTTTCCAATAAAATTACTAATGTTACTGGGAGGGTCGAATTTTCTTTATGTCACCACTGCTAAAGGTGGGTTGTGGTACTGGTCAAAAAAAGAAATGTGCATCGGAAAATTATATTGTGTCGTCTTTCAAAAGGAAAAACTCTATAATTGCCTTCGATTTAATTTTTTTTAGCACTAACTAGAAAATCAAGTAATGTTTCCGGTAAAAAGAATACAAAAGTTACGAAATTTTCATTTTTTCAGATTTAAGAATATAGTAGTGGAGTGGCGCGATGGTATATAATTCACAACATTAGTAGATTTATCTGTGAGATGAATTTATGACCATCGTTTAGCAACGGTTGTCCAGTTAATGTACAAAAGTCAGTTTAGCTAAGGACAAGTTCAAACTAGCATGAAAATGGTTAAAAGTCGAACACAGCAACACTTTTTATGGCTCTGTCTCAGTTTGATTTGGAGGAATCGAGCGCTGTTTGTTTTTATTTATGTTTATGGCTCCTGTTCTTCGCTTTGACTAAATGCAATATGATAGTTACTGAAGTCATACTAATGAAAATAAAAATCAGGTGGGAAGGACATTTTTCTCGTATGAGTGTAAGCAGACCTCTAAAACAATAGCTGAAAGAAATATCTTGATTTTCATTCAAAGTCAAAATTAGGCAGTCTAAAGTGATGAAGCATCTCGTTTTCTTTTTTTGGAAAAAACAAACAACCTCAGGGCGAAGGAGCTGGCGCCTGTCTAGCATCTCATCTTTACAAATATTTGAGAGAGACTGACTTGAACATCTGGATGAACTACATGGAAATTATAAATAAAGTTTATAAATAAAGTTGACTGTATGATGCTCCTCTAAATGATAGCCTTACCCGACACTGTAGCTTTGTCACAAGCACTCGATCGGGCCTTGTTTTCCACTCGTGGAAGCATATGGTAATTACTGTAGGACAATGGTTCAACCACAAATGTCCTCTGTCTAAGAGTTTTCAAAACAATTGCAAACCTCGGGTGTTCTAAAAATGTTCAGCAGCTCTTTATTTAATGAACCCTGATATGTTTCCCACAACGACAGAATCCACCATATATATATATATATATATATATATATATATATTTGGACATTATTTTTACCGATACTCGTATTTAAGTAGATATTCTGTTTTTAATTAAATTTAATTAATACGAGGGTATCGGTAAAAATAATGTCCAAAATAATTCATTACAAATTGTCGGTTGATTATAACCAAGTTTCGTTAAATTTCGTTAATTTCTATAACAGGTTTATATATATATCACTTATTGCATGTCCCAGGAACTTTAGTTGTCTCTTGCTGATACACAATATTAATTTCCCTTTAATTTCCATCCTTTCCAACACCTCGTCATTGCTCACATGCACGGTCCAAGATATCAGCATCATATCAGTAGTCAGAAGAAAATATTAGTTGTCAGCAAAAAGAAGAGTCCAAGATTTAAACTGCGAATAAGAAGCACTATAATCAAACAAGTACAAAAATTTAGATATCTCAGAAGTATTTTAATAGTGGATGGAAAATTCGATGCAGGACTATGAAGGCTCATTGTGATTACAAAAGTACAAAAATCTTAAACAATGTATTAAGAAATAATATTCATTAGAAACAGAGAAAAGAAAAGTATTCGGAACTGTCACGTAATACTGGTTACCCTATATAGCAGGTTATACTTGGAAAAAGTGACTTAGTGTATCAGAGATGTGATTCTACCGAAACAAGCCGTGAATGCCACTGAATTAACATATTAGTAACTTGGAAGATTCAGGGAAAATGAAAATAAAATTAACTCTTACGTAGCATCTGAAAGTCACACTTAAAACCTCTTGGGCAAATAATAAGCGAAGAAGGTTTCGAGAATTTAAGATTAACTGCACAGACTGAAGGGAAGAGAGACAAGATAAAGTGTCAAATAATGTACCTTAACAAGCTTGTGTAATTCATTGCCAGAATTAGGATTAGGATTGCCAGCAAAAAGATTTACTAAGAGTAACAAATGAAAAGAGGTTGTGGTGATCCATGATCAGTCAAATCGGGAATGACACTGCATACAGAAGAAAAAAATTTCCCTTGGGAAAAAGTCTATATTAGTTTTGCTCTGATTTACAGCCACATATCTTGCATAAAGTTCTTGTTACTGGTATGAGAGTTGTTTTTAATCGTTTCATCCCATGCAAGGCGGTAACGCAACTGATGCGCAGGGGGCTACATAAGAGTAATAGATTAGATAGGAGGAGAGCAAAGATAAAAACGAACCAGTTACAAGGGGGGGGGGGCGTCGAGAAAGAAGCAAGAGAAGGATGGGAATACAGGTGTGATGACAGTTGTAAATGTAGACAAAAATGGAAAAGATATACAGGGTGATGTAGAAAGAACTAGAGTCAAGGGGTTAAGAGATGAGTATTGGTATTGCATTTCAATTCTTGGAGGTTGTAGCCCCCAAGAAAGTAAGAATATGGAAGCGAGTTCCACGGGTGGGTAGTGCGGAAAAGAAGCTTATGGAGTAGAATTGTCGTCTGCATTTGGTTAATCTAACTGTGAATGGGTGGGACCCAGTTGCCAGCCTAGTCGCACGAGTAACCTCCTGTGGCAGGGGCACTAGTGATGTAAGTTCGTCGGAGCAGAAGCCATAAAAATATCTATAGAACAGATAGAGGGAAGCCACATCCCGAAAAGGGGCTGGAGTCAAACGGCCAAGTCGGAACCTATCACTTTAGTAATTCTCCTTTGGAGCCTGTCAAGAACACTGAGATGAACAGCGAGGGCGTCTGACCATATATGACAGCAGTATTCCATGCACGGATGGATGGTTGATTTGATTTGTAAAAACAACACTCTACCATGACTACTTTGTCCCGAAAAGATTAGTAGAAGTAGCTATGACACGTATATAGCAACATTGACAGAGGCTAGTCATTAAGAGGTAATCAGCCACATTCAAACTGACGTGATGTGTCTTCCCTCTGTCTTTTCTACAACTATTTTAATGGAAATTGCTTTGACGAGTTTTCTCCCTGTTACCCCGACCACGTGTATCCACTTATGCTACTCGATTGGCAGTAGGGTCCCATTTTTACAGTAGATATAGTTAAATGTAAAAATCTCTTTTACTCTAGTAGTTTCTTTTCTAGCACTTGCCTTTAGTAGAAATCACTTTCATTAGCTTGCTTCTCTAATAGCTACAATCATCAAAAGATTAAATGCAACGTCATCTTTTATCTACTTGATTCCCGTCCATCTCTTATCTTTTCTTTGGCGACCGTTTTTTTTTTCTCTGACTGTACACCCTGCACACCATTAGTATTTCTGACTAGCTTGGAGTTAAATGATTCTAAAACTGTGAATATCTTTAACAGAATGTCAAAAAAATCACTTAAATCTCATATGTATACATGAGCTCAGCCATTCAATCAATCAGCCCTGGATGTATATTGCGGTGTGAATGTGTGTTGTGGTGTAGTTAAATATCAGCATAGAATAAGAAATCGAACAACCGAGTTCAAATTCCAGTTCAATTCATTGCATTCACTTACACACAAATGACTTTTTGAAAGGTATTAATCCTTTGCTTCTCCCTCTAGCTAAGAGGTAAATGACAAGACAGCTTATATTCTATAGTCTTGGTTAGCAATCAGTCTGCCACAGAAGGCAATGGGAACATGCTATAGGAGTATCTTTTGCCAAGTTAATCATGTCTCTTTCGCTTAGGCCATCATGTATCTTTCGCTACATGATGGCCTATGCGTGTATCACGAATGGCCCTGAACTGACTAAAACAGAAGCTGCGTCGCGATAAACTTTGTTATTTATTCAGAGATGAGGTTAGAAATGTGTGCAATTAGAAACGTTTAAAAAACGTGACAATAACAAATGGTATCTGAAATCACTGACTTTATTTTCATGAAAAATCTCTGGTTTAAATAGGACTGTGATTGGAGAAGCTAAAAATAAATTAGAGCATCGTACGATGCAGATAAAACATAGCTAACGGCTTGGCATAGCGAAACCTGGTAATCAACACCAATAGATAACTTAATGTTGGTTAGAAGCCATGTACTGAAACTCTTTATACAGTTGCTTCTCTCTTCCGTTGCTTTTGTCTCTTCGACCTTCAGTGGAAGTTAGATATTAACAAAGCAGATGACATCGAAATGGGCAAAGATTATATCTAAAAATCAATCGAAAAGTTTGCGAAGAGAAAAAAGGAATGTAAACACCTATTTCCGGAGTCTGAATTCAAAGTAATGATTCCAATGAAGAAGTGATATGGTTGCTTCGAAAGCAATTCAAAAATAAGTTCAGAAAGTCAACGCTTTCTGTGAGGAAAGAGATAAATGCCGATTGTAGAAAAGACAAAATTTGGTTGTGTCTGGTTGATCGTGTGTTGACCTTATTGATTATAATTAGCCCAGAAGAACACTTCCGAAGCATGCAGACTATTAAAAACAAAGAAAGAATGAACAAACAAACAAAAATGTAATGTCAATAATGGAAGACAAAGATAGAAATTAAAGAATGTCAAAAAGATAAAGAAAAGACAAAAACAGAAGAGAAAGAAATCAACAATATAAAGAAAGAAAACAATAAAATTCTTCTTCTATGTGCCTTGTTCTTTCAGGACGTAGGCGATCATGGCCTCCCACGTCTCCCTATCTCTCGTGGGTATTAGCACGCTTTTTTTCTGTTACACTACGAAAATTCCGTTCTGCCATCCACCAGCTCAGTTCAGTCAACTATGTTATATGCTGTTTTTCCCTGTCTCTCCTTCCCTCTAGCTAGCCTGTTAGTATCAGCTTCCCAAAGCCCTCCTTCCTCATTGGCATGTCCCAGGAACTTTAGCTCTCTCTTCATGTCAGTATTAATTTCGTTTTCGTTCTTTCCAAAACTTCATCATTGCTCGCATGCTCGATCCCTGATCTCTTCCCAAGAAAACCAGACCAGCAGAATATCATACTGCTACCAAAGAGCCGACTGGGACTCGTTCAGGGACTTCCTCTGCGACGTCCCCTGGAACAACGTCTTTGATCTTCCTGTCGAAGACTGTGCCTCCGAAGTCTCCTCTTGGGTTAAGGCTGGCATCGATGCTTTTATCCCTGCCAGAAAATTCCAACTAAAACCTAATTCGTCCCCCTGGTTCTCACCCGCTTGCTCGGCCGCTATTGCCCACCGGAACCATTTCTTCCGGCTCTATCGAAGCTGCTCGTCGAACCAAAACAGGCGCCTTTTCACCTCAGCACGGAACAAATGTAAAAAAGTACTGAACGAAGCCAAGAGGGCGTTTGCTACCAGAATTAGGCAACGTATAGCATCCTCTAAGTTTGGCTCCAAAGATTACTGGCGTCTCTGCAAAAGCGTGCTCAGCAGGAACAAGACTTCAATACCCCCACTAATCAATGAATTTGAAGTTCTCACCTCCCCAGCCGACAAGGCTGAATGCTTTGCCCGTAAATTCTCAACCAATTCGACACTGGACTCGTTAGGAATACCTACACCAGACTTCCCACCCAGAACTAAGGCTCAACTAAATAACGTCCTCATCTCGCCCTCGCTGGTCGCCAAGATAATTGCGCAACTTGACCCACACAAAGCGAGCGGCGGTGACGGAATCCCAGTCATAGTACTGAAGAAATGTGCCCCAGAACTCTCCTCTGTCCTCTCTAAACTCTATAACCTCTGCCTATCTGCTTCCTGCTTTCCTGCCTGTTGGAAGTCCTCCTGCGTAGTACCTATATTTAAGAATTCTGGCGAACCCTCAGACGCCGCCAATTACCGTCCTATTAGTCTCCTTCCAATCTTTGGCAAAGTTTTCGAAGCCATTATCAACGCCGAGGTGATTCAGCACCTTATGACCAACGGGCTTCTCTCTGACAAACAGTATGGGTTTCGCTTCACCAGGTCTACTGCTGATATGCTAACGACCATTACCGAGTACATATACCAGGCACTCGACAAGAATGGTGAAGCCCGAACCGTTGCCTTGGATATCTCCAAAGCATTCGACAGGGTCTGGCATGCTGGCCTCTTGTGCAAACTGCGGAGCTATGGGATAACTGGACATCTGTCTGACCTCATCCAGTCCTTCCTCTCTAACCGCACATTAAAGGTGGTATTAAATGGGCATGCCTCCCAAAACTACCAGACGAACGCGGGCGTCCCTCAAGGTTCTATCCTAGGTCCCACGCTATTTCTGATCTACATTAATGATCTCCCCGACACCATTAGATCCCAAGTTGGCATGTATGCCGACGACACAACAATCTACTCCCGCATCGATCAGAAACCAGGTCTGGACGACAAAGTGAACCTCGCTGCCGCACTGGAAAGGGACCTCCAATCCGTAGTGACCTGGGGTAGGAAATGGTTGGTAAATTTCAATGCCTCCAAAACAAAGCTGTTATCAACTAACCACCATAGACAATCGCATCTACCTCCCATTAGCATGGGACAGGCTAGCCTCCCAGAGAGTAAAATACTACGCCTCCTTGGCCTTACACTCTCGGCGGACCTCAAATGGAATGACTATATTGAATCCATTGCCAAATCTGCTGCTATGAAAGTCGACCCGGAAATTTTTCCCACCTGAAACTATTCTGCACATATACAAATCTACCATCCGCCCGTGTATTGAATATTGCTGCCATATCTGGTCGGGTGCCCCTGTTGCTCTCCTTGGGCTTCTTGACAAAATACAAAGGAGGATCTGTAACGTGGTTGATACTAACTTGGCAGACCGGCTGCAGCCGCTCTCACACCGGCGTGATGTAGCTTCCCTGTGCCTCTTCTACAAGTACTTTCATGGCTTCTGCTCCGATGAGCTTAGATCACTGGTGCCGCCCAAGCACGAATTTACACGAGATACTAGATTAGCAACTAGGTCCCACCCTTTTACAGTTAAACAAATAAGATGTAACCGTAAATTCTACTCCCACAGCTTCTTTTCTCGCGCTTCCCGCCTGTGGAACTCCCTTCCACAAGTCTGCTTTCCCGACAGTTACAATCTCCAGGTGTTTAAATGTAGGGTCAATAGACACCTCCTATCACACTAACTCCCAACTATTCTCACAACACTCTCATCTACCCAACCCTCATTCTCGGTATCCTCACCCGCCTATCACCCACCCTCTGTTATTTCCTATATTTAACCAGCCTTTCTCCTCTCTACGTAGCCCCCTGCACAGTAGTGGCAGTGACATGCCTTGCTCGGGGTGAAACGCTTAAAAAAAAAAAAAAAAAAATCCGCAGTATCCTTCTGGATAACCACATTTCAGTTGCTTCATTCATCTTTGATAATATTGTACAGAATTCCCTGCTAAATTGAAGAACTGACATCGCATAGCAATCTAGTACTCTCTTTGTTTGTTTCTAGTGAAATTTTCTTGTCTCTTAATATTCTACTCCGTCTACTTCCGTTTTCTGTTAGAACACTTTCCAGGTATTTAGATTTTTGTACTTGCTTGAATTTAGTATCCCCACCTGTATTTGGAATTTGGGGCTGCTCTTTTTGCTGATGATTATGCATTCGGTTTTCTTTCAGTATTTGCAGTCATTTCTTTTCACTCTCTTCAGCTACCTTCTGTAGGAGGTCTTGTGGTTTCCTTTCAGTGTCTGCTATCAGCACTCTATCACCTTATGTTGTTCGAATTGTGACCTCCTATTACAAATCCTGGAAAAAAGGAAGGCAAGAAAAAGAAAGAAACAAAGCAATACACCAACGGAAGAAAATAATCAACGATAAGAATCGAAAACAAGTAAGAAAGATTGTGACACTCGTCTACCCGGCTGGTTGGTTCGCTGGTTCGGGAACGGAGCCTGCTGCGATGATGATATCGAAACGGCACCAGTTATGTCGATGCTTTCGGGCCGCTAGTCGTGATTATCTCGTCACAATAGCTGGTCCTCAAGATGTCTATTACAACAACAAACTTACTGTCCACGATGTGTTCTTTTGATCTCAGAAAGTCACATTGTGAAAACTCGGTAGCCGTATTTCTACCATATCCAGACCGGACACTTGTGTACACTTGTGGTTAAAATAAAACAATTACGGCTTCAAAAACTTTAAATAAATGAATAAGTTCGAAGACGCCTGGATGAGTTACGAAAGAAAGTCATTATAATAATAAAAAGATGATTAATTACAAAAGCAGAAAATACAACTGTCGAAATTCAAATTTACAACGGAGAGAGGATTCGTTTAAAATTATCAGAGCTTTCAATCTTCAAATAAAAATAAGTCCTTCCATAGTTTCTTTAAAAGGTAATCAGAGCTTTCAATTTTTAAAAATAATCAGGCTGTCAGTTCTCCAGACAAAAACACGTCTCTTCGGCCTTTATAAAACTTTGCAGAGACAGCCAAATAACAAAGCACCGAGCGGCGGCGGTGTAGGTGTCGTTTGATCTTTGTCGCTGGAAAAGCACTCTCAGCAACTGATTCTTCTCGCCGAGTCTCCATTTTTATAGTCATCTCCAATATAGTCATTCTTATAGTCATCTTAAATCGGATTGATCCTCCAAGAGGAGGATCAATCCGACTTAAATCTTTTGACCAATGAGATTATTTTCCACCCATACAATTTACGGGGAGCCATGGCTCGACGAATGAAATATCAACAGCTCACATGACGCAATGTCTTTCTGTCTTCTTCCTTTCAATTACATCATATGTTTTTCGATTTTAGTATCTGTTTTCTGGAATATTTTTTGAGGATTTAACTCTACCTCACCACATCAAGGAAATCCTGACATTTTGTTATGGGTACGTCCTTTTTTCAAACTTTAACTGACCCAAAACAATTGGTTTTGAACACGATAAAAAGAACTATAGTTTTCTCTTTTTTCCGAATTATCAGTCAATTAACCTATTCTCCGAATTTTAAAAGAACATCATAGTACTTAAAATATCTTTTTTTACGTAAGCTCACATCGCAGAGTACGATAAAACACAACTAACAATACCATTAATATCAATTTCTCTTACTCCGTTGTATTTTCTTTATAAAAATAATCGGTGAATATATGGTGATGTTATTTCTGAACATAGTTTTTAGGTTGGGACCCGAAAAGAGATGAGTATACAGCAGAAATCAAAGAAAATATCAACAAGAAGAACAGCAGCAACAACAATAATAATAGTAAAGACGTGATTGCAATTACAACGAGAATAACATGCTTTTATAACCCCTTGAAAATTATACTTTTTTTTTAACGTAAATATGAACTTTTCTAATTTTTGCTACTATTTTAACATAAAAATGAATTTTTCTTATTATTTAATTCATATGTTTTAATTTTAATGATTCTGATTGAGTAATCAACTGGTTATCAGTATTATTCCTTAGAAAGACTAAGACATTAGCTGTAGATATTTAGAAAGATTTTTTAACAAAAAAATCTAAGATATTTTTTCGTAGAAAGCTTACGATATTAGTTTTAGATTACACTAAGTATTTTCGAAGTGTTAAGTGAGTAAATACTTGAGTATGAAGATGGACGAATATATGAATGCACAAACGAATAAATTTATATATATATATATATATATATATATATATATATATATATACACACACACACACACATATATATATATATATATATATTCTTACGCAAGCAAATAATTTAATAATAATCATAAGTGTTTTAATATTCTTTGATAAACAATATCACTGCTTTCTTTAAATTAATAAGAAAAAAATGCTGGGTAAAAAATGTGCTTGCCCTAAAAGCACAACAAATAAGCATATTGGATTGTGCAACAGGTAGAATAGATAACTCAGAAGACGATGTTGCATGTGCACGAAAAAAGTACGCAATTAGAAATCCCCACTAGTAGATAAAATTCCGATTAAAACACTGGTATGGCTAAACAAAGGAACTACCTTCCTTTTACCCAAGAATGTTAACACAAACATCGCAAAAAACTACAGACTATTTAAATGCCATCCCACTACTTCAAAACTGCAGACATCTATTTTGACAAAACAGACATATTTCTTCTTAGAAAAAAAGATACTACGTCTAAAACAAAAATGATGGCAAAATGGCTCTTAAAATTGTGGTCAATTAATAGGATTAAATTGAAAATCTGCTTGATTCCCATCCATGGACGGAATATGGCTATATCTCAAAAGAAAATAAGCCGTCTATTTTACATGGATGACTTATACTTATATGGTAGGAATGACAGTGATCTGGAAGGTCTCCTGAAAACAGTAAATTGTTTCACGTTGACGTTAGAAATGGAATTAGGATTAGATAAATATTCTAAAGTCACAATTTTACAAGGTAATTACAGCAAACGTCCTCTTTTTAGCTAAGACGCTGGAATAACAATCAAAGATTTAGACCAAGTGTAAATGAAGTGAAGAATTTCACAAAAGAAAATTAAAGAAGTATTGCGATAGAAGTACTGTGGAAGAGTGAGGCTGATATTTAGACCTTAATTGATATTTTAGAACAAAATTAAGGTCATTAATAACCTTGCCATTCCAGTGGCAATATAATTTCAGTATTTTTAACTAGACTCTAAATAGCATCAAACAAATGTATTCTAAGGAATGAAAGCTTCTTTTTAAGCATAGCATGCATTATTCACATGCTGTTGAAGACCGTATATACATACCCCGTAAAGAAGGCGGAAGGTTTTTTATTCAGCTAGAATTGTCATAGAATGTAACAACTATTTTTACTATGATCTATGGAAGCAAAAAACTGAATTATACAATTAGTCAAACAATACGAAAACATAAAGAAAAAGTATTCATTCATGAAAGAAGGGAGTAAATACGAACGAGATTCACATTTGGTAGATTATGTAGAAAACCTAAACAGAAACCTCGGGCTAAATGTTGCAAAAATATCAAACAGAAAGCCAGGGACAGAACTCTTGAACTGATGAAACAAGACTGGCTAGGCAAACCTTTGCATATATAATATCCAGAACGTGCTGATAAAGCTGATTTTGATAACTGGTTACGATCATCTGGATTAAAGACTGAAATGAAAGGCTTTATTCTTGTAGAGAATGTCCAGACTATTTTGCCTTGAAACTTTCAGACAAATATCATGCATGATAATGGGGTCCAAAAATGCAAGTTCTGCAGAAATTTACGAAAAACTATAGACCATCTTATTTCAGGATGATTTGTACTTGCGCCAAATTAATATAAATATTTTCACGATGCAGTGGGGTCATAATTCCACTGGACAATGTGAAAACACTTTGAAAATGATGTTAACAAACACGGTATGAAGATCACCCAGCACCACATGCAGAAATAGAATACATTACAATTCTATGGAATTACAGTATCTTTACAAACAAGAATATAGAAATAAATAGGCCAGACATAATTCTCAATAAAAAAAATAAAATTTAAAAAAAAAATGCTTATTAATTGATATATTTTGATCAGATTACTCTAACATAGCGACCAAGGAAATTGAAAATTATTGAAGAATAAAGACCTGAAAATCAAAAATATGTAAAAATTAAAAACAAGAATAGTAGCACTAGGTGAGCTTGGAATGATAAAAAAGAACACAACTACACAATTGAAAAACTCTCTGGAAATCTCAGCTGAAGAGATATACAAAACATGTCTTGATAAACACCGCTACCTGCCTTGCAACTTCCTGCACACTTGGTAGGTATGGTACCATAGCAGAAAAAGTAACATAATAATGATAATAAAAAATAATTAAAATGATAAAAGAAATATTTCTCCCACACCAAAAAACAAATAAAATATCGTCAAAATTTGCCCTTTTAGAGGGTAACGTTTTAAGACGAGCAGCATTTTATAAATAAAGTGAATAACATTAAGAAATAAAGCATTAATAAACACATAACATGTTAGAACTTAACTTCTCAACTCAAAGTTTTAAATTATTCGCACATCAAAGGGTAACATCGGTATTTCTTAATCTGCTTAATCTAGGGTACATTGTAGAATAATAAAATTTTGTTGAATAATTAAAACTTAAAATTTTAGTAAGTCAAATTAGTCATAAAATTTGAAAAGGAATTTTGGCTAAGCATCCCTCAAAAAGATTAACTGTAATGTTTTATTAACAGGTATTTATAAAGAATTAACTTTTTTACATTTATACAGTGTAACCCTGATATAAGAGAGTTATCGGGACCGGATAAAGGTTCTCTTATATCCGGGTTTAGTCTATTTTATATACATTATCACAGGCTCTAATTTGTGACCAGGGGAAAATTTATCTTATATCAGGGTTTCTTATATCAGAGTCTCTTATATCCGGGTCATCTTTGAGAAGGTCAAAAGAGAAAGGATTATCTAATTTATCTTAATGTTTATGAAATTTAACAAACAGTTTAAAACATAAACTGACAAATAGTTGACTTAGAATAGAACCTTTAAAAACTTCTTTTTAATATAAATTGCTCCTCTGTTGACTTGGTGGGGGGGACATGTTTACCTTTCAGAGCGCATCAGGTCACTCGGGTGCACCAGTTGAAAACACTGGGTTAGAAAATTAAAATATTCATATTAACCTTTTAATGAATGGAAGCTAAGTTCTAACATTTTATTTGAATATTATGTTAATATATTATTTACACTGAGAACGCCTCAGTGTCTAATATCATTAATTATCTTCTCCGAGCTGTGGAATTGTTTTAGATTCAGCTTAAAAGTGATGGTAAACGTAGTGTATTTGCAAAGAACGACAACTGTAAATTAATATTTAACAGGCTTCTCTTCAGGCCTACATATCTACTTCACCCCACAGACTCAGTACTGATTTCCTACTTTAGCTTATTAAAATTACACCAAGGTAGAATGATCTAATTACTTAATATGGTGAGCTTAATCCTGTAAAAGAAGATGGAACTTGTTACAGTTACTCTAATTTGGTTGATTTTTACCTGCCCAGTCTTTGTTTATTTAATGGTGATTATTATAAGGAGCACCCAATAAGAATCGAACACGCTTCTCAGTATTAATTGTTAACCAAAATAGCTTCTCAAACAATCACCCGACACCGAGGCGCTGAATCATGAGTATTGTATCTGCTTGCTAGATATCTTACTAATCTTTGCTCCATGGTGTATCCTCTAACCAGAAATTGGTATTGATCGATATTCCTTACCTTCTCAATAGAGTAGCAATTTTAAATGAAAGGACATAACGGTGAAGAATAACAAACAATGCTGTATTTAATGATATTTGATGGCTGACAATCAAACGGCTCCCATCTACGAACGAGTTTTTTTTCTTGCATCGCAGATAAGGTACGTGAGACCTTTTATATCTTTTATCATTAATTCCAATTTGCACCAAACTTAAAAAGAACAAAAACTCAAAAAAATCACCAAAGAGCGATCTGCGTAAAAAAAGGAAAATTTGCATAAAAACCAATCTCCTATTCAACGAAAAATATTTTTCATTTCACACTTCTCTAGTCACAACGGTGTGTAGCCAGTTCTAGTTTAGATTGCGAGCGATGTTTTGAAGACATTTTAAGACAATTTTCAACATTTCTAGATATTTTAGATATTTTAAAGACATTAAAGACAATTTTCAACATTTCTAGATATTTTAGATATTTTAAAGACATTAAAGACAATTTTCAACATTTCTAGATATTTTAGATATTTTAAAGACATTAAAGACAATTTTCAACATTTCTAGATATTTTAGATATTTTAAAGACATTAAAGACAATTTTCAACATTTCAAGACATTAGATATTTTAAAGACATTAAAGACAATTTTCAACATTTCAAGACATTAGATATTTTAAAGACATTAAAGACAATTTTTGACTCACAAAAGACATTTTAGACATTTAAGATTTTGAAAGAAATTTAAGACAATATTTTACATTTAAAGAAATTTTAAGACACTTTTAGATATTTAAAGACGTTTTGGACATTAAGACATTTTGCATTAAATTGGAAAAAGTAAAAGCGAAAATATTTTCAGCTAATCTACAAATTACCCCAGCTTTTCAATAGTTTTAAGACCGATTATATGAAAGTAAATTCTAATTTCAACAAGACAAAAATATTATTTTTATCACGATCACGTAGACTTTTTCATTTCAATATATATATATATATATATATATATATATATATATATACTTTAAAACATGTTAAGATAAGCCTACTCTTACCGAGCGTCCATACATTAGATGTAGAATCGCCGACTGATGTCAATTCTCCTAATAGTCTTGATGATGAATGTAATCACTGTTTAGCAGAAAATGTTAGGATTTTAAAATTTCACTATCAGAATCCACTATTTCGAGAGAGGGCTGTTTGATACCTTAAAGTAGGGTTAGCAAAGGAGTGCCTATGCGTAAAAAACTTTTTTTTCAAATCCCAGTCAAGTTTCCGACATACACGTTGTATATTTTGTTCTCTTTAGAGGAGATGGTAGTTTTGTTAATCACATTTGTAGATCTACATCTACCTTCAACTTAACAGTCTTCTCTGGATTTGCAATTGCAGGAGGTTATAATGCTGTGTTTAGTATTAGATGAACCGAATTTCTACAAAACTTGATTATTGTGGGAGCTAATTATGTTATACCCTGACTGAGCACTCTGGAAGAATGGTACTCTTTGAAAAATAGTAGCTACTCTAGCATCTATGCATCGCTCATTCAGTAATAAATTGGAGCACTGACTACTGGCGTATGATACGTCACACGCTAAAAGCTTGCCTCATTCTACCGAGCGCCTATAGCTCAGCTAGAATCGCCGACTGACAGGGTCGGGTTTCAATCCGGAGTAAAGGCAATCGTATGTCTAACAATACTGATGCGAAACAGATCTGTATATGGATGACATATATATATATATATATATATATATATATATATATATATATATATATATAGTCCTGTTTTACTGTATCACAGCTCATCAGTACGGTTAGACATCCGATTGCCTTTACTCCGAATTGAAACCCGACCCGTCAGTCTGTGATTGCTTACATCCAGGACTGGAACCCGTTTCCAAATGCAGACATGAAAATAAATACCTATTATCACAATTCATACCAAACGGATAAAAAAAATCACACGTCTCTGCCATAGTAAATTTAATAATTAATAAATACTAACAAGCATTACAAATTAGAAACCCAGGGTTACAAACTGACACCTATATATATATATATATATATATATATATATATATATATATATATAGTGATGATCATCCACGTATACTGTCTTAATATGTATAGGAAAGAATATTAATAAAAAGTTTTGAAATTCAAAACTTTTTATTAATATTCTTTCCTATATATATATATATATATATATAATAAAGTCAAAATAAGACCATAATTTGATAAAAGCTTTTTGGGGAGTTATGATTTGCTTTTCTAGCCAAACAACAACACCAATAGCTGATATGAATATCACATGTAACTAAAAGTTTCTATAAGGAAGCATTCGGTATTCACTGGTCGAGCAACCGGTGATGCTGTCGGTTGAAAATTATAAAATTGGTTGCTCTATTATTGCTCTTTACATTAGTGATTGGGTCTCCTTCCTCAGGTTTTGTTAGATTTACTTTGAAATGTCATCAGATTTTTTATGTCATTCTTCTTTCTAGAATGTTTATCATATTATTGATCCTCCCCTAATCACACGTAAAACATCAATAAACTTACATAAAATTATTCAAAACTCTTCATAGCTGACCAATTTGAAATAGCAACAAAATTCATTGCACGTCAGCTTATCGCAGAATTTTTATGAAACTATAATGAAAATGCCGTGTCGCCTATAGGAATCGGAGCTTAGCAGATATTCTGCAACCGTCAAACTTTTCATCCGAATGTTAAACCAAAACTCTTGACTAGCCTTTGCAAACGAGCACGTTGTCTGGACTGATGAAAATAGGGCATGACTGCTCGTCAGCAATGAATGTTTAATTTAGTTGGCAATGACGGCAAGAAGTAAGCCAGACGGCGTAGAGGTGATATATTGCTTCCCAAATGTGTGAAAAATCAGTTGAACTTGAGGTGATAGCCTATAGGCGTGAGTGATCTGCGTATGGTGTGAGTCCACACATTTGATTTCAAGACACGGTAAGCAAAGCAATATATAAGAACAATTGAACAGCATTCTCCGTTTTAGACAAGATAATTTCTTTTGTAATATTACAAAAATTCTTAAACCAAATTTAAAGCTGAAAACCTCCACTGATATATCCAGATCTCATTTCAACTGGGACTCTTTCAAAGATCATCTGCGATAATGTCAAGGAAAAGAAACCCATATCATTGATTAAATTATGGCAGAAAAAAAAAGTTTGAACAACGTGACAAATTAATGAGACTCTCTGCTCGCAGACGCGCAGAGGTAATTAAAAGCCAAGATTTGCTCTCGTATCATTAATATTCTCTATTAATATTAAAGCAATAATATTGTTAATTTAATTAACATGACTATTTACATTTCTTTTCCCTAATTTTAGTGTTAAAACTTCTTTCATGATCAGTAGTTTTTGTTCTATATAATCATTTACCTTTTCTTCTTTTTATGCAAATTCACCAATGTTTTAAGAATATTTTCTACAAATTTTATCATTTTACCTGTTCAAATTGAGTAACGAGTAAAGAAGATTTAAGGATAATGGAAACAAAAGATACACTTATATTTAGCATCAGAAAAGGCAGTTGTAATATCTATGAGGCATAGTGAAGAAAGAGAGCTTAAAGAATATGACACTCACAAGACATATTATGTGACGGATGGAAAGGGAAAGTTACCTAGGTAGCAAGCTTTTTTAAAGGGATGGCAGAACAGGTCGTGGGATTGATAGAAAAAAGAAAACATATCTTAAAACCTAAGTTAGGTACATGGGAATGTTCATCCCCCCTCCATATTTTTAAGTACTCTTTAAGTACTAATATTCCTGGTTGGCAACAACTTGTTTCTTTTGTTCCCTCCCACGGAAAGTAGCAAAAGAAACAAGCGTGTCTGTAATACATTGGAACCTCTACTTACGAAAGGCTATACCCGCAGCTTCCAGAGTTCACCTCAATGCCTCCTCATTCTCGATAATGTCCCTGCCCACTCGTCCGGCCTCGAATATGATATCTTGTATGAGTTCTCGTTTATTAAGGTGTTGTATCTCCCACCTAAAATCACCTATATCTTTCAGCCCAGGGACCAACAAATCATTTCGAACTTCAAGAAACTCTACAAGAAACACCTGCTCAACAGGAGTTTCGACATTACTGAAAACAGCCAGCTTACCCTTCGTGAGTTTTGGAAGCAGCACTTCGATATTGTTGTTTGCCTGAAGATAATCGACATGGCAGGGCAGGAAGTGACCAGACGTACCCTTAATGCGGCTTGGAGAAAGCTGTGGCTCGATGCTGTTGCCTCACGAGATTTTGAGGAGTTCGAGACGGAGGTTTAGAATTGATTAGGGCGTTTATAGGGTAAAAAGCGTCTCTACTTATGACAATTTTACGTTATGAAACGACTTTCAGAACGAATTAATTTCGTAAGTAGCGGTTCCACTGCATAGTATGTTCTCTAAGTAAAAGATTATGAAGCTTTATTTGACTCATTATGCTTTAGTGCTAAAATCTTTTATTTTTTCATGGATGTTTAAAAGCGAGAGGGGGAATATGATGGGCTTATTTTATTGCCACAGTTTTATAGTGCAGTTGTATCAGAGTTATTGTGGAACGTTGCTTTGTCTTCCATTTTCGGAAATACGAGGAGACTAACGCAAAATTTGTAAGGGCTAAAGGAAAGATGGCTATAGAGAGCTATGATCGCCCATGTCATGAGGAGGCACAGTAGATAAAACATTTATTTTCATCGTAATTTCAATTTATTTCATGTAAATAACGCTCAAAATTAATTACAATTGATAATCCATTTAATGAAATATAATTGTACCGATTATAATCCATTTTTAATATTTTGGATTTATTTGAATTCTGCTAAGAAATATATTCAAAGTATTCTAGCCAGCTCTCTGTATCTACGATTCTTGGATTGAATGAAAGGAAACTTAGAATACTGGAGCCAATTCTCCTTCGTGTTTGGGAAACTAATATTAAATCTTCTTAAGGAATTGAGTTTTCTAACTCTAGACCCTAAGGCGAGATTCTAATCTTAGATCTTCTTTTGCAAGTTAATATATAAAATGTAATTTTTAATGCTGATTTTATCAGCTTATCTGCGACACTTGCAAGAAAAACAATCTACTGATAATATTTGGATGATTCTTGGGAGGTAATCTTCTGGGACACAGCCAGCTTTTGCCGTTTTAAGTTCGTTTCGCAAGTCAATTCATCAGGGTAGCGTGCTCGGTTCTTATTGAAGCGTCCACAACTGTAAATTGGTTAAGTCAAAACGAATAGCAAAACTTTGGCTGGTAGGTTAGTAAGTTCGGCTTTACGTGGGTTGCGGGTTCTATTCTCATGTTGTATAAAACTTATTTATCTTTGTATTAGCTAATTTGGAGAATTAACTATATAGGGATCGCTATAAATAAATTTCTGTAGACCAATGCGCTGATGTAGTGAATTTGAGTTTCTTTAAAACCCCGGATACCATGGCCTTATGCTTGTCATAGTATAGCCGAATATCTACACATTAAAATAAATATCACTTCATAAGATATTCGTTTTATATTAAACACCATTTTTGTAGCCGGGAGATTCTGATAGCTTTAAAATCCAGTATCATATTAGAGATTTATTAATGACCCCTTGCTATAAATTTACAAGCATCAGAATATATATCAATCTTTTTTTAGGTTTTATCGAGGCAGCACAAATTCAAATTTTGTCGAGAAAAAGATTTTTTATTGAAACTACTTTACTGGTTTTGATTACATTTTGTTAGTTTGTTTCACAGGGCATAGTTTAATTTTTATTTTTGGTAAATTTTCATTTTAGGTACCGACGGCTTTTCCCCCTTCAAATTTATCCAAAATAGCATTATTTCTGTGCAAATGTATATGCTGAACTCAAATCAACAATTAGTTATTGAAGAAACTTACCTTTTTTGCTTTGAAAGTCCATAAAAAACGAACTATATCTCGCACTTTTTCTTTCTCGTATCTCTCACGAAGTCATGTAATTAACTGCAGAATGACGTTCTACGTAGGCAGCAATTTTGGTCGAATTTCGTCTTTTACTTAAAAAATTCCGGCTATGTACTTCTTGTTTTGAGAGCAATAAGCGTAGAAATACAATAGCGCATTACATTAATTCCCGGAAGTACATCGCCGGAAGTATCAGTAAATGTAGAAAAATCGACAAAAAATCTGCCAAAATTCGATAACATGCGCAGTCCATCATTCTGCAGTTAATTATATGACTTCGTGAGAGTTACGGAAGAGAAAAAGAGACGGATATAGTTCGTTTTTTTATGGACATTTAGATAAAAAAGGTAAATTTCTTCAATAACTTACACTTCATTTGAGTTCAGCATATACATTTGCACAGAGATAATGCTATTTTGGATAACTTTGAAGGGGAAAAGCGACGGGATTTAAAACGAAAATTACCTTATTTTTTTATAGTCTTTCGGAACAAAATAAATACCTATTTATGTGTTACGTTCGTTTGATCGTTGTGCTTATCCTTTCTTTTTCATATCGTTTCCTCTTTTTAGGCGTACATCTAGATATCACGTTAGAGCACTGGGTGATTTGATTGAATTCCTGAATTTTTATTATTTTTGTTATGTTTATTTAATTTTTATTACGGTATTAAAGTTTCCTTTCCTAATTATGCGTCCAAAAACTTTCAACTGCATCTTTATATTTTAATCAAACGTCTTTTTCGTTTGAATTTTCATAAAAATTTCTTAGTTGCTCGAATGTAACGTCCACAGTATTCTCAACATCACCTAGCAGAGACTCGACCGTGTTGCCCCAAGGATCCGCTTCATATTTGTTTTATTTTATGTCAGAAGGAGGGTGAGAGACGGGTAAGGATGTAGATGGGAAGAGCGTTTGAGAGAATGGATGCGAGTTAGTGTGTTAGAAGGTGTCTATTGACCTTATATTTAAACTCCTGGAGATTGTAGCTGTCGGGGAAGCAAAAACATGTGGAAGGGAATTCTACAGACGGGAAGTGTGAGAAAAGAAGCTGTTGGAGTAGAAATTGCGATTATATTTTATCGGTTTCACTGTAAAAGTGTGGGATCTAGTTGCTAAACTAGTATCTCGTGCAAATTCGTACCTAGGGAACACCAGTGATCTAAGTTCATCGGAGCAGAAGCCATGAAAGTATTTATAGAAGGGGCACAGGTAAGCCACGTCACGCTAGTGAGAGAATGACTGCAGCCGGTCTGCCAAGTCGGTATCGATCACATTACTGACTCTCCGTTGTATTTTGTCAAGAACCCCTAGGAGAACAGCAGGGGCACCCGATCAGATATGAAAACATTTTCAGTATTCACCGCCATATAGTAGGATTGATAATACATACTACGACAACCCACCTGTCTTTGTTACTAAGAAAATGTACTTTTTTTTAAACATTTGCTTTAGTCTTTCCACATAATTAGGACGTTATAAATTTGCTTCTTCAAAACATATATTTATTTCGTGATATGCAAATAAGGAAGGAATATTAAAAAATACAACTATCCCCGACAAGCTTTGGATTCTTGTCCCGTATCTTTTTCAAGTTGTCTAAGTTGAGCACCATTTTTTGTTATCAGACTATAAAAGTCAATCAAAACATATCGTTAGGATTCAGTTATATCACTACTTTCTTTCTCATCCGATTTTACTCAACGACAAATCAGATGTTTACACGTTGTTGTAAGAGACATCATATCATGAAGTGATCCAGAACTTGAATAGAAAACATTATATAGATTTCTCTGTCGTAATTTGCTTTTCATTACTTTCAAACGATAGAAAAAAAACATCATAAATGTGACTCGATTTTCTCTAAGAAACTGGAAAAACCCCTTTTCACAAGTTGTTCTGATTATTTTAATGTGTGATTGGGTAAAAAGAAATGCCGTTTGCTGTCGGATCAATGAAGTTAAGCAACGTGAAGTTTGGTTAGTACCTAGATGGGTGATCGCTTGGAAATACTAGTTGTTGTCAGCTTGGAATTGCAGATGGTATAATGGATAATGGCCTAGAATTGTTATTTGGAAAGCTAAATTTCAATTTCTGTAGCGTTCGTTATATTCACTTATATTTAAATAACCTTGGGTAGAATATGAATCCACTTATTCTCCTTCCAGCTATGAGTTAATTGATATGACTTGTAATATTTCATGGCTTAAAATAACCTTCAAACGGTTGATAAGCCGTAAAAAAGGAAAAGTTCAATAGAACGTCTTGAATGTTATATAGAAATTTTTAAACAGACGTTATATTATTTCCGTTTGAATTCTCCAATAAAATGGTAATTGCCGATTGCGATTTCAATATTTTAATGAAAGAGCGGTTTATCAAAGTCCCAGCATTTTTTTATATTCTTTTTGTGTCGTCTACAATTTAAATCGCAGCGTCGGTTTCATTTTACAATGACTTACAAATTAGGCTGTTTTTCATCATCGTAAGCTCCACCCCCATCGCAGACGTACATTGTTTGGAGTCAAGCTGCAGGAGAGTTCCTATTGTTACAGATTTACTAGGGTCTCTCATTACGGATTCACATCTATCATTTCTGTGCCGTAAAAAGAATTATTCATACAGGAAGACTGTTCGACGTGTGACAATCTAAAACGAGAACTGTACGTTGGAAGAAGTTTTAAAACATTGCTAAAATAAGCCATCTCACAGTGGCTTTATAATTGTTTCTCTCTTGAAAACCTCGCTGTCGTCGGTATTTCAATAATTAAAGGGCCCAAAAGCCATTACAAAGTATTTAAACCTGACTAAAGTCAAATAGTATATTATAAAAGCTGTTGTTACCTGATGTACAAAAAAACATATACTATTTTTTGCAGGGGATAGGTGTTTACGGCTCTTCACAGATTCATTTTTTATCTGTCAATTATGACTTTCTGAAAAACAGATTAGATGTTTTTGTATTGCTTCTCCGCGTTTTAATTCAGCCAGTTAAATGCCAGACGCGATACACGTCTGGCATTTGGGCGATCATGTCTCGAAAGAGACATGACTGACTGGGCAGAAGATTATCCCGCAGTACGTTGCCATTGCTTTCTGTGGTAGACTGGTTGCCAACCCAGGCTATAGAACCCAATCTGTACTATTATTTAACCCATAAATGGAGGGAAGAGACAGATTAATACATTTCCCAAGGGTATTTGTTATTAAATATCGCACATTGTGATAACAGATCTGTAAGTTACTGAGGATGAACTAGCAATTAAAGCATATTTAGATAGATTGTTATAAACGTATGTACGTGGTCTTCTGTTGATCCAGAAATGCTGACTTTCTCAGAATTTTCGATTCTATTAGTAAAAGGAAATAGTTCCATAATGTTTTTTTTTTTACCTTTTTTAAGAAAAATCATGAATTTCAAAATACTGTAGAAATTTACATAATTACAGCATCAATTTTCAAATCAATTTTCCCCTAACAACTGCGTCATTTATTTTCCAAAAGAATCATTCTGTGGCGAACGTATATGTCAGTCAGTTATGAACTAGGGATGACAATTAATTAATCAATTTGACCACTGGAACCAATCCTCGTATATTTAAAAAGCAAATGTTTAATTTTGTTTTTACAAAGATGATCACAAGCCTCAAGAGCCACTCAGAGTGGAGAGTTACAGAGCGTAAGGCACAGTTTATGAGAAAAGATAGCGGTTAATCTTAGACATTACCAGGTTACGATTGTAGTTACCGGAGAAGCAACCTCTTTGCAGTCGGTTCCACAAAACAGCGGTTCTTGGAAAGAATGTGTTTAAGTGGAACTGACATCTCAACAACTGGATTCGAAGGGTGGTTTTTTAGAATGTATTTGACATGACGACTGTTGACCGTAAGGTGAAACTATGGAATGAAGTTCGTCTGAAAACTTTCCATGGGGAATAGCAATAAAGCAGTGAGAGAGTCCCGGCATTTCATCGTTAAGAAAGGGGTTGTATGGCTGGAAAAGTTTTCGTAACACATAAGGATGTGTAGACGCTTTTTGTACTTTATCGAGACTGAACATTGAAGACTGGCTACTGCTGTTAATATACGGCATCAGTACTCCATTTTCTACCTGATCTGACTTTTGTAAAAGTCGAGGATAGCAAGAGGAGTCTGATACGTACTGGATAATTTTTCAGCATCTTTAGCTATGGATCGTGTGCACGAGTTCAACGAGGTCCCGATTGAGTTTAAATCCAAATAAACTTCTTAAAACCTTCGTGATAAGGTCCATACGACGGACTTGACGCGCAATGGTTATTTAAGCTATTACAAATCCTGAAGATTCTCGTACATTGCAGCACATAATCAGTTAAGTGCCCAACATGATACACGCTTACGAGACCAAGTCACATTCGAGCGGGCAGAAGATTTCCCCCCAGCAGTTTGCTGTTACTTTCTGCAGTAGACTCGTTCCCATCCAAGAATATAGAACCCAATTTTAGCTGCTATTTAACTCATAGCTGGAGGGAGAAAAGACGGATTAATAGCTTTCCCAAGTGTATTTGTACGTCAGGAAATTCAACAAATTCTACTGAAATTCGAACTCGGCTCTCCGAATTCTCGTTCCGAGCCAATATCAACTGCAGTAAAACACACATCCCGCACATAGTGAAACTGGTATAAAGTATATCAATTTCTCATAAAGATATAAATTTCTCAGTTAATCCATAGCTTTCTCTTAGTTGTGAATTTCTATTGGATACATGTTTTCCAAAGAGAACTATTTAACAATAGCTTCATCTTCATTAGAGACCATTTAACTATCGATCTGCTCTAAAGAAAATGTTATACTGCGAGTTCCTGATGAAAATAGATGTGTGCTCCGCATAACCGATACGCTTTTTTTCGGTTTACAAAAGGTGAGGTGAATGTTTCCTCTAAAAAATCATGTCCATGACGATTGGAACCAGTCTATTCCAAATTACTATTCATCGATGTTCAAATATTCAGACAACAAAGAAAATTTCTTTTTAATTCTTAAACAATATGTTATACTGGAATAGTTTAGCTTGCATTTGATAACATCCGTGATTTACTTATTTATGGTAGTGACTAATTAGTGACTAATTAGAAATCAGTAACGGTTTCATAGAAGTCTTAAAAATCTTTTGCATATTTTTCTTTTAAATTTAATACAATCTCCCGTCCATATATTTTTAGCTTAAGTACAGCTTCTCCATAACTCAGATTTTTTTCTAAGTTCCCAAATAAATACGGTACTCTCAGAGTCTCTATTTCTCTCTCTGTATCTTTCTTATAATATTTTCTTGAAAAACTACTCATGCATATAATTTATAACCATCTCAGTCATTATTAAGTACTAAATATTGCCCGCATCACAGAGACAAGTTGTTAGCTACATCCTGGTATTTTTTTAAACGTAAGACACGCAGATGTCATTGATTTAATGGCTGACAGAGAAAAGAACTAAAGGATATTCGAGGAAGGGCTGTGAATGAAAACAAAGAATAAGAGCATAATCATCTAAAAGACACAAAGTATGATTATATGCAAGAGAAATAATCCAAGATGTGTATTATATGTTGGAGATGTCAATATTAAATAGGTACAGAAGATTAATTATCTGCGAACTATTTAAACAAAGGATAGAAAATGCTACAACGAGTCATTAATGTCATTTTTATTATTTCTGTACTTCAACTAAATATTTCTTTTCATAAATGTAACATTTTAAGTAGACAATCAATTTCGGATTTGAATAAGTGTAATAAAATTAAATAGACATTGTTTGAATTTAATATATCTTATTTAAAATGAATTCTTGCCTACTAAATAGATAAGCTGATGTGTCCCGTAAAGGGATATCCGGTCCCGAGAACTCTCTTATATCAGGGTTATAATGTATATATTATTTAGGTACCTCCACAAAATTGCTGAAAAAACAGCATAGTATAAAGGAAAAAGGCCCTAAACTAAATAAAAACAAAGTTTTATCGGCAAAATGTTTATATTATCATTAAGAGGATAGATCAAAGAATATTTTAATTATTTTTCAATTTTTTTAATTATTTCTAAAACGTTCGAAATCTTTGTAGAAAGTCTTTTTTTCTTACGTCAGAGCGATATCTAAATTGCCGCGACGTTTATTATGTAAAAAAAACGTAATATTGCACAATGCACTTTTTTTGACCGTGAAAGACACATTAATTTGGAAATTCTTGCAAAAATCAAATAATGACGGATTTTGATGAAAAATTCCGGACTTATTTATAATTGACTAAACTCAATTTTGAAATAATTATTTTGTATAAAATATTTGCAAAAATATTTTTTTTACATATGTTACCCCCCCTCCACCAATTAATTTCCAGAAATGTTTTAAAATTCGAAAACGGACAGCAATAAGCCTAATATAATTAAATTCAGGAGTCATTGGGGAATGCTAATCAACAGTTTTTTTTTCTCCAATAGTCCCCGTCTTTCTAAAAAGTAGGTCCGAATTGCGAAAAATGCAATAACTATGCCAATTTTTATGTGGATAAACTTCTGATTGCTGTTATGAACAATATAAATTAAGCATATCATAGTCTGAAAAGAAAAGAAAATTCAATGAATAATTAATTTTTACAAGAGTTATTTTCATTTTCTTTCATTTTTTAATTATATATAAAAATTATATATAAAAAGTTTAAAAATTATTGTTAAATTTCTTCCTCTAATGGGCTGGCTAGGGTATGTAATTAATGAATGAAGACTACAATTACTAATCGAAAATTTAAAAGCTTAATATAAATAAGTGACCCCGTCAATTTTTAAAATAATTAAAAACATTTTAATTGTGTGCATTTTGATTGCCCGTATCTTTATTTGTACGGGGGGGTGCATACGTGATATTTATCATTAAAAGGTCACGTGATTCAAGGATTGTCTTCCCTTACATAAAAAATTACATTCGTATATGTTTGTCGCCTTCGGCCTCCCTTCTTAACAGCTTCCGCTTCTCATTACATCTATCAACACTTGAGATAAGCTGTCATGCTCGGACTACCGTATCTGATAAAAACTTACAGGGAATATTTCAAAGAGTAAGCAAGCACAATTGTTTGAAATCAGATAAAGATAAGTTTTAATTTAAAAAATTGACTTCAATAACGTGCCAGATTTTTAAAACAGGAATGTGGCTACTGTTTAAAAATGTGTCGATCAATCAAAAAATGGCGCTACTTTTAATTTTTTTTTTTAATCTGAAACATTTTAGTTTCCAATCAATATAATTTCGCTTTAAAATACGCCAGTGTATTTTGTTTACTGGAATTCCTAAATTTAATCTCTTGACTTTCAATTAAAGCTAATTTTAAAGCTTGAAGATAACTTATTTATTTTTAAAATTTAAATTTAAATTTAGGCATAAAAAAATGAGTAGAGGTTACCTAAATTATTCGAAGTAGTTAAGTGGTTTTTGGCAAATGTAACCGTGTAGGACAACATAGCTAGTAGACGTACTGGACCGGTACTCGTCGTAGTCGTATGCTTATGCATACGACTACGACGGGTAGTCGTATGCACTATGCTTATGCGTAGGCGTATTCAATAGGCGTTCCAATAGGATTAGTCCTGGGTGTCCCTGCCTTAGTCTGTATTTATAGCTGACACCAGCCAATCATATTAATGTGAGGTGGAAACAGAGCGCATACATATTCATTACATCATAAACATAAATATAATATCAAATGAAGAACACTTATTGTGGTAAGTGTAAAATATCTCGTTAAACACAGGTTCCTATGAAATTAACCAAGTTAACGGACGTCAAGTCATATCAATGGCTAGATTGTTAGCCACTTGAGAAAATCAGGTGCTGTAAGCTTGGAAGTATAACGGATAACGGCTCAGAATTGGTAATCGGAGAGCCGAGTTCCAATTCTAATTGGGTTCGTTATAAATACTTGCTCGCAAATACTCTTAGGAAAGGTATAAATCCACTTCTAATTCCTCACCACTATGGGTTAATTAGTAACATTTCTCTCACTAAAATATTGCTATCTCCCCAAAACCTCTTACAACCTAAAAATATTTCCTAGCTATAAATAAACTGAAAATGGGTTATAAGCCATAGAAAGCGGATCAATGTGAGTGCCAGGATTTATTTGCACTAGTAGCATAATGATGCAGGAGTACAAGATAGGAAATTAAAAAAAATAGTTTCTATTAATGTAATCTTATATCACTCTGACTTTTCAACGCTAACCAGTTATTTTTATTTCTTACTGTTTTTTAGAAGGCATAAGCATGTGCGTTGTGGTGCAGTGGATTTCAACTCAAAACGATAAATTGGAGAGACGAGTTCAGATTTCAGTTGAATTCGTTGCATTCACATACGCGCAAATATCCTTGGGAAAGGTATTAATCCGTTTCTTCCCTCAAGTTATGGGTTAAATAACAGGACAGATTGGGTTCAATAGCCTTAGTTGGCAACCAGTCTACCGAATAAAGTAATGGAAACCTAGTGCGATAAAATTTTCTACCTGGACATTCATGTCTCTATAGAGACATGATCGCCTAAAAGTGTATCACATATGGCACTTTAATGAATGATGTTACACTTATTGGTTTATATATATATATATATATATATATATATATATATATATATATATATATATCGCATTGCTTATTCAGTAATGAATTAAAGCACTCTGGCTATTGGCTAAAATTCTGGGTGTGTCACTTTGTTTAAATTGGAGAATGGTGTAATAATCCTTGCCTTCAGGTCATCTTTTGTTACAACGAGATTTGCTGGTCTTTCGCTCATTTGCGCCCTACACATAATAACCAAGACGCTGCAGTCTGTGGTTTTAGGCGGTCGGATATAAGGGGTGGTATGTCCGTAGAAATCTCCGGACAGAAATTATCAGGTTCTCTTATTTGTGTAGCATAGTGCAGAAACCTGTTACCAGTCCTAAATCTTCCAGCAGCCACCCTGTTGAACTCGGGTATCACTACCTTCTCAAGGCACTTAATGTTGGCCTCCCTGTTCAGTCTGACGCCGTGTAAGAAGAAGAATGAAGGCATAACGTTAGCATCACTACTGATAACTCCAAACATTTTAGTAACCAGCATTAGCTCATCCAACTCTTTCCGAATCATCTGCACTGTTCTTATGTTGATACCCTAAGATCGGGAAATGTTTGTATTGGAGTTTTCGATGCAAATGCTAAAACGTACAGCAGGCCGTTTCAAAATGTCTAGCGGAGTGAATTACGTCATAGTGCTTTTCTTTTTTAGAACTTGTACCAAACTGACCCTAATATACTGTGCAGTCGACAAAAACAAACAAAGCACATGCACAGAATAAAAAAATAAGGCGGCATTTTACCCATCGTACTACACACACACACACACACGCATATATATATATATATATATATATATATATATATATATATATATATACTGGACATTGAAATCAACACCCTAACGATTGCATTTAGGTTGAAAAGAATATCGCCCTTAGTGGTGGAGACTTACCTCGTCGAAGCAAGAGAAGGCGATTTGTCTGCACATGCGTTCGTAGACGTCATGGAACCGCGAGGCGAGCTCATGCAAGGCAGCTTTTTGAAATGACACGGCGCATGCGTCATTGGCGTGTTGGTCTGCGAACTCTGTGCTATGGATAAAATTGAGCGGATTCTACCGCTACGACTCCCAGGCGGTGCTCTTGCTGTATACAGTCAGCTCAGCAAGGAGCAAAAAGCGGATGCGGAGCAGATTAAACGGGCCCTCATGACCGCTTATTCAGCAGATGCATGCGATGCATCCGATCAATTCATTAATAAAGATGCCAGGGAAACGCCCAAGGGGAGGAGACATAAGCGCCAGTCTCTTCTCTGAACAAATGAAAACCAAGAAATTGCCCGCCGTAAAAGTACTCGTGGATGGGCGAGAGTGCACAGCTCTAGTGGATTCCGGCTGCTCGCAGACGCTGGTGAGCAAAGCTGTGTGTCGCCATTGGAGACAGAAAGGAAGTAGGAGTGCTGACAGAAAGTCTTTGAAGTGCCGGGGGCACGGCAGAATAAAATTGCTAGTTGGGCAGGCTCAGCCTGTGAACATTGCGGTCCTAGTTGTGGATGGACAATTGTTGGGTTTTGACCTCCTCCTTGGCATCGACGCGATCAAACAGAATTGATTGAAGCATACTTTGGAGACCTGGATGGATGTGCCGCCATTTCTACTGATGAGCCTGATTTTCAGTGTGACATTCAATGAAAGGTAAAACGTGTGAACTGCAACATGGAAATGGGCAAGTGGTCGCTCGCCCAGCGAGCTGACAAATAACGTACAATAGTATACTGTGCCAGACCATGCCCGGGATGCGTACGAGAAAGAACTCTTGCTATGGAAGCGTAACGGATAGTTGCTGCCATATCCCGAGGAGAAATTTGCTCCACCCAAGGATCTAATTCCCTTGATGGCAGTCGTGCAAGAACACAAGCAAAAGGTCCGGCCGGTACTCGACTACCGAGAATTGAACAGATTTGTAGAAGCATTCACTGCCGACGCCGAGGTGTGCGCTCAAATGCTCAGAGAATGGCGACAACAAGGAGTTTATGGGTCGCTTTTAGATCTACGACATGCCTATTTAAAAATGCACATTGACAAGGAGCTGTAGCCATTCCAAACGGTTATTTTTAAGGGCAAGATTTGGTTTGGGCCTAAATGTGGCACTACTCATCATGAAATCTGTCGTCGACGCTATAATGTCCCAAGATCGTGTAATCAAAAGAGCCAGTCCCGGAAACTTGCGCTGCAATGGGGAGCCGACTGAATGACAGTCAGGTGGCTGATGTCCACCAACAAAGTAGACATGCGGGCGTGAAACGAACATTATACTTCGCCAGATTTATCGACCCACTAGTGTCAAAAGAAATCGTGTGATCGGTTGTTAAAGCCTGCGAAGCCTGCCAGTCATTAGATCCAGCGCCAGTTCATTGGAAGAAAGGACACTTGAGCGTGGAAAACAAATGAAGTAATTAGCAATAGACATAACCTGTTACAATGGGAGCATTTTCTAACGCTCATTCATTGCGGTCCTTCCAGGCTTGCAATTTGGCGGACATTGCGTGCGCAAGCTGCACATAGTGCCATTCACCAGTTGAAGATTATTTTCTTTAAACGGGGCCCACCAACCTAAATATTAACTGACAACGACCCTACTTTCACTTGCAAACACTCCAAGGAGTTTGCGAACAGCTTGGGTGTGCAGTTAAGGTTCCAGTGCGCATATTCCGGTGAATAAGCGCACCTGAATGTCAAGTCTGTGAACGGCGGAAAAACCCCAAAAGAACTATTTAAAATAAAATATTAAGCGATAGATCTGTATAGACAGCTCAGCGTTTATTATCCAGAGCAATATGTTATACATAAAGGAAAACTCAACACATCATCTATAGTGTTTATAAATTATAATCCATTTCAATAAACTAATAATTTCATCTCTTCAGAAAACGTTTTATTTGGTATAAAGATTTTTACAGAATATCCAGAATCTTTTTAAAAAGGAAATGGATATCAAGTAACATGACCTAGAAGAGAAATGCATAGCCTTATCTTGATAGGATCACCAAGGTTAGCGGAGAAAAAGTTAATTGGTTACTCACAAGCAAATGAATACGTACACACATATATCCATACATATAAACATACATACGCATACACAGAAACACACATATACATATACGCACATATACATACTTACATATATATAGAGAGAGAAAGAGGAATTTGCCTATGTATACAAATACGTAATCATACATATACACACATCTATCCATATCTACATATTAATATTGTGTTCTCAAACACATATACACCCCTATAAAGACCAGATATACGCTTATAATGAATACTAACACATATTTAAACAAGTATACCAACAAATATCACATGTAAGCACAAAATACGCATACATATACATACTTACAAGCACATATATACATACATATACACACACGTGATATATATATATATATATATATATATATATATATATACGTACATACATAAAACCTTCTACATATACATATAAATTTCTTATGTATACACACACTCGCTTTTCCACTTCTATATACTTTCCTGTGTAAGAGAGATTTATACATGTATACACAAAATGAATGCTAACTTGCATATACATAAGCGTCTACCCAAAACAGACAAAATTACCTGATACTGAATTAAATACGCAATACAAAATAGTTATAAACATCTACGTTCATGTATAACAAATACACAGGAAAACTTAACCACAATTTCTTCAATATAGAAGAATTATCAAAGGATAATTTACACAAATAGGGAAGTGAAGTGACAGGTGTGATAAAGTAGAATTATCATAGCAGATTTCCCCCATATTAAGATACATGCATAATACAGAGTTGTTGTACACATACACAGGCATATATATCAAATAGATAGGGACCTTAACAATAATTTCTTCGATACGATAAAGGATAATTTAGACAAATAGAAAAGTGAATGTACAAGTGTGTTATAGTGGGATCATTTAGATTCCGATATCAACGAACATATATATGAATATACTGATTAATAAATAAGGAATCAATCAATTACCCCCATGATACAAGATTAAAGCTAAAATACATATACTTAAGTGTACACATATACACACAACAATTGAGTTTCTATTAGAATACATAAATAATACAAAATAGTTATACACATATTCTGGCATATATATTAAATACACAGCAGAAGTAAGCCACAATTTCTTCAATACGCAAGAATTATCAAAGATAATTTACACAAATAGGGAAGTGAAGCTACAATTGTGATACAGTGGGATTATGTGGATTCTTGTATCAACATATATATTCCTGATTATACAGATCAACAAAAAAGGATACTTTCAATTCCATACATAATACGATGTAGTTGTACACATATACTGGCATATATACCCATTACACAGCAGATTTCCACTTTCATTTTTTCAATACACAAAAGCCTCTAACTAATGATCACCGCAAAATAGAAATGGACCAGCAAACATGACGGAATGGAATGAATTTAATATGTTTGGTTTCATCATCATTTGTCCATCACACCCAGATTGCGCAGATGGCAGCAACTTTTTGTTGCTTTTTCTGTAACAAACTGTTTTTACGGGGCAGAGTTTTAGCGCTGCGCCCAACCACCAGAACCGGTGGCCCATTCGTGGTTCTTACGTTTACAGCACCTGGTATTCCCAAATGGTCACCCAATTAAGTACTAACGAGGCTCGACGTTGCTTAACTTCGGTGATTGGACGGGAACCGGTGTATTCAACACGATATAGCCGTAGACAATATATTTGGTTTGGTTTGATTTAAGTTTAACGACCCATCAACCATTTTAGTCATTTAAGGTTCAATTTAATATGTAATTTATATTTATTTTCTGTGAATATCAAATTCTCCATGATCTTCATCATTACATGTCCCAGAAATTTCAGCTGTGTCTTCTTTTCGTTTCCATCCTCTCCAGTCCCATGTCGTCGCTCATATGTTTGATCCACGATATCAGCATCGTCAGTAGAACCACATTTCAGCCGCTTCAAGTCTTTCCCTAATCAGTGACGAGATTGCCTAGCATTTACTACTTACTCTAGTAATGGAACAGGCATCACATAACCGTCCATTATTCTTTTTTTTTTTTTGATTTAACGAAATTTTCCTGTCTCTCAATACTCTGCTTATCATTTGGAATGCACCCTTGACTATGCCAATACGCCCCAGTTTCGCACTTTCCGTCTTCTGTTAGAACACTTCCCAGAACACTTGATTTTAGTATCCCTCGCTTGTAGTTCTTTGGGGCTCTTCCTTATACTGATGACCATGCATTTATATTTCGTGTAGTTTAGCGAATGCAGTTAGTCAGTCAGTTAAGTGCAATACGTGATACACGCTTGGGCGATCATGTCTCGAAAGAGACATGACTGACTGGGCAGAAGATTATCCCGCAGTACTTTGCCATTGCTTTCTGCGGTAGACTGGTTCCCATTCAAGGCGATAAAATCCAATCTGTCCTATTATTTGACTCATAGCTAGAGTGAGAAGAGAAATATTATATTATTACGTAGTAATTAATGTGGGAACAGTTTGGTATCTTTGTATTCATTGTATACTTGCTTAGATGTGCAGATTTATATTTAACTTAAAATTATCCCTTTTAATTCGAAATATATAAGTTGTGCATAATTTTATATACATTTTTTAAGAATTTATGTTTATTCTAAAAACAAATAATATGGATTGCTCCACTTTTACGATAATTTGGTATATATATATCAGAATTTAAATTATTTGACGATCAGTTTTAATTCAACACCAGAAGACTGCGTTGTGCATTAAAATCAGAGTTGTAATACCTGTAAATAAAACATATATATATATATATATATATATAGGTAAATAACTAACCTAGAGAGCCAACGAACCTATCAAGGTTTTACCAAATTGGATCTCCAGGGAAAGTTTGCCCTAACTTTCTCTGAAGATCCAATTTGGTAAAACATTCGTAGTTTCGTTGGCTCTCTAGGTTAGTTATTTACTTAGTTTGCTCTACTTGCGTATTGAGCACTTTTTGTTTTAGGTTACTTGTCTCGGGTTTTTTTTGTTTGGGCTAAGTACTTTGACTGATGTTCGGGTGCTTAGCTCTTTCTTTTTTTATTACCATTTTTTCCTTCCGCGTATGTACACGGAGGGTTTTTCGAAACGAGTATAACGACAAGTTTACATATATATATATATATATATATATATATATATATATATAAGTTTAGTTAAATCCACCTTTTCTCTTTACTTTATCAAACTTGTTAAGAGTAATTGATTTTGCATATATATATATATATATATATATATAGATATAGATATATATATATTGCGAGAGAGAGATATGGAGGTAGGGAAGAGAGAGAGAGAGAGAGAGAGAGAAATGACCGTGTCCGTTTCATAATTTCTTATATCAGGTATCTCTTCAATCTTACCTTGATAATTTTATATTAATCAGTATTTTAGAAAACTGTTATTAATAACGACGTTCATTTTTTAGTGACATATCTGTTTCAGAAAATATAGTCCAAGTAGTTATTCCTATATCAGTACACAATTTTTTACATACGGATATATACGTACAAACGCACGCAGCCGCATAAATGGGTATATATGTACACTTATAGATAGGCGTTCGTGTGTGTATGTGTATGTGCGAAAATATAATTCGATTTTGATTTTTGGCGTCTTGTGAGCCACTCATGGAAACTGCACCGAGAAACAAGTAGAAAATTAAATGTGACTTTCTAATATTTTTATGAAGATAAATGTGAATAGAAAAATGATTTTTAATAGACTTGAGTGTCGCGTGAAATTGCTTAAAAACGCTACAGAAAAATCCAATTTATTTTTCGATGTATAAAAGCCAACACTGGAGAGAAAGATTATGAATAATATCAATGTAAATGTTCTTATGAACACGTTCTCAACCTGACCAAGTTCTTCCAAAATATCTGAGGTTTTCATTTTTATTTTATTTTATTTATTTATTTATTTATTTATTTATTTATTTAGGTGGGGCTATATCATGTGAAAAGTAGTTCAGGCCGCTAAAATTTCAACATGAATATGTTGTCAAAAATTGATTTTATCTTAAATATGTAATGTCAGTAATTTGTTCTCCTGCTCTGGGAATCTTTACCAATTCCAAAAACCACATCATTTTATTAATTTCTTCATCAACTTATATTTTTATTGTTTCTAACAAAAAATCAAATGCATCATAATTATTCTTACAAAATATTTTTTTTCAAAATTGTCTGAAGCCACAGAGAGGAACAATAATTTGTAATTACAATAAACCAAGGAGACAAATAAGTGAAATTATAAAATCAAGAATCAATGTAAAGCCAAATGCGTTTTGTTGTGGAATATTGACTGAAATTGTTATTCTTTGATGTTTTCCCCTGGGACTCGATTATGGCTCACTTTCTGGCCAATTAGTGGACATCACAGGTCAGAAACGATAGGGAAACTGCCTTTCAAGCAGAAAGTCCATCAACGTTGTTATTGTAGTGTTGTTGTTATAATTAACTTTATCAATATCTTCATGTTGTTATTTCTCATTCTATTGTTCTTTCGTTGTTTAACATTCGACTGAGTTTCTTGTTGCGTTTGTTACTGTTTTTCTCTAGCCTTTTAAATTGCTCTTATTGTTTGGCGTGATTAACTTTGTTCTGATGAGTATAACGCTTTGTTTTATTAACATCATTATTACTGCAGCTAATATCCTAAAATCAGATATTTATGCTACACATCATTGGGGAACAAGTGACAACATGTCTTTGTAAATCATTATTATTTCTTCTGCGAATTTCTCTAACACTAAGTTAAAATATTTCATCATCACTGAGTAGGACCTAACTTTTTACCTATCATTATAAATGGTGGTTCTCTGAATAAAGAATAAAAAAGAAGGCTTATTGGAACATTCATTAGGACTCAAGTTTACCCAAAAACCTCACGATTCATTACTATATATACTGAAAATAATCGGCTCCTTTTACCGCTCCAATAAACACCAGATACCATCTTCTAAGCTCTATTTAGTCAAGAGTCATTTAAAAATAAAAAGGGAGCACTATCCGAAATGGAGTTACCAGTTCCTACATTCTAGATTCGAAAAGGCTAAAAAATGGCTACGTCGTCTAATTTTTCTTTTCTTCAATCTTTTTTCCGACAGGCAAAACTGTGCAAGTTTCTCGATCCTCTAGGTTATTTTCATGGCAATTTCTATAAGATGCATTCCTTAGTACCAAAAGCTCCGATTTTCACAACTTCAAACAACTATTCCTCATAGACCGGCGTCAATCATTCTCATCTACTTCGTATCCCATTAGAAAGAAAAAAATATCCATTTGGAAAGCTTTTTCTTAAGAACACTGTAGAAGTACTCCAATAAGAATGCCTCCCTGATCACATCTACTTCAGGCCTAGGTTAATCGATAGATACCCTATATATCCTCATAAACTGCCCTTTCTATCTCCTCCACGTAGATTAATACAGCAAAAACTAATTCTGTGACTAGCTTAAGTGTCATTGGAACGCTCTATTGAATGAACAATTAGCAAAAATTGAAATATTTTTATATAATCGTTTCACCCCAAGCAAGACAATACAGCCACTGGTGCGCAGGGAGTTACATGGGTGAAGAGCGAAAAAAAAAAACAACAATGTACAGGGAGTTTCGGAGGAAAGATAAGAGAAAGATGGGAATCAAGGAGATAAAAGATAGTAGTTGAGGTTACGCTTAAGATTGTAGCTATCAGGGAAGCAAGTATACGGAAGGGAGTTCCACGAATGGGAAGTGCGAGAGAAGGAACTGAGGGAGTAGAATTGGTGGTTCCATTTGACTGTTTTGGCAATAAAAGAGTGGATCCAAGTTGCTAATTTAGTAGCTCGAGTAAATTCATGTAGACGAGGCACCACGTTGATAAGTTCTTGAGAGCAGAAGCCGTGAAAATATTTGTATAAAAGACAGAGGGAAGCCACATCCTAGTCAGTGAGAAAATAACTGAAATCGGGGGTGATTACATAGCAGATGCTCCTCTGGCTTTTGTCGAGAACGCCGAGGTGAATAGCAGGAATGTAACCTTATTTCCAAATGGCTGGTGTGAATTTTTTATTGATTTAAAAGATAAGTAGAAATTTCTCTAAAATTGATAAGAATGAACAACAAACATTTAGTTTTGTCAGAAAAGTAAATGAATTGATTGAATCTGTGTGGGTGAACCGTAGATATAATATTGTCGTCCTGTTTTGACGATTGCATGGGCCCAGATCAAATTGGAATGTGAGAATTTCCTGTCTTCGGCCATCTGAGCTTTGGGTATGAATAAGCAAGCGATAGAGAGCGGAATTCTCAACTCGTCAGCGTTGAAGGGCCTAAGACTCACTCGAAATGGATGATTGATATTATTTTCATTTCGAGCTGGTAAGACTGACACGGAGAGGGAAAATTGAATTCCCCGTAGCTAATTCCGCCACCCCGGTTTTATGCCTTTTCAATAAAATCCAGATGGAAACGAAATTAGCCGAATTGGCCTCGTGATTTTGCAGAAAAAGGCCAGTCTGAAATCGGCAGCTGCAAGCCGATAGAACAAGTTACCGCTCTCGAGAAAATTACCGCTACGATTTCGTAGTGTGATACTAAAATACCAGCCAACTAATTAATGCGTCATCTAGATTTGAACCTACTTATAACTGTGTGCATAAACTATATATATATATACATCCATGTGGTCGACGTAGTTGAACTGACTATTTTCTGTTCGTTTAGGGAATAGGGGATCGTATTAAAGCTGGTGGCAGTGACCAGATCAGTGTTATATTTGTTACCCTAAAGAGGCCAAATGTTGTATCTGGTGGGACTGACTAAAGGACTAACACCCTGGGAGAATCAGGTATTCTGTTTTAACTATAAGCCGTCAACTCGCAAGCCTGGACTGACCTAGCTAGTTAATAACAATCCAGTCCGGATTCAGCCAGTCCGAGATCAAGCAAACACAACGTGGGCTGATCGCCCGAAGTTTATGAAGGGTTGATTCGAGTACGCCCGGCTGTTGTGTTATAAAATACCTAACCAGATATGGCAATAGTATTCAATGCAGGTACTAATGGTAGATTCGTATATGTGCAAGATAATTTCTGACGAGAAAATCCTCCTGGCCCGACACAGTGACCTAGACTTCCTGGCAATTGTAGCTATTGACTCGATGTAATGGTTCCACTTGAGATCGATTTACAGAGTTATGCTGAAGGGACTCAGTGTATTGTTTCTGAGAGACTAGCGTGATCCGTACTGATAAAAGGTATGAAAGTTTGTTTAGGGAGGTTAAAAGAGAGCACCTTCATTTTGGAAGCATTAAAATTACAAGCCATTTCATACTCCACAAATTTTAGGTCCTTTTTAAGAGCAGGACTGAGGTATAATTTGTCAGCCACGACATATTTATTATGAGATGGAAATAAATGCTAGTGTCCTCTGCACACATGCCTACTTTGGAACTGATTACATCAGGAAGATCACTGATGTAAAAAAAAATATAAGACCTAGGATATATTCTTGAGGGACACCCACCTTCGTATGATAGGATCTGGAATCGTGTCTGTTCAAAACGACTTCCATTGTGCGATTTGACAGGAACGATAGGATTAAATCGAACAAATATCAAGTAACACCTTAAATTATTTAAAAAAAAAAGCTTTCGGTTTATAATGACATTAATTGAACTCTAAATATGGACTCTATCAAAAAACTGTATGATATAGACGTTTATATTACAGTACACACGATCATCAGCCTCCGTCAAACTCTAGCACTCTTTAGATTTTCTACTTTTGTCTGGATGGTCCTGATTTTCTACATGACTTCCAGTATCTCCACTTATATTCCCAGGCTTTTGGAGACCAATCAAACTTTTCAACGAATCATCCACAACCCTTTATGCTGTTCTGATATTGATTTAAAAAAACCCAAATAAGTAGGTTATTCGCTTTTCCCCCTTTTCTCTACTTACTGTCAATATATCCTGTAGGCCATTTGTAACGCTATTTTTACTCATATGACTGGTTCTCCAAATCTTTATTCGTCATTATCAGCTCATTTCTTTCTGATTCTAGGTATAAGTGTCTTTTTGTGTTCGTTTTTTTTTAATATTCCCCGTTATTCATATGTTCAGTCTATGGTATGTTCAGCATTGTTCTGTATAACCACATTTCTGCTGCCTGAAGTCTGTGATAAATTTGACCAGTATTCACAGATACATGTTATGATATAACAGTTCATTACACTTCATTTTGTTTCTAAGAAGAATTTAGTTTTTCTAAATACATTGCTTCACATTTAAAAGGCATATTTTGTAATTTCTATGCGCTTTAAGAGTTCTATGACACATTTTCTGTCGTCTGTTGAAATACAGTGGATATCGGCTCGGAACGAGAAACCGGGGAGCCGAGTTCGAATTTCAGTTGAATCCATTGTATTCACTTACGCACAAATACCCTTGGGAAAGGTATTAATCCGTCTCTTCCTTCCAGTTATGGGTTAAATAGCAGGACAGATTGGGTTCTGTAGCCTTGGTCGGCAACCAGTCTACCGCAGAAAGCAATGGCAACCTACTGCGGGACAATCTTCTGTCCAAGCGTGTATCACGTATGGCACTTAACTGACTGTTGGAACACTTCCCTGATATTTAAGCTTCCGTATATTCTTTATTGTAATGTTTACAATTCATAGTCAACAACTTGAGCTGTCGCTGTTGTCTCTTTAAATATCCAGTATTATATTTATACCTTCTCCGAAGCCCCGCATTATCATAGTCTCGATACACGCAAATCTTATAGAATCTCCATACGTGACACAGAGCCAAGCAAAAGTTTACGACTCATTACAAAAATGTTTTACATACAGATAGATTAATGAAACTTTTAGTGCTAATCAAACATATGTTAAAGTCTTTAGTAAAACAATCAGATTTTTAAAAAATAATCAATAAAATATCCCACGATAACAAAAACAATTACAGAAAAGTTTACAATTCATTTATTAAATGACCGTGCATAGAATACTGTTGTCATATCAGGTCAGGCGCCACTGCTGTTCGTCTCAATGTTCTCGACAGGCTCCAAAGGATAATCTGAAATGTGATTGTTCCCGATCTGGCAGCACGGCACCAGCCACTTTCTATCTCATTGGCTGAACGTGGTTTCCCTCTGTCTTTCTACAAATATTTTCATATCTTCTGCTCCGAAGAACTTAGGTCATTGGTGCCACTTCCACAAGAATTTACTCGGGCAACCAGACTGGCAACAAGGTCCCACCCTTTTACAGTTAGATCAACCAAATGCAGCCCACAATTATACTCCATCAGCTTATTTTCTCGCGCTTCATGCCTGTGGAACTCCCTTCCATATACTTGCTTTCCTGACTGCTTTTTAAATGCAAAGTCAATTTCCATCTCTTATCCACTTAACTCCAGCTCTTTCTAAATCACACCGTGTATCTTTTTCTTTTTCTTTCTCTCTAACTTCGCAAATGTCTTTACTCCTGTGTTCCCATCCTTCTCTTGCCCTTTCTCTTTCACACCCTGTAGCTGTTTGTCTTTGTCTTCACTCTGCTTCAAATCTCTTTTATAGCCCCCTGCACATCAATGGCGGTACCGCGTTGCTTCGGGTGAAATAATTTTAAAAAATAAATAAATCATCGATTGATATTTCTTAACGCAGCATTTGTTGCTACTTATAGCATGCAAGCGTTTCGAGTTTCAAGCCCAGCGAATTTGAACTCTAATGTAAATATCTCTATAAATTTTCCCAGTAATAAGCTCTTTTTATATCCTTTTTTTTATTTCAATGTTCCGTACACCTTGGATACTAAAGCAACCCCAGATCATGATTGATCCGCCTCCAAATTTTACTGTTAGAATAGTATTCTTCGATGCATATGCAGTACTCTTCCTTCTTCAGACCTTTGCCACAGTATTTCTGCCAAATAATTCAATTTCCGTTTCGTCAGATCAAGGTACATCAAATCAAAGTACATTTTCCGCAACTGCTGCGGGTTTGATGCAATGCTCGTTTGCAAAGTCCGGTCCAGCAAGAAAGCCTTTTAGCTTGACTTATTGGGAATCATCGAAAAGATGTCATATCGACGAAGTGAATAACTAATTGTATCTGTACTCACTTTTACTCAACTTACTTCTAGTCTTCTCTGAAGTTCTTTGAGTGCAACTAGGGGTTCGTTACCAACGTTACCAATCAGGCTTATTGATCTCTTGGCCGGTAGATGCTAAATTTACTGTTTGATATAAGAGGGGACTCAACTCAAACATGTATAGCCATTTACTACAAGCTTTATAGGAATAAGTAACACTTTCAGATTATAGAAAGCATTAATCTTGTATAAATTACATTATCTTTTTAGCATGAAACTTTGAAAAAACCTAACTGCATTTATAAAGTAGATAGTTGAACCTTTGTTTATTATGACAATTTCTCGTCGGCTAATTATTGGGGTACATGCAGTTCAAAATTATTTTTTCTACAAAAAAAAAATAATCAAAATAAGCACTTGATAAGAATTCTTAATATCTAGGCCGGTTAAAATTAATTTCACTGTTTACATTGGAGGAATGTCAAATCAAATAAATGTACACTTAATATAAATTTCATATATATATATATACATATATATATAAGCACATTTTTCTGACTAGATACATTTCTCTAACCAAGTCTATACGTATGAAGGGCAACAATACGTTTGCAGAGGTTTTGATTCATTATTTTGCTTTTTCCTATTTTGTCAATTTTTAAAGGACAGTTAACAGAAAATAATTGACACAATAATTTTAATCATTCCTAAAAGTAATCATGATCTGTAAGGTTCTAAAAATAATTCCATGGTAATTTGGAATATTCAACTAAAATCTGAACACTTTTGTAAAAAAAGCTGTTGTAAATAAAAAAAAGAGCTTTAATTGTTTATAAGTTACCTTATTTTTAATATGAAAGTTCGAAAGACCCAACTGGAAATTAGATTGTGATGGTTTCTCGTCGGTTAAATTTATTCTTCTTTAATCACGGGAATTCCACCTTTGGGAAAATAATATATTCATTATTTAAACAGTCACAAGAATTACATTCACACATTTCATTCTTTCGTTTTCGAATCTGATAAAGTCTTGAATGGCGAAATCTATTATCAAATTTATTTTCAATCAATTTTATTTCATGAAAGATTTCCAGCTGTCAAAATTTAAAATATTTTTTAGCATTTCTATATCCAATTGAGGGTGTATCAAAAATAATTTTTCAAATATTTGAGGACAGTTCCCTCACACAAATACTATGACGAAAGTTTGTATAAACGTTTCAGTTTCGATTCTGAAGTGTTAAGTTTAACGAAAGTTTGCGGTAGATAGAGCTGTGTTGCTTTTTAATTGTTGTCATTCTTGTATATTTAGGGATTTTCTGTTTTTAAAGCTTAACTTCTATAATAGTGAGTGAAACATGGCAGAATATTCGTATCATGAGCAGGAAGAGTATGATTTTTACATACGGCTGCGTGAATTGTAATAGACGCGAGGCTGCACGACTGAATCAATTTGCGTTTCCAGACATAAGGCAGCCGTTTCATCCAAACTTAGATGCTGTTTTGATGAAAGGAACCCGCCGCCAAAGATTTTAAAAATTATTTTTCATACACTCTGTATATATACTGGCCCCAACAATATATATATATATTGTTGGGGCCAGAAATAAAGACACAAAGAAGGAATCTAGTTACAAAAATATATTGGACAAAAGCAGTCGTACATATACTAATGAGAGATTATTAGTATGACTGTTAGTCCGGCTGTCAAAGTTATCCACTGGAAGAGATCCCTCTTTAATTCTCAGTTTTCTACAAAGCAGAACTGCTGCTTACATATAGTTAAGAAGAGTTCATGTGTCATATGGGTAAGTCACCATAACACTTCACTCCAAATTATTAACTCCACAGGAGTCTTAGATTGTTTTTCTTTTTGGATTCACAACGAGAAAATCCATCATTTTACTTTTTTGTTTTTTAATCGTTTCACGCTAAGCAAGGCGGTACCCCCACTGATATACAAAGGGTTACATAAGACAGTAAAAGTTTAGGCAGGAGGAGAGTGAAGAGAAAGGCGAACCAGCTAGAGGTGGTGTTAGAAAAATGGCAAGAGAAAGATGGGAACACAGGTGTGAATACTGTTGCGAAGATAGAGAGAAAGGAAAAGAACAATATACACGGGGTGATGTAGAAAACACTGGACTCAAGGGAATAAGAGATGGGAATTGACATTGCATTTAAATTCCTGGAGGTTGTAGCCGTCATGAATGCAAGTATACGGAAAAGAGTTCCGAAGGCGGGAAGTGTAAGAAAAGAAGTTGATGAAGTAGAATTGTTGGCTGCATTTGGTTGATTTTAGATGTAAAAGGGTGGTATCTTATTGCTAGTTTCCTTACACGATTAAATTCTTGTGGTGGAGGCACCAGTGATCTTAGTTCGTCGGAGCAGAAGCCATGAAAATATTTGTAGAATAGACAGAGGGAAGCCCCATCTTGCTGGTGAGAAAGTGGATTGAGTCGAGCTACCAGATCGGGATCAATCACATTACAAATTCTCCTTTGAAACTCGTCGAGAACACTGAGATAAACAGCAGAAGCGCTTGACTAGATATGACAACGCTAGTCTATGCGATAGTTGATTTTTCGGGCCTGCTTGCGGAATTACCATGTCAAAAGTATCGTTAATGATAACCATCACTTCTTTTTCTTCAAGAGAACCAGTGTCAGCATAATCCGACAGCCATTTTCTGATTTGATTTATGTGCTATTTGTGAGTGAACTCGGAACCTTTAATTATATAGACCATATTTCCTACTCTTTTGTAAATTGAGCCCATTTTCCAGAAATGTTTATTATCCCGGAACATCCGAAAAAAAAAACTTTCTCTTCGCGTTGGTGCGTTTTGGAAGTACCGTGTTTGTTCATCCAGGTTTTGTTTGTTTGGGAAGTTTCTAACACAGATCTGATTTTACACGCAAACATTACCTCGGAACAAGTAAGTCATGCATATTTGGTAATTTACCAATCCTAAGAAACTTTTTAAGATAGATAGATTTTCAGGAACTGACATGTTCTTGAGTGCTGTAGCCCATTCTGCATCTGGTGTTATGCCCTCTTTATCGATAATGTGTCCCAAGTATTTAATTTCCATAGAAAGTCGCATTTGGATTCTTTCAATTTGAACGTACTCCTAAATTCTTGAGAGGACTTTATGAACATATCCCTTATGTTGTTTTACATTTTGACGGATCATTAATAGGTCGTCCATATATACAAACGCGAAGTCAAAGTTGCTAAATTGCTCAGTCCATTACTTGTTTGAAAATTGCTAGCGCAGGATTTACATCGAAAGGCAGACGTTCGAACTCGTACAACCGACAATTGGGGTTAATATATAGCAAATTAGAACATTCTTCCTTGTGGTGGTGTTTTAACGTAACTGAAGACGGAAACAAAACCTCTTTAATAGGCTTTACAGAACTAATTTCGCAACACAAGAGCATGCAGTAAACGCAAGAGCAGGTAAACAAAATGCCGAAGAAAGAAAAGAACTCAGCCTTTTTAAAGGAAAAGGAACGTGTGCAAAATCACGTGCAATAGAAATTTTTACGAAAATATAACAATCTCCCCTCACTAGTAAGAGAGATTGCAAGGTGGGTGTATATATTATTTTATTTATTTTATTTATAAGTCCAGTCGCTGAACTGGTCTACGAATCCTGCTAGACCGCCGCGGGGGCAGTTCACTATTCGAAGGACTGGCAGGTCTCTGGGAAGGCTGATTCTCTATTTCCTCCGCATTAAGTGTAGTGTCAACTGGACTTGTTTCAATCAAACGGGCCGGGTCTGCATTTGCAAGGTCGGGTCGAGTATTCTCAGCAGGACCCTGATGTTCATCAGAGCGTGGAAAACGAGCCAAATGTCTTAGCGTCACTGAATCCTCCCGGCCGTCATCATGCCGTATTCTTGCATGAGTAGGGTTGGCCTCGAGGAGTTCCACCACCTCTACGATCGGGTCATACTTGCTCCTGTTGCCAAACCGTTTCAGCAGTACCCTTCCAGGTTCGCAGAGCCAAACAGGTAAGGCAGTACCGGTAGAAGAGCGCCTTTCAAATTTGAACAAGCGTTCGTGGGGAGTCACATTTGTACTAGTGCATAGTAAGGAACGAATAGAATTTAAAACATCGAGCAGAACGTCCTGCCAAGCACTAAGGGGTAACCGTTTAGATTCCAAGGCCAATAATATTGAGTGCCAAATAACGCCGTTGTAACGCTCGCACTGACCGTTGCCACTTGGGTTGTATGCAGTGGTGTTACTGTACCCAACCCCAAGTCTCGTCAGGAAATTTCTGAACTCCTCGGACACGAACGACGTTCCTCTATCAGAATGGATGAAAGTGGGGAGTCCAAAAATAGAAAAAATATTCGTCAAGCACTTGATTGCGGTTTGCGAAGAACAATCGCGGCACGGGAATGCAAAGGGAAATCGACTGTACTCATCGACGATAGTAAATAGGTAACGGCATCCTTTCGATGATGCCGGGACAGGCCCTTTGAAGTCTACAGAGAGGCGCTGAAAGGGAGCAGTAGAGCGGATTAGCGTATTATTAGTAGGGCTGGAAAATTGAGGTTTTATTTTTGCACAAGTTGTACACTCGGATGTCACGCGCCGAACTTCATCAATTGAGTATGGCATATTTTGTGATCGTATAAAGTGCCAAAAACGTTGAACCCCAGGGTGTATTAATGAACTGTGTATGGTCCTTAGCTCCTCCAAGGAGGAAGCAGCAGCACCACACACTCTCGACAAAGCATCGGCAACGGTGTTTTCACTTCCGGGACGGTGTTTTATATCGTACGAGAACGGGAGAAGCTCCATTTTCCACCGAATGATTTTATCATTTTTAATTTTTCCTCGGTTAGCTGGCTTATACATAAAAGATACGGCTTGCTGGTCTGTTATGATAGTAAAGTGCTTCCCAACAAGGAGGTCCCTCCATTTTCGGACACATTCAACTATCGCGTAAGCCTCTTTTTCAACTATGTGTAGTCGTATTTCAGATGGGTTTAATGATCGGGAAAAGAATGCTACAGGCCTATCAGCCTGTAGGAGAGTGCCTCCTATAGCTTTCTCTGAGGCATCGGTTTCAATAGTAAATGGTAGTTCGTCGTCGATAACCTTTACAGATGATTCGGCAACGTCTTTCTTAAGTTTTTCGAAAGAATTCACAACTATAGGAGGCATGGGAAATTGTTTATTTTCAACCAGGGGACGAATTTTGTGTGAATACTTAGGTATCCATTTCGCGTAGTAAGAAAACATACCAAGGCACCTCTTTAATGAATTTGAATCCGAAGGAGGTGGCATTTGCAAAAGAGGTTTCAAACGCTCAGGGTCAGGTTGAATAGTTCCGTCACAGATTTGGTATCCAAGCAAATTGATAGAACGAAGCGAAAACTTTGATTTTTCTCGGTTTATTTCGAGGTTGTATGTTGAGGCAGCCTTTAAGAAACGTTCCAAGTTAGCGTCATGCTCCTCTTGAGTTTTACCACAAATAGTAATGTCATCAATGTAAGAAAAAGTTCCGGATAACTTATTTTCAGAAATAAAGGAATTCATAAATCGTTGAAAGGCAGAAACCCCATTAGTGACACCCATGGGTATTCGTTTGAATTGATACAAACGATTTCCAGCTTGAAAAGCCGTGTAAGGCCGATCTTCGGGACAAATTTTGATCTGGTAGTAAGCTTGAGACAAACCAATCGTACTAAAAATATGATACTGGGCAATTTGGTTTACGAGATCCTCAATCCGAGGCAAAGGGTACGCGTCAAGTAGTGTGAAACGGTTAATGGTTTGGGAAAAATCAACCACCAATCGTTTCTTTCTATTAGGCGACGAAGTCACAACAATTTGAGCACGCCACGGTGAATAGCTGGTTTCATTGACATCGTCTTCAAGCAGTTGAAGAATTTCTTTTTCAATAAATCGGGCATCCTCCGCACGGTAGTTTCGGGATTTAGTAGCAATGGGTCTGCAATCAGGGGTCAGGTTTCGGAACAATTTTACAGGGGCACAACTGATCCTGGTTAGCGCGCAGATTTTTAAAACTTCCTGAGATCCACCAAAAGAAATAGTAATACCCCGGTGTAGTTTCAAAAACGGCATTCCGAGTATAATGTCCATACAGGAGTCAGGAAGCACAGTAAGGTCAATCTCTTTATATTCGCAACCATTGAAGAAAACGTTCTCGGTGCAATATTCAGACAGTTTAAGGGAAACGGCGGATGATGCCATAGAAATTACGGAGTTCCGTTTTAAAGTGGGCAGTCTCATTTTTTTGACAATACGGGCACTGATAAAATTATCAGAACTGCCGGTGTCTATAAGGGCAGTTAACTTTTTCCCTTTTAACTCCACAGTTTCGGTGATAGGAGGGCAACTATCACCACCTTTAGCACGGGCCCCTATGATAGCAGAAGAAGAACGTGAATGTGTCGGTAGAGTAGAACGGCAAACTTTAGAAAAATGCCCGAGTTTACCACAGCTTCGACATACCTTATTGCGGGCAGGGCAGAGGCGGCGGTCGTCCTTAAAGTGACGTCTCCCTCCACAGTTGTAACACTTGCCACGAACAGGAAGGGCAGCAGAGAACAGTACAGAGTCACACTTCATTGGAGAATCAGTTAGAGCAGAATTTTTAGAAATACCAGTGGCCTCCTCGGCAGAATCGGTCAACACATTTTTAGTTCCAGTAATAGAAGTAACGGCGGCTGCTCCAATCTGGGTGGCATACGATTCCGCGCGAAAGTGAGCTTGTTCTAAAGCCCTAGCACATTGAGTAGCTTCTGCGAGAGTTAGAGTGTCAGTTTCAAGGAGCCTAGCACGTATCAATGAGGACCGAAGACCACGAATAAATGCATCACGGACAGATTCATCCCTGTAAGTGGTGGCCGTTACGTCTTTAAAGCAACAGTCAGCGGCAAGTCGATTCAAGGCCTGAAGGTATTGGTCGACAGACTCGCTTTCTTGTTGCAAACGCGTAGAAAGCAGATGTCGTAGACACCTTTCAGTAAGTCAACAGCATGTTCAAAGCCAGAACAACCCTCGATAACGTCAGCAACAGTGGGACCGATGTTTAAATAGAGAACTTCGAGTTTATCAGGGTTTAACGAAGCAATAGTTGAGAGGTAGTAATTAAAGTTACGATACCATAATCTCCAAAGCTTGCTGGCCTGTGGGTCTGCCGAGGAAACGTCAAATTTGTCCAGGCGAATTATTTTCTCCATGAGGAAAATAGAAAATTAGTTCTGTAAATTGTGGTGGTGTTTTAACGTAACTGAAGACGGAAACAAAACCTCTTTAATAGGCTTTACAGAACTAATTTCGCAACACAAGAGCATGCAGTAAACGCAAGAGCAGGTAAACAAAATGCCGAAGAAAGAAAAGAACTCAGCCTTTTTAAAGGAAAAGGAACGTGTGCAAAATCACGTGCAATAGAAATTTTTACGAAAATATAACATTCCTCCACTAGTATTTGAAGATACGCGTCACTTAGGTTAATTTTTGAAAAAAAAATTACCCATTTAGTTTCGTAAATGTTTCATTCGGTCTAGGTAATTCATAATGTGAGTTTTAAAATGCCGCATTAAGCCCACTCGTGAAATCGGCACAAACTCGAATCTCGTTTGACTTCTTCTTCACACAGACGGTCGGTGAAGTCCATTGACTGTATGCAATTTTTGACAAGACACCGGTTTTTTTCTAATTTCTCCAGTTTGTTTATTTTTGGTAAAAACGAAAAAGGTGCATTCTGCTTTTTCTTAATCACTGGTTAGATGTCATCTTTTAACTAAAATTTTGCCATCATTTTCTTACACCAAAAAAGGCACCAGAAAAAACTCCTGGAAAAGTTTCTTTTAAGTCTTTCATGAGATTATTAACCTCGATGGTCAGTTTTTTGAATTTTTAACAAAATTAATTAATTGCTATGACCCACAACTTAAATTTCTCTATCCAGTTTGTACCAAATAAATTTTCTGCATTCTTTATTACCTTTTTAGTTTTAACGTCCTTCATTGAAAAGTTATATTCGTAATAAGTTCTTCCCTGTCACGGACGTGGTCATTTTATTAATTCTTAGCAAGGTTGGTTTTCTCAATTTTTTCCAAATGTGCAGTTTTATTATTGTAAATTCTGAACCAGAATCCAACTGCAATTTAATATTTTCATTTAGGATTTGTATCTGCACGTACTTCTAACTTGTGTTTTATACGTAGCTCTTAACCCTTTTTACTTGCTCGACAGTGTGAGCTCTTGAACTCTATGCGGCTACAATTTAGGCATTTTTATTCCCGTAAGGGCAGTCTCTATATCAATGTAATAATCTACAACCAAAACCCGACTTAGGAAGCGAATTGCCTTGTTTTCTCTTTGATTGGTTTGATTTAGATAGAGAATCAATTAGTTTTTCTTTCGGCGTATTTTCCTATACAAGATTCCTTGATATTTTTCGAATCTTAATGTACGCTTGCGAATCTATGACAATCTTCCGCTATTTGTTGGAGAGTACGGTTTGGCTAATTTTCCAATTTATTTAGAACTCTACGTCTAGTCTTTAGTTAAAACGAGTCCCTGAACAAATATCAGACACTTGAAATTATTTTCATTCAATTCTTATAGTTTAAAATCGTCGCAATGCTTGTTCACGACTTTCTGGTTAAATTTACGCACTTTTATCTTTTATGAAAGAGTGAATTTTTAGGACTAAAATGTTCTGACATAAGTTTAACCACTTCAGTGATTATCAATTCGCTTGTTTTACGGGGTAAAATATAATTCACAAATTTGTTGGGTGCCAGGTTGGGTGCCAGGTTGGGTGCCAGGTTTTCGAAGAAGATGACGAACTTTCTTAGAGTCCGGCAAATTTATGCAATCTGTAGCGTATAAATCCTCGAATCTTTTAAAATGGGAGGCCAAAGTTATATCCTCGTCCGGAGAATATGTAAATGTGTCTGTTTCGCCCCGGATCGTATTTGTGATTACTCATTTTCGTTTACACTAATTTGTCCCGAGTTTGCCAGCTTAAGCAAGTTTTTTTTTTGCTCTTGTTGAATTTGAAGTAGAGTTTCTGATGCCTGACTTCAGTTTGTTTTTGAAATTCAAGCCTTTTATTTTTCAGTTTGCTTTAGCACATTAACTCGTTCTTTCTCAGTTTGCTTTTGAATTTAAAGTCGTTCATTTTTATACATAGCTGGTGTTGCTCGAATCTTTTTTGCTGCTCAACTTGCCTTTCTTGCCATTTCAGTTCCCGTTGGTTTTGCTGCTGAAGTTGGAACTTACAAAAAAAAAGAGCCTGGTGGATTTGAATCCGTTCATGCTTATCCTTGACTTTTTAGGATTACCTGAATACAAATTAAATTCAAATGAAAATTTTTTCTTTCTTTCTTGAATAACAAAAAATTAGATTCTTACTCACTCGAAAACGAAATAACGATTAATTGAAAGTGAATAACTTTAATTTCTTACTCAGGCAGAGAATCACGAGTGCTGTTTTTGTTTCTCGAAAAGCATGAATTCCCGTAGTTTAGCGGCTCGGGTTCAGGGTCAGTAAAAGTTAATTTTAGTTCTGTAAAATGCTTTTGAACAGAACTTTCTCCAGTTTTGCTAAAACATATACCTATCTGCTGTGTTTTACACATACATACTACAAACATAACATGCATATATATATATATATATATATATATATATATATATATATATATATGTGTGTGTGTGTGTGTCTGTGTGTCTGTGTGTGTGAAATGTGTATATATATATATATATATATATATATATGCAGTTTGTTATATATATTGTATTATTTATATATTATATATGCGCGGTATCTATATGAAAGCCCTCACTGTCAGTGATAGAACGAACAAAAAAGCCTGAAACCCAGGGTCACAAACTCACACCCATCCAACTGAATATATATATATATATATATATATATATATATATATATATATATGTATGTATGTATGTATGTATGCATTTATGTATGTGTGTATGTATATTATGTGAGTTGGTATAAAATGTTCCGAAAATATTCTAACTTTATAACGACACATCCCAATCATATAAATTGTTCACACATCTACTGGCTTTTTGATGCTGAATCATTGCCTTGAATGCTCATTTATATCTAGCACACGACTGACCTTGAAACGCGAATGCCACTCAGAACATTATGTTCGAAATAAATAATGTTCTTAAATAAGCTTATGATATACTTGAAAAAACTCAGTAGCAAAATATTTGAGTACCACACAATATTGGATGCAGGCAATTAGCTCGGATTTATCAGCCAACGAAAAAACCGTTCAAACAAATCTTAGTAAACACTAAACAAATATCCCAAGGTCTACTGGGAGATTCTTTCATTAACACGGTACATTCGTTGAGCGATAAATTTCGCCGCTTCGACAACATGAGAATATTCTGACATTCCGTCACATATACACTTATACATGCACAATGCCAGGCTACTCTCGTTTTCCAAGCATATCCCTCTGTTGGGACGCAAAGAGAGTGTTTGCTGCAGACGCCTTCTCTCGTAGTTTTGTGTTTGTTCAACACCAATAGAGCCCAACTGCAGGTTATACTGTTACTATGCTAAATACAAAAGTCTTAAATGAATTCAGCACTGGTTGACTTGAGTATGAACAAAATAGAACATTTTAATAATAAAGATGCCGGCAGCCTTAAATAATCACGGCGTTGAAAGGAATCATCAATCAAATATAGGACGGCGGTAATGTACCAGAAGACCGAAGTGGATTTCATACCGCTGCCTAAAATGCCAGGTGCAAACGAATGCGAACTCTATCGAACGATCAGCCTAATGAGACACGCAACAGAATTTATCCGAATTCTGATAAATAGAACACGCAGCAGAATTAGACCGGAAATAGTCCAAGTGAAGAATATGGAATCAGATATTTTACTCAGAAAGATAACAGAAAGATTAATGCAAATGGAAAAGGATTTATTTCTATCTAAGCTCGATTTATTTGTGAAAGATCCTCAGTACTATAATAACGACCAGTGTGTATTTATTTGTTTATATATATATATATATATATATATATATATATATATATATATATATGTTATTAATCTTTTTTTTTTATTCATATCTAAATTAGATCAGTACAAAGTTATATTACAGGAACAAAAGATAAGTACTTCAAGCAAGCAGAAAAGCAACAAGCAGAGACGCAGTGATTTTAGAGTTTGGAGAGGACAGATGAGAGTGGAGGAGCACAATTACCCTTTTACAGTGAAACCGATGAAATGTGATCGCAATTTCTACTCCAACAGCTTCTTTCCTCGCACTTCCCGCCTGTGGAATTCCCTACCGCATGCTTGCTTCCCCGACGGCTACAACCTCCAGGAGTTTAAATGTAAGGTAAATAGACACCTCCTAACACACTAACTCACACCCACTCCCTCCAACTCTCTCCCTATGTACATTCTAAGTCGTCTATCACCCTCCTTCTGACATTTCCCATACCCAATCCCTCTATGTAACCCCCTGCGCTATAATGCCAGTGGAATGCCTTGCTTGGGGTGACATGATTAAAAAAAAATTATCAGGGCAGTGATTGGTATTCCGTCACCTCCGCTCGTCTTATGTGGGGTTGAAACTTTGAAATTATATAGTCTGCCTTCTTTATTTGCCGTATCACCTCAGGAGGAGATAGAGCTCTCGACATCTTTTGTTGTTCTCAATAATTTTCATCTTTCTGTTATTTCTCCAAAACCATGTACCGTCAACCATTTACTCAAGTTCATTAAGTATAACATACGTTATATTCTTCTGCTTTTCTTGCTCTTCAATCGGGTCCGGTATCAGATTTTTCGATATGTGTCTTGGAAACCTTAACTATATCGTCCTGGTGTTAATATAAATTTCCTGTTTGCTTACATTTTCTTCAAACTTGATCGCATATTCTGTCGAGTGAACGCTGTGTATCCTACTGTAGAACCAGATTTCTGTTGCTTGAAATTACTTCTTCATCTATGAGAAATTTGTCCAGCATTCATTGCAAAAGAGAAGGAAAGGTATCAGACAACATTTTAGTACTATTTTCCACGTTTCTAGCGAATTTTTTTCTATTTCTCAGTACCCTGCCAGCATTTGGCATACACCTTTGGCTATCCCAGTTTGCATCTGCTAAAAATATATACAAATACTTAGTCTGCACTTGTTGGATTTCAGTGTCACTGAAATGCAAACCGCATTTTGGGCTCAACATTTTGATAACAACCATGTATTGTCTTCTTTCAACTGACGTTTAATCCTTTCTTTCGCTATCTTTCTGTAGATCTCGTAGTTTTATTTCTCTATTTGCTACCATGGCAGTATTATCTGCATACGGACTTACCCTGTCCTCAGACCTCAAATGGAACCACTATATTGAATCCATAGCAAAATCTACTGCTAAGAAAGTTGGGTCACTATGTCGATCCAGGATGTTTTTTCCACCTGAATCCATCCTGCATATATACAAGTCAACCATCCGTCCGTGCATGGAGTACTGCTGCCATTTATGGTCAGGTGCCTCTGCCGTTCTCCTCAGTGTTCTTGACAGGCTCCAAAGGAGAGTCTGTAATGTGATAGGTACTGATCTGGCGGCTCCACTGCAGCCACTTCCCCATCGTCGAAAGGTGGCCTCCCTTTGTCTGTTCTATAAATACTTTCATGGCTTCTGCTCAGACGAACTTAAGTAACTGATGCCTCCTCAACAGGTGCTTACTCGTGCAACCAGACTGGCATCTGGGTCCCACCCATTCACAGTCAGGTTAGCCAAATGCAGACGACAATTCTACTCCTGCAGCTTCTTCTCTCGCACTTCCCGCCTGTGGAACTCGCTCTCGTATTCTTGCTTTCCTGACGGCTACAACGTCCAGAAATTTTAATGCAAAGTCAATACTCATTTACTAACCACTGGACTCTACCTCTCTCCCCACCCCTGTATAACCCTCCCTTTCTCTCCACCTATGTATCTGTCATCGCACCTTCTTTCTCAGCTTTATATAGTTCCTTTCTAACTAGTTTATACTCCTCACTCTTTTCTAATTAATCTTTTTACATTTATGTACCCCCCTGCACATCAGTGGCGTTTCCGCCTTGCTCGGGGTGAAATGATTAAAAAAAAATATGTTAGGTTGTTAAGATTGTGACAGCTAATAATTTATTCTTGTAGGCCTTCTAGTTCTCTCATAATTGTCTCGATGAACAGGCTGAAGAAATCTGGTAGGGTTAGGGTTAGGAAGAAATCTGGTAGGGTTAGGGTTAGGAAGAAATCTGGTAGGAGGGCATATCATTGTTTTACATTACTTTCTATTTTTGCGTATCTGTTAGACTTAATTTCTGTCTGTATGCAATAGGTTTTCTACCAATAAAGGTTTTTTTTTATTATTCTAATCACATTTTTTTGTTTAATGAACCTATTGAATATCTGCTCATTAATTCAAATATATAAGTCTTCTGCTTCGCTAAGTCTACTGCTGAGAAGCTAATGGCCATCACTGAGTACATATACCAGGCACTTGATAAGAACGGCAAATCTCAAGCTGTTACCCTTGATATCGCCAAAGCATTTGACAGAGTGTGGTATACTGGCCTTCTGTGCAAGCTACAGGTCTATGGTATATATGGACGCTTGATTGACTTGTCGGTTGTATTGAACGGGTATACTTCCGTATGCTATTTTTTTTAATCATATCACCCCAAGCAAGGCATTACACTGCCACTATTGCGCAGGGGGCTACGTAGGGGAAGGTGATGAATGAGTGTTTAGATATAAGAAATGTCAGAAGGAGGGCGACAGACGGGTAAGGATGTACATAGGAAGAGTGTTTGGGAAAATGGGTGCGAGTTAGTGTGTTAGGAGGTGTCTATTGACCTTACATTTAAAATGCTGGAGATCGTAGCTGTCGGGGAAGCAAGGGAACTTCACAGACGGGAAGTGCGAGAAAAGAAGGTGTTGGAGTAGAAATTGTGGTTACATTTTATTTGTTTGACTGTAAAAGGGTGGAACCTCGTTGCTAATCTAGTATTTCGTGCAAATTCGTACCTTCCCAAATATCTCATAGTTGTACAGCAGTCACCATTGTTCTTCGTGGTGTACTTTATCGAATACTTTTTCCTAATCTATAAGACACTGGTACATGTTCTTCTGCATCTGCATTACTTTTTCTCATAACATTCTGTGCATAAATGTTGCTTTCCTTGTTCCAGAGTCTTCGACGAACTTGAACTGTTTCTGTTCTATTTCCGGTCTGATACTACTGTGTGCTTTAGTCACAAGAATTCGGATGATGAATTTTGTCATATGGATCATTAGGCTGATTGTGCGATGGAATTTACATTCGTTTGCAAACGTCATATCAGGCAGTAATATGAAAATAGTTCCACTTAGATATAATTTGTACTAGCAGTGTGTTGTTTGGGTGTAATGAAAGCTTTAAAACTAATCCATGGTCCTGGAGCTCAGACTCAACCAAAAGAATATTTGCGTGAAGTTTGATGAGAATCGGATATAAATTGTGGATTTGTATAAAGGACATACAGACAGATAAACAGACACACACACAAGCATCTTGCCTTTTATATCTATATGTTATCGATTTTTTGCACTATTGTGAGGACAGCAACCTTGAAACTTCTGAATATCGTTTCTTATGTCTTTGTCTATGAGTGTATCAAATTTGATTAAAATCGGACCACTCCTTCTATAACCCGATTTTTTTCATTATCGATTTTCGATATTTATCGGAGGTACCTCGACACAAAACCTAAGAACACTCGCAGACGCTTATAATACAACTGTGTAAATTTTAAAGAATATAGGTTCAGCCGTTTCGGAGTCTATAGATAACGGACTCACACACAGACACATATACACACACACACACACAGACAAAGTTTCATTTATAACTAAGTTTAGATATCAGCATTGTTGCATATTTCATTTATTTCTTATGTAATCTTGTCTATTTAAAAATCGTCTACAACTGCCAAAATCTTTATTACAATCTTATCTGACTCTGCGTTTCTTTTCGATTAGGTTCTACTTTATCAATTTATTTCTGGTCTGTCAGTATTTCTGTGTATTGCCAGTTCATTACTTTGGTCGTTGAAGGGTTCTCCGATATATTCTTTCCATCTCTAATGTAGTTTCTTTCTCTAATATTAGCAACCCGTCCTTGAATTTTATTCATCTTGTTGATAATCATGTATTTTGTCCTGTTAGTTCTCTAATTTTTTTATGCATATCTGCATTCTCTCCATTTCTGCACATTTTCTGTTGAGCCATTCCTCTTTAGCCTGTCTGCATTTTTTCTTTATTATTTTGTGTAGTTCCCTAAATATACTACGTCTTGGCATTGTTTTTCTTTTTTTTTTTTTGTCTCCTTTTCATCATGTTTAGAATTTCGTTTGTTATCTATCCATTTTTTTCTCTGGGATAATCCGGACTGCTAATGATTCAAAAGCTTCTCCTAAAGTACCCGACTTCAAGCTTATATTTTCTCGTATATTTATTTCAGACTATACACATAGCTTTCCTTCAGATTCGGGTTGTTCAAATGTCTATAGTATTGCAGTTTTTGTGCTGCCTTGAACCTCTTTAATTTCTGTAGTTTAACAATTTTTATAGTTAATTTAACTTCATATTTATGAAGTACAATACGCACTTACCAAGTTTACAAATCATTAGAATGTGTTCACTCCCGCAGTCAGCACGTGAATATGTTTTTCAGTGTAAACCTGCATTTCTATATTTTTTGTTGATAGCTATGCAAGAGATTCTTTTTTTTGTTTCTCCTCCTTGGGTTCTCCATATCGATATTTGTTTTGGGTGTTCTTGAAACTAGCCGTTGGCAACCAAATGGGCATTTGAGGTACACAATTGAACACATTTTTCTCCACATTACTTAGGGTTCATAGTTCGAATTTGCCAACCAATTCATCGTCCCTCTCCTTAACTACTTTGAAATTCTCCCATAACAATATTTTTGCGATTTGCAAAGGGACGTGACGTTGTTTAGCAAAGAGTAAGTTTTTTTTTCTTATGCACTTTGTGCTGTCGGAGCAAACACACTTATAATAGATATGCAGAATGACTTTCCATTCAGTTTAACGATAATAATATTTAGAGATAGTTGGTAGTATCTAAAAATGCATTTATTTATATATTTGCCGAGTATGAATTCTAATTCTCTTTAACTTTTTCCGCCTGCATAAATGATCCTGTGTTTGTACTGATAAAATCTCTATTGTCTGCCAATCGGATTTTGTATACGTCTAAAATAATGATATTTAACCTGCCAATTTTCTGTTTTATATTTTCTAGCTGTCAACAGTGGTTTAGTGTTCTAATATTCCATTTTCTGTGAATTACATTTTGTTTGCTGAAAAAGTCACTAGATTATGATGAGGTGACATTTGTTGCTCATGATTTCCCTTATTAGACGAGGGATTAATCCCAAAGAGTGTGGCTCCATTTCTGCCGTTTATAATGAATTTAGAATTCGCTTTCAATATCCCCGCGTTATCGTTTAGGCCTTTTTTCTTAAATTTAAGCGCACCAATAGGCTGTCGTCGTGCTCTTCTTAATTTAAAGTTGAGCTCCCTGTATGTGACCGTAACTGTTACGCTATTTTGTTTTTACTAGCTTGTGGAACTTCCTTATGCTCTATGCTTTTCAGCCTAGTTTAATATTCAAAAATGTTAATGCAATGTAAACCACTACCTGAGTAAAGTACTAACACACAGGAAACTTTCACTAGAAACAAAGAAGAGTGCTGGGTTGCTGTGATGCCAGTTCTTCAATACGACAGTGAATGCTGGACAATAACATCGAAAATGAGGACAAAACTGGAACCAGCGGAAATGTGGTTCTACAGAAGGATGCTGCGGATATCGTGGACTGAGCATGCATCAACGATGAGATGTTGGAAAGAAAAGCAACAAAAAGGAAATTAATATTGAGCATCAGGAAGAGACAACTGAAGTTCCTGGGACACGCAATGAGGAAGGAGAGCTTGGAGAACCTGATACTGACTGGCCAGATAGGAGGAAAGAGAGACAGAGGAAGGCAGCGGATAACATATTTTCAGGGCCTGATCAGGTGAATGACGGAACGGGGGTTGCCAGGAGTAACAGGAATAAACATACTAAGAGCCACAAGGGATAGGGAGACGTGGAAAATCATGATCACCTACGTCCTGAAGGGACAGGGCACATAGAAGAAGAAGAAACCACTACCTACTGTCCTCCTGATTACACTTTTAGTCCCTGCTCATTGATAATGTCCCTTCGATTAATTCTTCTACGTCCAGTAGTCCCTAGTGTTTTTGCTGCCTTGGTTGGGGTGAATTCGATTTAATAATTGTGGCCCGCCTAAATCAATTTTTCATTGCTTTACTACGATATCGCTTCGAAAATATCGCTATTCGAATGTTCCTGCTCCAGAATAAAATATATAGTTTATCTTCTTATTTTATGTTTCTCACTTTCCTTTGCTTACGCCTTACAGTTCCTACAGTCTCCTTTCTGTGTCTTTTATCAACTTTGTGTCATCTTAATATCTTAACTTGCTAATAATGAATCATGGTAAGACTTCTAGTTCCCTCACGAAAAGCTAAGGCATCTGATATGAATGAACATATACTTCGCCAGTATCAGCTTCATTATGATGCATAAGTGAGTTCACAGAAGTGGAAGTGTTAATATCATTTTCAGCACGTTGGATAACAACTGCTATACTTCTAAAAAGAATGAGCAGAAATATTTCTTCTTCCATGTAAACATCACCGCTTATGAAATACATGAAAATACAACATGATGAAAATAGAATTTTATGCCTAAGTTTTTTCTAAGTATCTTAAGAAATGCAATCAGTTTTCTTACGAAAAAAGTAAATCGAAAAATTAAAAAGTGAAAGATAAAGTTTTCAACATTTTGTTTTTAATCTCTAAAGAAATGCAGTCAGTTGACTTTTTTAAAAATCACAAATTTGTAAAATTTTAAAGAGCAAAATAAAGAATACCTTCGTCTTGCAGCATTTTAATCTTTATTTGTCGATTTTATTGTCGAGTTTTACAATCTAAAAACGAAAGAATATACTGTAAAAATTTTCATAAAGGTTAAAAACGATTATACATATTTTTTATAAATTAAAAATGTTTTAAAAGGTCTTTTCTTATTCTATCTGTTTTTAGTTGAGTTTAAAATGGCATTATTTAATAATAAAAAGTTTTACTAATCGAGGAATGCATAAAAACCATCGCCTGTAAATGTTATCGATTTTGTTAATGAGAAACTAAATTTATCTTATTTGCGTTTCCGTTGCAAACTACAAAATAATGAAATCATTGCAGCTTTTCATATATATATATATATATATATATATATATATAAAACATTACAAATTTTAAAAAAACTACACTATAAAATAACTACTGATAACAGCATTCAGATTCACAATTATTTCTACACTAGAATAATTTTATATGTAACCGTTACTGCGCACTCATTAGCCGTTAAGATAATACAATAGACCGTCTATGACCAGCATATATAAATAGTCAAACAAATCATGCCATACATGGCTTTAAGATTGCGTTTAAGCATGAAACAGACAGTCGCCGGTGGGTGTTGACCTGAATGTTCATTTTATATTTGTATATGCTCTATATTGGACATTTTAACCCTTAAATATAGAATATCATAAAACTGTATTTTATATATATATATATATATATATATATATATATATATATATGTGTGTGTGTGTGTGTGTGTGTAAATTCAGATAAAAGTTAGAGAGAAATAGCAATTTTCAACATGTCAGTTTAATGCATGAATTGTCAACACCGTATAATCAAAGAATGAGGAAAATGTTAATGCTGAGGGTATGGGCTAGTAAAGGAATGGAGAATATTGGCTATTATAGGGTTAAGCTAGCAAAATCTTAGTAGTGATTGCTTCTAATGTATTCGGAAGTATGTGACTTGACCATTGGGTTAGTAGTGGTAGGTAGGAGGGAAAAGGTTACTGCTTAGCCAAATTAAAAAAAATTATCTTGTGACTAAAAGGAAGAATAAGATAGTTACTGCAATTTAATTTTATTTCTGTGACACACAATAATGATTTATTCAGAAGTACGTTCTAATATTGAGATTTCAAAGTTTTAATTTTATCTGTTAAGCATAGATTACATGTGTCTCTTTAGCTATTAGTAGTGCTTGTCTTGCCTATCAACCTCCATTTTACTGGCTAACCTGTAAAATGGAGAGGATGATAAAAATGGATTGATTAATATAATTTTTTAAATAAAATAGATAGCTCAATGGATATAGTGCAATATTAAATATAGAGAAAACCCTCAACACATAGTTAAACGATTATAAATCCATAACCCTCTAATTATGTGTTCAGTTTTCTTCTCATTCCTTCTCTCTTTCTCTCTCTGTATCTTACTCTTTCTCTCTCTCTGTCTCTGTCTGTCTGTCTGTCTCTCTCTCTCTATATATATATATATGTATGTGTGTGTGTGTGTGTATATACATATATATGTGTGTGTGTGTGTGTGTGCTCTACTCGGAATCCTGTAGCCATAATCATGTGTGTATTTGTGTGTATATATGTATATGCAGCTATATATTTATTGATCATGCAACCTAATCTCATCTTCTTATTGATGAGCAATTCCAGTGTTATAGTAACATGATTTTTTACTTATCAATAGTATAGGAACATGGTTCGTGTTGCTATAACAAAGGCCTAAAACGTTAGTTAGTTTTAAAAACAGGTTAATACATTTTGAAAACATAGTTAATACATAAAAATACTAGATTATCTCCCACAGAAAGTATAAGCAATGTAATAGAAAATTACTAAAATATTGCCATTATTTTAAAAGAATTAAATTGAAATAATATCCAACTCTAACGCCTGGATAAATAAAGACTTCTCACATAAGATTTAGTGGGGCCATCGAGTTCAATTGTTTACTGATTTACCTCGTGATCTAACCTTGTGCGAGACTTATTCAAACTATTCATATATTATCCTTATCCAGATAGATTTACTAAGTATCACCAAATACAAGGCTGAACGCCACTTAAAATATAGTTTGCTGTCAAAATGTCAGTCATATATGACGTGTGTTACATGAATGTAAATGGACGTGGTAAGAAGTGAAGATTATGAGGGTATGGAAATTAATTAAGATTGACGATTGCCTTGCAAATGTCAAGATTAAAGTCTTCAGAAAAGCATTCACGCAGGAGTTTGTTCCACAAAGTGGTAGCACTTCATAGGAAGTCTTAAATTAGAAATACCAAGAAAATAAAGTTTAATCGATCCCGATAACGTGACTTGGAGTATCAGTTCAGTGCCATACGTGATACACGCTTGGGTGATCTTGTCTCGTAAGAGACATGACTGACTAGGCAGAAGATTATCCCGCAGTAGCTTGTCATTACTTTCTGCAGTAGACTGGTTGACAGCCAAAGTTATAAAACCCAATCTGCCCTGTTATTTAACCCATAACTGGAGGGAAGAGACAGATTAATACCTTTTCTATGGGTATTCGCGCGTAAGTGAATGCAAGGAATTCTCCGATTTCTTGTTCCGAGTCGATATACACTGCACCACAACGTACATATGACTTGGACTATTCACACTCTAAATGTCTGAACTGGAGGAAAATTGAAGCCTTCTGAACATTTTCCATGGAAATAGCGATAGAATATCGAAAAGCTTACAACTGTAACCCTATTTCTGTGACACTATCTCCCTCTTTCTCTTCTTCCGCGGAGATACTTTCCTTTGGTTAGTTTAAAAACAACGGAGAGAGAAATCGACCAGCAACAGCGACCAAACCAACCGTACAACCGGGTGGCAGTGTCACAAATGGGAACGTCACGACCATCGGCGAGAACGAGCGTCACATTAGACAGACGGCCAGCCCGGCTGAGGCGTCACATCTGATGCCACTTCGACCAGAATCTGGCCTGAGTGTAGCCGTCCGGCGTGCAGAGTGTCACATTTCCACGCCGGTATATTTTCGTTTTTTTTTTTTTTTAATATAACGAAGTGAGAGAAATTGATATTAGTGGTATTGTTAGTTATGTTTTACTGTAATCCGCGATGTGAGCTTACTTTAAAAAAAAAAGGATATTTTTAATACTATTATGGACTTGTAAAATCCGGGGAATAGAGAAATTGGTTGATAATTCGGAAAAAAAGACAAAAATATAATTTCTATTTTTTTTTTCGTATACGAAACAAATTGTCTTGAGCCAAGTGGAAGTTTGCAAATTAGCCGCAGCCATAACAAAACATCAGGATTTCCATGATGAGGTCAGGCAGGGTTAAATCCTTAAAAACTATTCCTGGGAACAGATTCTAAAATCGAAAAACAGATGATGTAATTGAAAGGAAGAAGACAGAAAAACCTTACGTCATGTGAGCTGTTGATATTTCATTCCTCGTGCCATGGCTCCCCGTAAATCGTGTGGGTGGAAAATAATCTCATTGGTCAAAAGATTTGAGTCGGATAGAGGATTGGGGATGACTATAAAAATGGAGACTCAGCGAGAAAAATCAGTTGCTTAGAGAGGTTTGCGAGCGACAAAGATCAAACGACCCCCACACCGCCGCCGTTCGTCGCTCTGTTATTTGGCTGTCTCAGCAAAGTTTGATAAAGGCCGAAGTGACGTGTTTTTTATCTGGAGAATTGACAGCCTGATTATATTCAAAAATTGAAAGCTCTGATTACCTTTAACGAAACTTCGGAAGGACTTACTTTTATTTGAAGATTGAAAAGCTCTGATATTTTTAATGAAACTTAGAAAGGACTTATTTTTATTTGATGATTGAAAGCTCTGATATTTTTAAACGAATCCTCTCTCCGTTGTAAACTTGAATTTCGACAATTGTATTTTCTGCTTTTGTAATTAATCATTTTTTATTATTAAAAATACCTTCTTTCGTAACTCATCCAGGTGTCTTCGAACTTATTCATTTTTTTTTTTTCGTGCCGTAATTATTTTATTCTAACCACAAGAGTACAAAAGTGTCTGGTCTAGATATGGTAGAAATACGACTACCGGGTGTGCACAACGTGACTTTCTGAGATCAAAGAAAAGTGTGGGCAATGAGTTCATTTTTGTAATAGACGTCTTGAGAACCAGTACTGTGACGAGATCACCACGACGAGAGGCCCGAAAGCGTCATCATAACTGGTGCCGTTTCGACATCCTCATCGTAGCAGGCTCCGTTCCTGAACCAGCGAACCAACCAGCCGGGTAGACAAGTGTCACACAACGTCGCGTCTGTTAGAAAGAAGTTAGAGTGGAAAATATATCATACCCCACCAGATCGCATAAACAATCATGAATTCTGTCAGGCTTTCTAGTGGCACCAATGCTCGATTTGGGGCCTAATCTGTTTTATATAAAGATACAACACAGCAAAATGTGTTAGATACGCCTACAGGTTATTTAGCATTGGATTAGAGCTTGGTTAAATTAATTTCATGCTATACTGGGGCTGTAAGTACTTTGATACTTAATAGTTACCAAATTGTCATGTCAGTTTGATAAATAATTGCAATAAGGTTAGCTCGATAAATGATTTCAATATCTCTGCTCCGATGAGTTGCTGATGTTTATTCGTGTTTATTCATTTGAAATAATTTTAACCACTATTCTTAAATAGAACTGATCTATATAGATAATAGATTAAACATTCCCTACAAGACAATGGCCAGGTGGGTAAAAAAGCTGATTTGTGAATTTAGTGACAGTGGTTGTGAGTTCAGTCACTAAGTCGGTAAGTGTGTATATGAGCATTGCGAAGAGAACAGACTATCCCTAGAATAAATAATGGGTTTAGTTTTAAAAAATCCCTGTAGATTACCGATATCGGCATACACCTAAAGAAAGCCGGACAGCACAATGTCCGTAACGTTGAATAAGATGAAAGTATTAGTCCAAATATAAATAGTGTAAATAATGAATGTATAATGTCTATATTAAAGTTTACATTTAAAGAAGCTTTTTAAGAACCTGGCTATTTTTTGGTTCACCTTCCTTATTTCTAATGCAAATTTGTTGTAGCTGAACGTGATTGTTAAATATCCTTATTTCCTAGACTAATTCGGTAGGTTATATAATTTGATTCCTACGAAGTGTTCCAATACTGCAACAGTATACCAGTCTCAAGAAAGCTTAGTAAATAATAATCGAAATGATAGTTTTAATTATTGTGTAGATCTTCTTTTGAGGCTGTTTCATAAACTTTAGGCAAAATTGAATTATATGTGACAGGGAGGGTTTTTAAACTTTTGTTAGGGTTTTCAGAAAAAAAATGTAATTTTTAGAACTTCCGTGACATGTCATAATTATCAATGCATAATTTGTGGAAATTAATAATCTCATCTCTGTTAAGAATATTTGTCCGAACAACTTGTAGAAAAATGTCAGGGATCAAATGTTTTCAGAATAAAGTACTCTTTGACTCGTATGTGAACAAAGAGAAAAAGAGGTATTCCTAAAGCCACACGTCCTCCCACAGGCACATACACCTAAATGAATGCACTTCTACAAAGAACTGACATTTCAATAAATAGCCGAATCAAGCCTTTGTGTTTTCCTTCACACAAGCGTTAAAGGCTTCACCTCAAGGACGTACTCTTTACACTATAAGCATATAATCCGGCTTTTGTCATGTTTACTTTTTCTCGATTTTCTCATAATAGCTCCTTTCCTCTTGTTAATTTGTCTCGTTTCCTTTGAGATGTGGTTTCAATCCCTGGGCTAGGCATTGCAGTACAAGCACCCAGTAAGGAACCAAGAAAAGCAAAAATCAACAGCATCATGTTCCGAAATATTCAGGGAGAATACATTTTCCATTTGACGAAATCAGAACTTTGGCAATAATAGCTTGTCAAAACATCGTTTCCTATTTACAGCTTTACTTTTTTTTGCGATGAATTCATGCAACCGCGATAATTTTAATCTAATTTCTTTTTATTTCAGGTTCATAAAACTGAGCTTTGGACACCTCAACGTTTAGCGTTAGTAAGCTTTTCTCGATAGAAAAATTAGAACTGAGTAGTGACTTCGATCCTCACTAGGTGTCTCATACATTCGGTCTTGTGCCACATCGAATCTATGCTTAGAATATCATCACCTAAATTTGCATAGAAAATCACCATTAGCTTACTTCTGCCTATTAAATCTTTAATGCGCCATTTCAACGGTTATTTGCTTATACTAAGTACAAGTGTTTATTTTTTATTTCCCCAATAAAACTTCCTCGTTATTCACATTTTCAGCCGTAGAATTTACAGTATCTTTTATTAAAACAAAATTTTTCTTGACACAAGTCTCTCTTTCAATTGTGAACAGTTGACTAGTATTTACTGCAGTATAGGAGACATGATTTTACAACGCGGTTCAGTACTCTTGACTTGGTTTCTAACAAAATTTTACTGATTCTTAATATTTTTGTTTAGCTCTTGTAAATTCTGTTTCACTATTAAAATTCGTCTTCAAATCTCTGTATCACATTTTCCAATGTCCGATGTACCACTTGTTCGAATAAGACTGCATTCCCCGATGATTTTAAATGAAAGATGCAATTTAGATTCTATAATTGAAAGCATAATTGCTATGGTGCCCTATCTACAGGGAATGGAAACTTCCTCCGTCAAAAAATACTAACCTACGTGACTTCCGGGGACGCAGCTGTGTGACAGTATAGTGACAGTCTAGAGACAGTCATTACGCAGTTAACTGTAAGTGTTCGGACGTACACTTCTATTTGCTGACTACTTTGTATATATGTATATATCGAGCCGACTTGGCGGTTCCACTCCAGCCACTTCCCCACCGACGGGATGTGGCTTCCCTCTGTCTGTTCTATAAATACTTTTAAGGCTTTTGCTCCAACGAACTTAAGTCACTGGTGCTTCTGTAACAGGTGTTTACACGTGCAACCAGACTGGCAACTGGTTCCTACCCATTCACAGTTAGATCAACCAAGTGCAGTCGACAATTCTACTTTTGAAGCTTCTTTTCTCGTACTTCCCGCCTGTAGAACTCGCTTCCATATTCTTGCTTTTCTGACGGTTACAACCTTCAGAAATTTAAATGCAATGTCAATTCCTCATCTCTTAACCACTTGACTCTAGTTCTTTCTTCACCACCCTGTATAACTTATTCTTTCTCTCCACCTTTGCAACTGTCATCCCACCTTTATTCTCATCCTTCTCTTGCTTCTTTCTAACTGGTTCTTCTTCCTCTTCACTCTCTTCTAATTAATCTTTTTACACTTATGTAGCCCCCTGCACATTAGTGACGTTACCGCCTTGCTCGGAGTGATACGATTAAAAAAATAAATCTGTTCTGTTATTCTAATGAACTTGTTGAAACTACCTTCTTGTTTCTGTGTCTTTCTTACTGGCCCAAACAGACCACAACAATTGGCGACAAGATTTGCCACAACAATAATAAAAGAGTTAAATGTAAGTCTAAAAAAGATTTCTTTATTCTTTTATGTACCATTTTCTCTTCAGGACATTGGCGATCATGTTTCTCCAAAATTTCCTGTCCTTTGCAGCTCTTTATACGTTTTGTCTAGTTTTTATCTTTCTTAGATCCTGTTATTTCTTCCATTTATACAAGCTTCCAAGGTAGGTTCTTTACCGCTATTCGCCTTGTCATCAATCAATCCTGTGAGTAACAAAATTTTCCAAGCTCTCTTTACGCATTATCTGCTCTAGAAATGTCAACTGCCTCGATCTGATGTTAGGCATAAGTATCCATTTTGTTTTTCATTTTCTCTAAAACATCGTCCTTGCTCTCATGTTCACTTTAATGTTCAGTTGAGTCTAATCTCGGTTACTTTCGTATTCATTAAACTGAGCTTAAGACACATCAACGCGGTGTAATGGCTAGCAAGCTTCTCTTGATAGAACAATTAGGACTAAATATTGAGTTCGTTTCTCACTGGGTGCCCCATACTTTCGCCAATGTGCAACTTCCCACCTGTGGAATTCCTTTCCATATACTTGTTTCTTCGACAGCTACAATCTCCAGGAATTTAAATGTAAGGTCAATAGACATCTCTTATCTCACTAACTCGCATCCATTTTCTAAAGCTCTTTTTCCATCTACTCCACCCCCATTCTCGGTATTCTCATCTGTCTATTACACTCTTCCTGATATTTCCTATAACTAACCCCTCTTTCTCATCACTTTCCCCTATGTAACCCCCTGCACAACAGTAGTAGTAAAATGCCTTGCTTGGGATGAAATGATTAAAAAGTGCATAGAAAATATATCTAATGCAAAATTACATAATAAGCTGTCATTTCTTTATAAGCTAGAAGTAAACTAATTAATGACGGAAACATTAATCTAAAGAAAAACTCGCACCATTCTGGAGTTTAGCTTTTCCCAGAGCCAATCACTAACAGCTGCAGGGAAATTGCAACTATCTCAGCAACCATGCAAATGTTATTTGCAGGATATTTTTGTCGTTTTTATTTTTTTATATTTTTGTAGTTTCTTTGTTTTTTTAAGAACACAGAAATTTAAAAAAAAACGTCAGGGTTAACACTAAAGTTATAAGCCGCTATAGCCTTTCTTTCCTGAATAAAAATCTTAATGCTTTTTTTCACACCCACATTATATTCTTTGAATTTTCCGTTCTTTGGATTTAATCTAAAATCTCTTCATATTTTTTCGATAAAAAATGTGTGCATATTGTTTTTAATGCAAGCTTATTTCGAATCTCATACGACAAACATTTTTTCACTATCATGCTTAGAATTTTTCTGAGACTCAACAAAGTTTTACATTTACTAAGCTCAGTGTAGTACAGCAAATGTTAATAAGTGAAAGGCACCTAGTGCGGATTGGAATAAATAAAATAATGTCTATTCTTGAATTTAATCTATTGACCTTTGATTTATTGCATTACTAAAATTAGAACACAAGTGTTTATTATTATTTAAATAGATGAAATTACTACCAGTTCATTGTGAATGGTCCTCATCTTCTTCCATTACAATCATGACAACGCTATTGTTTCTAAATATTTTTTCTATCTAATGAACACTTGAAAAATTTCATTTGTAGCTTATTTAACTCCGGATTTCGTTAATAAATATCGGTGAGTGGGTGTATGTCTTTTGCAGTTTTCTTCAAACTTGGATTTTTCTTTTTGCTAAGATATGAAAAACCATTTTCGTCTTTAGTTCGTGAAAGTGCACGTGGAAACTAGGCGTTTCTTCCGCATATACATTTCTCTTCTCTGAATCTCTGTTGATAGATTGAGTGCAAAATTTATATTAGTACCAACTGTTTTTAATTTCAAAAGATATTTTAATTTTTTCGAATGGCTCAAAGCCTTTTAATCGTGATCCTCGGATATGGGGCCAGGCGATGTTTTGAATTCTTTTCTGCTTTATCAGAGTTTTCTGGAATTCTTTGATGTGGCTGAAGCAGAATGAACTGGAAAAAGGAAAGTGAACGGTTTTCTTTTTAAGAATTGTCATTTTTAGAGTGTTGGGTGGGGTCAGTGTTGGTGACATTGGAAGAGGGTATTTGTTACAAGCTGAGAAAGAAACGGCAGAACACCATTGGCCCGACATCCTCACTAATTTATTTTAAACTCCCACTTTGCATAGAACTCCTACCTTTAATTTCCTTATCTGCTAAATTTCTCCCCAGTTCAGCTAGTTGTTCATTTATATCTCCGTCAATGTTTTTACTGTTGTAAACAATGTTGTGGCGAGATAATAGAAGGAGTGGGGTTGTTGGTAACCATTGCCTTTGGGGTTTCAGGGGTCTGAAGCTCCGCTGTTTTGCTCTTACCTCTGCCCCTATCAATGACACACCATTCCCCTTCTTTCTTTTCCATGCTCGCACTAATAGAAAGCGTCGGTTCTTGGGTTGAACGTGGGATGAAACCAAACCGGGAGTATGATCGCACCTGTCAGTGTAGCTGGTAAACCGATTACAAGAGCTGCGGAAGTAAAAATATATCCCAGAAAAGTCCAGAGGCGCTCTTCTCTGAACAGAAAGAGGTGAGTTAACCAGTCACTCCGCACTTCCAACAAGTTGGTTCTTCGACCGTCCACTATGACTGTACTGTCAATTTTCGGCTGCAAAATTCCATACGGTTAGAGATGGAGACGAAGGACAACAATCGAGAGTAAGTTTAATAACCTGATTATGTTGTTGGAAGAGGCACCTAGTATTTGGCCAAACTGACAAACAAAGGCAGCCAGGTGTTCTCCTAATAAATAAAAGGACGACTTCGTATACTGCCATGCTGGACCTTCGCCGACTCTGCTACTCTGTTTGCAATATGAATTCTTTTGCTGGTGACCTTCAGACAATCTTGGGCTGTGAGCAATAGGTAGGTGGTACATAAAAAAAACTGTTCCGTTAATTATTCTTTGTGGGTTGACCCATCAGTAATTGGACCTTTGTGTCTTTCGTAGAGCGACCATTTTCCGCGCACGCTTGTCCACAACGAAGACCTACACTATTTTCTCTCGAACCCCTGTTATTCTTAGTATTTATCTAAAGTCATCATCTTTTATAAGTTGTTTAAAGATTTTGACCCTCTATAAAATTTTACGATATTAATTACACAACTTGTTTGGGGTCATCTAACATAAGTGCGATTCTTTGTCGGTCTTATACTTCAGTGACTAGCTTGCATTCGGCACATTTCTGCTAATTTTCTTGTCTATATTATTCTCATATTCATTAATTTACACATTCTTATTTTTTATTCCTTGGCAATTTTGGAGTGATCACCCCCATGAGCCCCATTAAGATTTACTTTTCTCGGAGACTCAAAAATGCCTTTTATCACCAATCGACCAATTTTCGGCCATATTTGCAATTTTACTTCCAACCAAATATCAAGCGGGAAAAATTTTCTTGTAACAAATCAAAGTTAAATGTTTTGTGATAAGCAAGAGAAAGACAAAGCCAACAGAATTAAAAGTCAAAATAATATCTTCTACAAATAAATGTTAAAAGTTGAATCTAATCAACAACACAAAAAATAAAGATGAAAAAAAATTAACAATACAAAATACAAGTATGTACTGCAATAAAAAAAACTATAACATCTTTGATTTTCAATAAAATAAATCAAATAAATAAAACGATTAAAAATAAAATTTTCCCAATGCCGAAAAAGAAAATAAGTTTCACTGATAGAAAAATTAAAATTCGGAGAAAGACTAAAGAAAAATTTAAAGTTTGCCAAAAAGAACAAAATGCGTTTAAAATAAAAACTTATTATTTTTATTTTTCAAAATTTTACAAGGCAAGGAAGCAAAGATGAACTCATCCAAATCACCCTAAATTTTCTTCATACTTTTATTGATGAAACTGTGATATAATTAATTATTAAATATTTATAAATCCATTTGATGCACATGTTATTGTGCAGTATTAACAAAAGAACCATTCTATTTTAATTTACAATTATTCACTTGGCAATAAATACTAAAAAATAGTATGAAATACATAATTTTTTAAAAGACTGGGGTGGCCTAATAATCATGGCCGGTAGTGCATAAACTTTAAGAAATAAAATTTAACAGAAAACGAAGTCTGAGAAAAATAAATTAAATGTCGGTCGAAACGTCTTTTGTTGTGATCAACATCTACTTTCAAAGTTGAAAAGATTAAACCAGTGACAAGTAAATTTACTATTCACAACATCAAAACAAATTAACTAAAACGAACTTCTGTAAAAAAAGATCTATATGTTATTTCAAATAAAATAGGTAATAAAGAGACGTAAACTATAAATTAAACGCAAATGAAATACAAATATAAACAGTAGTCTGGTAAGACTTTGTCAAACAAGAAAAACAAAAATGACTGCCAAAGCCCACGAGGAAATTAAAAATAAAAAAGACTGAAAAGAGAAATAAAAAAATTCAAACAAAAAAAAAACGAATAAACGAATAAAGTAAAAATAAATCAAAATAAACATGATGGATAGTTCTTTGGTTAAAAATTAAAGTTTTTATTGCGTTATCAGAAAGGTCTGAAAAATGAAGGTCGAATCACATCAGTAATAAGACTTCTAAGGTCAAGACTAGTTTGATTGACAATCTTTTTTAGATTAACTTGGAGTTCTTTAGTTTTACTAGGAGTGTATTATTTACTCCGCAACAGCCCACTCTTTTGAGATTTTATTTATCAGTAAATATTTATTTTATTAATTAGTATGCACCTCCTCCTTTTTCTGACGAGTTCGCCAACGTACGAAACTTTGAATTTTTCATGTTATAGGTCAAACTCTAGTTTTTCAGTATGCTTCCTTTTTTCTGGTAATTGTACTTGTATGTTCAAAAAATTTGTAGGGTGTTGGTGTATCAAAATTATCTTACAGTATTTGCATAGGTTCTTCATTTCTTCAGTAAAACTTTTCCGATGTATCTTAATTTCCCATTTTTCTTTTACGATATATATATTTTTTTCTTGCATATTTGAAGAATGTGTGTTATTTTTCCATTTCTCTTTTTCTTTTGCATAGAAAAGAGAAAAAGTGAAAACAACCTAATTCAAAATTCTCGTTTTCACTGTTATCAGGTGCGCCAAAGCAGAAGGTATTTTTCCTACTTATTAACTCATACTGTGTTTCGATTCTTCGTCTCCACTGTTATAATATTAAGTCTTTCCGTGACGTCTATTAAAAAATTCTTGACTGACTACAACGTTTACTCAGTTGGACTTCTTTATTTCAGGCATCTAGACTGGTTCATTTGTGTTACTAGGGACATATTATATTATTAAAATGTTATTTTTAGTGGATGCACATATTTGATTAGTCATTCTACCTTTTCTTATTTTCTTTTATTTTTGTGTGAATTATAGAAAAAGTGTTATGTGCCCTATCTATAGGAATGGACTCTCCTTCCATCAAAAAATACTAACCTGCCTGACTTCCGGAGTGGCAGTCTAGAGGCAATTAAAAGACAGTCGTGAGGCAGTCAGGAGACAGTCGAGACATAGTCTAGTGACAGTCAACTATACCGTTCGGACGTACTCTTCTATTTGCTGATAACTTACACTCTTACTTTGTATATATATTCTATTGAACTGGTTAAATCTACCTTCTTGTTATCGTATCTTTTTTCCTTAGCCCTAACAGGCCACAACAAAAAGAAAGAATGGTCTTGCGTTCCTTAGCACGCTTTGCCACAGACAATGTCATATGCCCTACATATAGTTGCACAGTCTACTAAAAAAAGCAGATTTCTTTATTACGTCTCTCGAATAAGCAGACTGGTATACGCAATTCACATTGCTTAAAGACAAAAAACATCTGTAATAAACATCTGTATCCGCTACATATAATGTTTAGAATAATATGAATTAATATCTGATTAAAAATAAAATCCATTAATTCCTGAGTAAAGTTTATTGTAATTGTTATGGTACTCTATCTATAGGAATAAACTTTTCTTCGTCAATAAATACTAACCGCCTGACATCCGGAGAGGCAGCTGTGAGACAGTCGTGAGGCAGTCGAGACGCATCGTAACTATACAGGTCGGAAGAACACTTTTATTTGCTGAATACTAATATTCCTATTTGTATATATGCTATGTTATTCTAATTCACAAGTTAAACCTACCTCCTTGTTTTCCGTGTCTTTCCTCCTGGTTCTAACGGGCCACGACAATAATATATGCTAAGACGAATCAATCGTCATGCTTTCGTTGCTGAAATTTAAGTTTTTTCTCAGCAAAATATTAGAAATGTGTTATAAACGTATTTCGAAGATTCATCTATTGCCATGAATATTGTAAGCAAAGATTTAAAACAAATTTTAAGCAAAGATACAACAGAACACACCATGGCTCTCTACAACATATAATTTGTCTATCTTAGCAATGCTTTTCTTTTTTAAATCTCACTTATTCTCAGTTTTGTCATCTACTTACATAATTGTATTTCCAGTTTTGGATATTGATAGTTTTATTTTAATAATTTTGGTTCGCGCAAGACAATAAAGCCACGAAGATGCATGGGCTTATTGAATGTGAAAAAACATAAGAAAAAGAAAATACTACTCCGCAGAAAAAACAAGAAAGTGCAGGAATTAAGGAAACAGAAAATAATTTTTTATTAAATCATATATCAAAATATTGATTTGATTTGAAAGTCCAAAATTGAGTTCTGCTTTATTTGAAAAGAAATGAAAATCAGTTAACATTCTATTTTGTTTCTATCAAGAGCATGTTCTTAAAGGCCATCCAACAAATTTTCTTTCCAGCGGTTCTAAAGAAACGCGCCACTAAAGATGATAGTAAAATTATATAGAACTAGACATTATTTTCTGCAAACATCTTTTTCTGTGGCTCAACTGCTCTTCTTCACATCTCACGTTGGCTTTGGTGTTCTGCAGTCGTCTCTGTATTTAGATTTATTTTCTCTAAGCTGTTACTAAGAAAGAACACTGAAGAAGGTCAGAACGTATAACGACCGAAACATTGTGACAATAATAAAGTAGTTAAAGAAAACTGTCCAAATAGATTCTTCTATGTTTCTCACACCTTCTACAAATGGGTGATCATGGCTCTCCACAAGATATCCTTTGTCTAGCTTAGGAATGCTTTTCTTTTTTCGATCTCACTTATTCATTGTTTTGTCATCTACTTACATAAGCAGGTTACTCGACTCGTTCCCTGTGTCCCACTTGTCTTTAATATGTCATGTGAGTGCCAGTTTCTCTAAGCCTTCATTCATCGTTATGTTTTCTCTTATTTCTCATTGTAAGTATCCTAATTTTACCATTTTCATTAAAACTCCCTTGTTTTTCACATCTTCCATCGAAGGTATTCTCAGCGTCCTTCTCTAAATAGACTTCTCTCTAGCTTTACGTCTCTATTTCATGTGATGAAATTGTGTAGTGTTCACTCTTTTTTAAATAAGCAGATATGACATTTATATTTCTTCAATCGTTTATTGTTTCTGTCATTTATTTTTGTTTCTTAATATTTTGTTTAGCTTTTGTCTTGTTTCTTTTGCTATTCAAATGCACCTTTGAATTGTCAAAGTTTCCTTTACATGTGAAAACAATTCCCAGATATTTAAACATCTGTTGTTTTATTTTGACATCTTCAATTCGTAGTTGGCATGTTTCTCTTGCTGGCAATGATGCATTCTGCCTTCTTAAAATTAATAGTTATTCATTTCATTTTGCTTTACTTTGAAAGTCTGCAGACGAAAACATGTTGGTGAGTGAGGATCAGGATCAACAGTTAGTCTAATTGTTGGGTTTGATAACTATCGCGCTATGGTATACACCAATAAAGATTTACAGTCGTTAATAACCTAATCTATTATTCTGCTCATTAGAATTTCAGAAACGGAAAATAAAGTTACACACATTTTTTTTAACAAAATTTCACGTAATATCAGGCTCAAGAGTCACTCAAGCTGCGGGGTTATATTTCTCATTGGAAACAGGAGTGAAATATGAGTAGAAGAAAAGGTGGTATAAGATTATAAGTATGAGACCTATAGGTTGACCCTTGAATTAAACAGGTCAATAAACTTTTCAGGGAAGCAAGGACACGGAAGGCTATTCCAAAAAGAGGCAGTTCTTGAGGAAAATTTTACCTGTGGATCTATCTTTAAATCGAATTTCGCAGGGTCGGTCAGGATCAAAGTGTAGTATCTATTCTCAGAGACTCACTTCCTGTCCGCCGGCCGGGTTGAGGCAATTACCAGTTTTGACAAGCATGGCCAGCTAAGATCAGCTTTGTACCCAGTTACTGCGTAATCGGCAGCTGGATAATCTTTTACCAATGGCCTGAGCGTACGCGCTCAGGTTCTCCACGTTAAAAACTGACCTTATGTCAAAACTCATTTCAGTGGGGGAGTAGGATAAATCTCAGATGATCATACCTCTCGAATATGGACGAACTGAAATTTGTTTGATATGTCATAATAGTAAAAGTTTATATGTAAACGTAGAATAGAGGCCAAAAATTGTTTAACCTTACAGAAAAAAAATAAGTCACAATGGCCAAAAAGCTATTGGTAAAATATGAGCAGCCTTAGTTAGTATTCTACCATGGTTATTTGATTATTATTCTAATAAAGATTTCATTAAAACCTATCTGTAGCATAGAACTTGAGACAATCAAGTCAACATTAATGTTCAGCAAAACACTGGTTACACTGCGTCACGACTGCCTCATGAATGCCTCACGACTGTCTCACAGCTGCTTCCCAGGAAGTCACGCTGGTTAGTATTTATTGACGGAGCAAAGTCTATTCCTATAGAAAGGGCACCATAACATTTACAATAAACTTTACTCAGGAATTAAGGGATTTATTTTTAATCAGATATTAATTCATATTATTATAAACATTATATTTAGCAGACACAGATGCTGGTGTCTGATACATAAAGCGCCATTTCTTGGGAGAACAATACTGAATGGCTCTCACTAATTACATTTGGTATACGGAGGATATGAAGGTGATTCGACTGAGTGAAAATGGCTTAACGTTTCCTAGCAGTAAAGGTGAAAGTAATCAAGGCCTGTATAAATATAGAAAAAATAGAGTTGTGACGAAGAAATGTCACATTAATATTGGTAAAAAAAGCTCATATATAACCCAGCAGAAAAAAATTTTTTACATGGTCTTTTGAGTCCGATTTTGGGAATTATTACGTCAGCTCGCATTTCTGTCAAAGATCTAGACACTGGCATGTCACGATATATAACGCTAAAACACCTCGTCATGAATGAATGTTATATCTATATTTGAATGTTCCCTAATATAACTCACCAAAGTCTATATTGAGCAAGAGCTCACCTGCACCAGCCAACTATCATTGAACTCTGAGATGCACTTTAGAAACCTCTGGTTTATAGTGTCAAATAATTTACAGATAATGAAATTGCAATGTACAATATAAGGATGAAATATATTGCATTTCCTGTTCACAAACGAATGAAAATAATGAAGACTTATTTCGTGAATAGGAAGTCGACACCAAAAATCTGTGACGTAAAGTTGTCACGATAATTTTCCATCAGCAGTTATCTAAAAACATTGTTAAAATATACATCGTATTGAGTCTTCTTCTTCTTCTTCTTCTTCTTCTTCTTCTTCTTCTATGTGGCTTAGCCTTTCAGGACGTAGCCGATCATGGCTTTCCATGTCTCCTTATCCCTGGTGGCTCTTAGCACTCATTTTCCTGTTACACCACGCAATCCTCGTTTTGTCATCCACCTGCTCAGGTCCTTAAAATATGTTATCCGCTGCTTTCCCCTGTCTCTTTTTCCCTCTATCTGACCTGTTAGTATCAGGTTCTCCAAGCCCTTCTTCCTCATTGCATGTCTCAGGAACATTACCTGTCTCTTACTGATGCATAGTATTAATTTCCTTTTCGTTTCCCTCCTTTCCAGAACTTCACAATTCCTCACATACTCGATCCATGATATCCGCAGCACCCTTCTGTAGAACCACATTTCAGTTGCTTTAAGTTTATCCCTCATCTTTAATAAGATTGTTCAGCATTCACTACAATATTAAAGAACTGACATCCCATAGCAATTCAGTACTCTTTTCTTTGTTTCTAGTGAAATTTTCCTGTCGCTTAATACTCTACTCAACTTCTGAAATGCGCCCTTCCTCATGCCAATTCACCTTCGTATCTCTGTGTCGCACTTTCCGTCTTCTGTTAGAACACTTCCCAGGTATTTAAATTTTGTACCTACTTGATTTTAGTATCCCCCACCTGTATTTGGCATTTGGGTTGCTCTTTTTGCTGATGACCATGCATTTGATTTTCTTGCAGTTTATTTGTGGTCCTTTCTTAAGAAGTATCTAATATGAGATTTTCAGTCTTATGGACCTCCGCCCACCACTGTGTCTTTTTTTTTTAATCTCGTATATGGCTATAAATATCGCTCGTTCAAAGGTTATTTTACCATTTGAAAAAAGGCAAAAATCACAGGAAACCTGATAAATTTAGGTGATGTGATATTTTTACTAAAATGAGACTTTAAGATCCGAGCAGGCAAGATGTTCAGAATTGTTGGACACATTAACACAAATAGAGACTTCCATGATTCATATTGTCAAATACCGTTTTTATTTGGTTTCATATACCCCATCGCTCCCAGTCGAGCATATGCTTTCGACGACCCTTTGTTATCAACGAGGGATTCGTCTACACTTCGGTAACATGTCTTTGTTGCAAGTAAGGCTATTAACCCCACGCAGACTCCTTTATCTCCTGGATGAAATAGACTGATTGCTAATCAAGGCTATAACACAATCATCATACGTCATCATTTATCCATCACACCCAGATGGTGCATAGCACAGCAACATTTTCTTACTGTTTATGTAAGAAACTGTTTTTTACGGGGCAGGGTTGTTAGCCCCGCACCCCACCCACAAACCTGGAGGACCGGTGAACCATTCTGGGTCCTTACAGCACCTGGTATTCCCAAATGGTCACCCAATAAGTACTGACCGGTGTACTCAATACGATATAGCCGTAGGCCTATAATACAATATGCCCTGCTATTTAACCGATAGCTAGAAGGTGAAGAAATGAATTAATACGTTTTCCTAGTGCATTTATTCGTAAGTAAATGCAATTAATTTAACTGGAATTCGAAATCGACTCTGCGATGTCTCATTCCGAGGCGATATCCACTGCACTACAGTGATGGTCCTTGATTGCATATCGATCTCTTTTAATATTTCCAGACGATCAACTTTCAGTAGGTAGATCATGTTCAACATATTTTTAACAAATTAGAACAGTTCTCTGCTATTTTTCGCGAAAGCCTCTGTAATACATTTTTCTTTTGAATACCCATGTCTTCATGAAAGCAGTCAATGTAATGACTAAAAATGCAGTAATATATTGAATAATAGCATCGTATTGCCGGTAGATAAACCTTTGAGAAAGTGCCTGTTTTAATTATTTACTAAGGTATATCAACGTCTCGCAGCTGGTTCACTAGATACACTCCAGAAAAAAAAATATTTACACAGAGACTCGGCGTTTGAGCTGCAGTCCATAAGATAATACTTTTCAGTTGAAGTTAATAACAATTCTTCCTTCAAATTTTTAAACATCTGCTGCCGTGAATGTTGCGTCTTACACTGTCATTACTAATGTTCGGTATTTGTCGGAATCTTTTTTTAATCATTTCACCCCAAGCAAGTCGGGACCGTCAATAGTGCGCAGGGAGTTACAGAGAGAGAGAAGACTGGGTACAGAGGCTAATAATGTTGAACTTGGGTTTTAACGCCATATCAACCTCTGGGGGTTATTCAATGCCAAAAAGGTGGAGTTTAAAGGTATTTTTTATAAATGTTCCGTTATAGTGAGAAGGTCGATTTAGTTAGATTTTAATAAAAATTTGTTGTTTTTATTTTTTTATTTTTAAAAACTGAAAATGTCTTCTAGTTTCGTATTCAAAAATGTTTTGCTGAGAATAATTTTTTTCTTCAAAAATGAGTTATGGTAATAATTTTTTCTTCATAAATGTATTGTTGGTAATATTCTTCCTTCAAAAATGTGTTTTCTATAAAAGTTTATTTTTATGCATATATTTCTTTAAAAGTGTATTTCATACTTTTCTGGTGTTTTGAACCCAGTTTGGGTATTAACTATTTGTCCATAACAGGTGCTACCACTCCAGGTCATGGTGAATCTGAGAACAACAACAAATTAGAGGTGGTTTCATGATCCTCACAACATTCCAATCAGAGGCATTGCTGCCGAATGCAGTTTATCGTCATGCCCAGGATCACAGAGGCTATTAAATAAAGGATAAACGAAGCATGAGACTGTAACTAGTAGGATTTTTTAAAGATTTTAATTATCAGAAAAAGAATTAAATGAAAAGGAGTTCCACAGATGGGAAGTGTGAGAAAAACTGTTAGAGTAGATGTGGCTGTTACATTTAACTATTTCAATGTTAAAAGAAAATTGGCTCGTGATGCTCATCTAGTATCACGTGGACGGGGTACCAGAGAAAAAGTTGCCATGAAAATATTTTGAGAAAAACAGAGTGAAGCGACGTCACGTCAGTGAGAAAGGTGCTAATGTCAGGAATGATTACATTGCAGATCCTTCTTTGGATTTTGTCGATAACCTCGAGATGAATAGCAGGGTGATCTGATCAGATATGGCAAAAGTAGTCAATGCACGGACAAATAGTAGATTTATAAATATGCAAGATGAATTTCCCATAACAACGTCTTTTGAAATTAGGTATTGGATTAATCAAGCTTAATCGAAGCTCAAAGTAAACCAAATACGTTGATAAACAAATATATAATCTATTATTAATTGTTTTTTATGAAGTGATACAATTCTTCTCCAAGAAAAGTCCAAACACAATAATATTGTTCAAGTTTTGATAAAATATATCCATCAATAATGTAGTGCAAATGAAAGATCGAATGTAAATTGTGTAATTAAATAATGATAACATTTTTTTCTTAAAGAACCGTCGGTTATTTTCTGAAATACCGGTATGATTATTCCATATACATTTATGATCTAATGCTTTAATATGATTTGTTTTTACAGATATTTTGGGATTATAAATTCTTCCGCCTTCTTTAGATGTATGTCGCAGAGGTTGGAATTCAGAGGTCATTTAGTGCTTTTTCCTTTTCGTCTTTCTCATTTCAAATGCCATAACATTTCACACTATCAGTGTCACAGTGATGTGCATTACGGTTGAACGTTAGTAATGTTTACGTGAGAAGAGACAAGATTAGCAATCTTCACTCAGTTCTTATCAAGAAATCCATGCTTTTCTTTAGCATGTACTCACGAAAAGCCGATTAATATATTGGTCGAAGTGTTGTATAAAAACAAAGAATCTGATGAAAACATTCTGAATATATATGGAAAACAATAATCTTTAAATTTTAGACAGTGAAAGAAGATATTGACTGTTATCTTGTCATTCACCCGAACAAAAATCTATTCAAGTGATAAATAAAATTTCCATGGATAAATTTCTGAATAAAGGTTAGTGAAGGTCAGGGAAAATTAACAATATTTAAAAAGAAAATATACGCAATGCTGAAAATGCCAAATCTTGGAATTGTAGACAATATGGAAGACCGAACAATTTATCAACCGGAACATTGTCTTAAAAGTAACAATATATATAAAACAAAAATATGTGTCATGTGTCGAATAGGAGATCAGATAATTACACGCCCGGAGAACCAGTTCATACACATAATCAATTTTGTTTAAGGTCATATCCCTCCAGAACTGTAGAGAACGTGTCTTTTCATAGATTTATTTCTTAACTGTGAACTACCTTATATTCTTAGAAAAGATAGTGGTTTCTTATTAGCTTCTTCTCGGTTTTTGAAATCAGTTTCTCTTCTCTGACACTAGTTGACATCCAAAACTAGAAAAGCCAATATACTCTTTACTTTAATGGTTGGAGAGGGACGAGCTGGATTCATATCTATTCTAAAAGCATTATTGCAAAAATATAAACAGCAGACTAGATCTGAATTTGAACTCGGATAATTGTCTCCCCTTCTGATATCCGTTATGATGCCAACTCATTGATTTATATCATAGAATTATGCTATATTTATAATAATTCTTGTAAGTTGATTATAACTATCTTAATCTCATTCTGGCCTGTCTTCTGTGCGAAGAGAGACTGCTTGTAAAAGATCAATGCTAATATTCAGGCGTTAAGCTGGGTTAAAACCGAACCAAGCAACTATCTCAATCTATCCTAGGAACAATATTATATACGTAAAGTCTGAATCTTTTGGTATAATGCTTAACTCGTCGATAGGATATGTTGATTTTCTGTGTAATATATATCGAAATATGATTCTAGAAAGCTGTCCAATGTTTCACCATATATCGTAAATATTTATTCTTTAGGAATCTCATAAATATTTAAAGACTCTAGTATTACTCAATGGATTGTTCGCGTGAGAATTAACTTTCTTGGTTAGACACAGCGATCTCCATTTTTACATGGAAATCCACATCGTACCGATAAGATCAGGTTACAATTAATATTTCTTCAATCTCAAAATCGCAAAAAATAGAAAAGGGGGTAAGTCAAGGATGCGTCTTTTCGCTGGTATCGTTCAAGTTATACATTGAAGCAATGTTAAGAAAACTAGAATTTCTTCTAACATTTATTATTGACTAGCAGTATAGCCCCGCGTTGCTCGGGTGTAATGAAAGCTTTAAAACTAATCCATGGTCCTGAAGCTCAGACTCTTTTGACGTGGGCACGAAAGACTAAAAAGCAATAGTTGTTTCCAGTTAAAGCGAAACCGTAGACCGAAAGAAAAATGAATGGATGTAAGTCAAGTTTTGATTTCCTGGTATCGATATCAAATAAGTTTTTTCGTCGTAAACTGAACTTTGAAGGCTAACTAAGTCCTCTGAGTAAATGGTATCATGGCTGAGACTAAGAACTACTACTAACTACCTACTTAGAGCCAAACGCGAAGGAAAGACTAAAACAAAATGGCTGAAAAAATACAGACATACAGGCAGATAAACAGACACACACACAAACATCTTGCCTTATATATAGATATATATTATCGATTTTCTGCACTATTGTAAGAACTGCAACCTTGAAACTTCTGAATATAGTTTCTTATGCCTTTGTCTATGAGTGTATCAAATTTGATTAAAATCGGACCATTCCTTCTATAACACGATTTTTTCGATTATCGATTTTCGATATTTACCGGGGGTAAGTTGACACAAAACCTAGCTAAGAACACTCTCAGACGCTTAAAGTACAACTGTGTAAATTTTCAAGAAAATCGGTTCTGCCGTTTCGGTGTCTATAGGTAACGGACACACACACACACATACACACACAGACAAAGTTCCATTTATGAATAAGTTTTTACAGACACAATCTTAAGAAAAATGATACGCAGATAGCTGTATTGACAGCAGACACATAAGAAAAATAGTAGGAAATTCTTGAAAGGGGATTAAAAGAAAGTGATAAGAATGGACAACCGTCAACTGGAAGAAAACAGAACGTATGGTCTTTATTTAGAATGGCGGACCTACATGCGAGCTACGAATGGAGATTGACAGTTCATTTAATTTTGTGAGGATCAATTTGACTAGGAAGCAAGAAACCAGAAGTGATTTCAGAAGCGAGAAGTGAAATAGAAGAAATTGTTAGCATAGAACTTACGGTTGCATCTCACCATTTCAACTATAAAATGATGAAACATTGCCGCCAATGTAGTACAGCGCTTAAATTCACAATGCCGAGGTACCACATAGCCAAGTATATCAGAACAATTACCATTTAAGTATTTATAAAAATGTACAGGAAAGCTATGTGATTGAGGTGGATCATAATACCAGGTCAGGATTAATAATATTGCATAATCTTTTCTGCAAATATTTTCCCGGATTCTGCTCTGACGAGGTTCTTTCTCTACTGTCGAGACCACATGAATTTACTCGTGCTACAAGATTGTCATCTAGTTTTTACTTACCATCAAATTAGTCAAATGTAACCACCACTACTACTCCCTCAGCTGCTTTTCTCGCACATCATATCTGTGAAACTCTCTTCTGTATACTTGGTTACCTGATAACTAAAATCTCCAAAACTTTAAATTCAACGTCAGTTGCTATCACTAAGTCACTAATCCGCCTCCCTAAATCCCTTTTTTTTTCAAATCCTGTCTTTGGCATCATCTATACCCTCTTTTTACTCTCACTGTAACCCAGAGGTGGTCCCTCTTTGCTGGAAATAAAATGATTATGATAAATATCATCGGATATTTTAAAAAGATATCTAAATAAGTAGCAAGACCACTAGATATTTTTCTATAATAAATGGCAGAAAACGAGACACGATAAGTCGAAAACTCCTTGAAACAACAAAGATGTGCTTATTCATCGCATTGTATATCAATATTTAAAAGGCCTGTCGTAGTTTGACGCTAAATATTATCTGAACCAGGTAGCTTTAAAGTGTCAATCTTTGAAGATATTCCTCTGTTGTATTATCACTCAGTGCCATAAGTGATACCCGCTTAGACGATCATGTCTGGATAGATACATGACTGACTAGCCATAAGATTTTCCCACAGTAGGTTGTCATTATTTCTGCGGTAGACTGGCTGCTAAGGCTACAGAACCCAATCTGTCCTGTTATTTTACCAATAGCTGGTGGGAAAAAACTGATTAATACCTTTACCAAGGGTATTTGCGCGTAAGTACTTATACAAATAAACGTTAATAATTAACAAGGCGTCACTTGAAATGGAATATTAAACAAACTAGTCTTTGCAACAAGTTTCCTCATATTTTAGTATCCTTATAGAATACCTCACTATCTTAGCCTTGTGTCATACAAAATTAAATAGTGTCAAGAATACATCAATCACATATCCGTGTTGATAGGTAACACTAGCCAAAAAGTGGAATTTTCTTTGCTGCAGCTATGAACACCTTTTATGACCATCAGGCAAAATGGATATATGTTTATCTTTTTAAACTCTCATGAAGCCTAACTTCTTTGATGTTCGTCCCAGCCAAATCTATCTGTCTGATGATAGAACTCAAAGTTGAATGTCTAGCAAAAGGCCGATATACCCTTAATCAAACAAAACCAAACATATGGTGACTTATGCTTAATTATATCATCCAAAAGTTCTTTTAGTGAGGTATTAATTGAACTGTGACTGGCAATTTTCATTGGATATGGGAAAAGCATTAATCCATCTCTTCTCCCTCCAGCTATGGACGGATGGCTCTACAGCATGATTAACACCCAGTCTATCTACTGCGGGAAAACATTCCACGTAATCAGTCATGAATAAAAGAAAAGCATGATTGCCCAGGCGTGTATCACGTATAGCCCTTAACTGACTGAATTATCACTGTATAATATTCAGTTATTGTGTGGAAAATTTACCACTATATATAAGATACGATATTATGTTAAAAATATGTATTTTAGATATTCGATTTTTGTATTATAAAGTCGAAGAGCTTACTAATGTACACTACCGGCCATAATTACTATAACCAAGTGTTTTAAAAAATGATGTACTTCATACCATTTTTATTGCCAAGCAAACAATTGTAAATGAAAATAGAATGGTTCATTTGTTAATACTGCACATTAACATGTGCATCAAATTAATTTATAAATATTTAATAATTACCTATATTGCAGTTTCATCAACGAAAGAATGAAGAAAATTTAGGTGGATTTGGACGAGTTCATCTTTGCTTCCTTGCCTTGTAAAATTTTTCAAAGTAATAATAATAAAAGAACAATTCTATTTTCAGTTAGAATTATCCACTTGTCAATAAATACTAAGAATAGTGTGAAATGCATAATTTCTTTAAAAAAACCTGGGGTTGCCTAATAATTATGGCCGTTAGTGTACTTAAGTAGATTCAGAACCTTTTTTGTATCGCTGAAATTGCTTCTTTTTATGCTTAAATTATTGGTTCTACTTCTGAAGAATAAATATTATATTTTCTAGTTCCTGTCCTTTTCTGTTAGTCTTTGAAACGTCACTGCCTTCTTTTTATTTTCCAATTCTCTTCCCACCGTTTGCTCCTCTCTAGCCATTTTTAGATTCATATCTATTCCATACTTCATCGAATTAGGCAACATTTTCCTTGGTGATTCATGACTAAATCACCTTTTTTCTTCCAACTATCTCTCTAGATTTGCCCTTCATTTTTCCTTTTCATATTACTTTTGATGCTATTCTTTTCGTTACTGGTGAATCCACGTCTCTCCATGACAACGTCTTCTGCAGCATCTTGTCAGATGCAAACAGAAATCTGTTATTAGCACGAGTAACAAAAAGATACCACCCGTAAAAATATCTTTGCTAATTTCATGAAACCCTCGTAAAAGATGAGCATTAGTGCTTGGAAAATGGAGGTGCAGTTCCTTGCAATTGACAGCAAACGAAGAAAAGAAAAAGCAATCAGAAAAACATTGTGGTGATAAAGAAGGTCTAAGATGCTGAAAGATGTTTCCTTTCTGCTGGAAATGGGCGAATATTATTCCTTAATTTTAAATTTTCTCTAAGAAAGACTGCACGCTTATTACTTTATTTTTTCTTTTCTCGATGAGAATTTAATATCGAGCTGTATGAAAAGGTTCATGATATGTGTTCCACTTTAGCGTACGTTCTTAATAAAAAGGGTAATCAGAGAATACTGGAAAGCCTGCTGCACACCTGCGCACATGCGAGATAATATTTGCCTCATCCATAGATTAGAAAAGCGTTAAATATTATGAACTTAATTACTGTCAGGATTGAGAATCTGTTTACTTCGTTTTATAGTCTTTTTTCTTCAATAATTAGCAAAACTCCCTTCCCGAATACACGTTTCATTTACCTAAGACACTTAACCATTCGGATCACTGTGGATTTATCAGTTTACTGTATTCAAAAGTTCATGAATAACTAAACTCTCAACAACACGAATTTCTATGTCACACAGTTTCGCTCTGGTCGCGTTAACCCTAAAGACATGTTCCATCCTGTTTCAGAATTTAAGGGAGATAAATTTTAAATAAAATGCATAAATTAGAAAAATCATTATTAATTAAAAATAAACTAGGAAAAAAGACAAGATTGTGACATGATAATTAAGTTTTATTAAGAGAAAAATAACAAAATTTAAAAAGCTACTGTTTAAAGATTTGATAGAAATGAAGGATGAATTTAACTTTTCCGTTCTTCATGATGGGTTATACGATACATGTTAGGAGACATAGGCTATACAATATGATGAGTTATACGGTATATGTTGAGAGATGTGGGTTATATAATATATACTGAGAGAGATTGGCTATAAGATATGATGGGTTATACGATATATGTTAGCAGAGATTAGTAATACCTGGCTAGCAAAAGTAGACATCAAGTTTCCTTCATTCTGGCTTGAAGGATGTCAAGACAAGCAGAAGTATTAAGAACAGGACGCGTTAATGGATACGTAAAACGTTTTGTAAAGTCAATGGCATATAACGAAATGAAGTATTAGTCAGTTACATGCGGTATATGATACTCATTTGGACGATCATGTCTCGAAAGAAACACGACTGTGTGGAAAGAAGATTTTCCCGCAGTAGATTGAATATTTTCTGCGGTAGATTGGTTTCTAACTGAAGCTGTAGAACCCAATCTGTCCTGCTATTTAACCCATATCGTGAGGAAGAAGCGAGAGATTAATACGTTTTCCAGAGGTATTTCTGCACAAGAGAATGAACGAATTCGAAGGAAATTTTAATTTGGATATCTGATTTCTCCAAGCCGGGATTCTTTACACCACATTGCACATGAAATATACTATAGTTAATATCTATGCATACAGCCGGAGCATTCCTTATACGGTGTTGCTATACAGATTTCTTTTTAATCGTATCACCCCGAGCAAGGCGGTAACGCCACTGGTGTGCAGGGGGCTACATAAGAGTAAAAAGATTAAGTAGAAGAGAGTGAAGAAGAAGACGAACCAGTAAGAAAGGAGCAAGAGAAGGATGGGAATACAGGTGTGATGACAGTTGCAAAGGTGAAGAAAAAGGAAAGGATATGCAGGGCGGTGAAGATAGAGCTAGAGTCAAGTGATTAAGAGATGAGTATTGACATTGCATTCAAATTCCTGGAGGTTATAGCCGTCAGGAAAGTAAGAATATAGAAGAGATTTCCACAGGCGGGAAGTGCGAGAAAAGTAGCTGAAGGAGTAGAATTGTCGTCTGAATTTGGTTAAGATGGCTTCATAGATTAAAGCGAATTGTCAAGTTAGTATGTTTTGCTGTGGATATAAAGATAATTATGACTAAGGTGATCCTTCAAAATCAGTTTACTTTCAATCTGTCCCGTGAGCATCATATTTTCCATGCCGTCTTTTCTGTCTCTTCTTCAATTGAGTATAAGTTTATTTTTTGCTTCTATTTTCTTTAAAACTTCGTCGTTGTTAACATGTTTGTCTTTCATGGTATCCTCAGCATCCGTCTGTAGAAACACAGTTATTTTTTAAAAGACTCTTCTTCATCTTTGAAGACATTGTGTAGCACCCACTCAATACGTCTCGGTCTTTCATAACAGATATATTAGGGACATTTGTCAGATATATATTTGCACCGCAAACCTTATGACCACATCCATACATGGGACTAAAAATGATGATGTTCATGGTGATGAGTGAAATACCACAAATTCTCTCTTTCTGAACCTTCCTCCATGAGTTAAATAAAACTGGTAACGGAACCCATTCCTTGTCTTAAACCTAGTTTTGCTTTCTTATCCGTCTACAAGCAGTCTGTTCCAAGTGGTTTATTAATGACTATCCTCACTTTACCATATAAATTGAACTTGGTAGATCAGTACATTTTTGTGTTATACTTTATCAAATGCCTTTGTGAAGCAGAGTTGAGAAATGTAGGAATCGGTATTCCAAAAAATAATTTCACTATAATTTTGTTGTTCTCATCATTATTGCTATGTTAACGACGTTTCGGTCGTTGTACGCTCCGGCTTTCTTCAGGTGCTAGGAATTTCAAACCGAACCCTTTATTTTGATCACTGGGGTATATCACTCTCATTCCATGTGCGATTCTACTTTGTAGCTTTGTAGTTATGTACCTTTTAACTTAATTATTTGTAGCCCGGTATTGAACTCAAGTCACTAGAACTAGCCAACGACTATATCTACTAGGCCACGTGTGACAAATTGTACGAATTTCTAATTCACACATCAATGACCTCAAGGAACCATGACCTTTTTGATATAGGCGTTGGTTAGTTCTAGTGACTTGAACCAAATACTTTTTACTCTAAGTTTTCCTTTTTAGAGCCATGAAATTTCGAATTCATTCGCATGGTAAATAAGTGTTCATTTTATTAGCGTAGACAATCAACTGGCTTAAATTCTACTTCTGCTACTCACTGTATTCAAATTTCGCATTTAAACGTACGCCAACTCGAACGGAAAATGACCTATGGCCGAGTTAAAATTGAGAATCTCATTCGTACTCTGAACTAGAAACTAAAAACTGATAAACTCCCCCGACATTTCTCTTGTTGCATTCAGCTTATTCACCATTTATTTATTTATTTTTATTGGTTATGCTTTCTACGACTCACGTTCAAAATATCCAGTGATATTGTTGCATCAGATAGTATCTATTTTAATAGTAAAATTAGTCTTTTTCATACAAGAAATATTCAACATTCATTGATTGAACAGTCACTGTTACTATCGGTTAAATTTTTTCCTTAAATAATTTTTTCAGGAAATTAAATTTCTTAAGATTATACTTATTGCTCATTTTGGATTTTGGGAACTTTCCTTCGAAACCTTTTGTTTTTGTTGCATTAGAATTTTGACTGCTTCATTAAACAATGATTTCTTTTTTTGTTTACATTTTCTTTTATATGTTGCAAGACAAAGGTGATCACGAGCCTCCACATTTTCCTATATCTTGTAGCTTTTAATAAGTTTTGTTTTTGCTATTTTTCCCCAAAAGCCTTTCTACCATCCATTTGCTCAAGCCAATCAATTATTCTGCGTACTGCTTTCCTATGTCTCTCTTTCTCTTAATTTGTCCTGAGAGTATCAGATTTTGCAAGCCGTCCTTCTTCATATCGCGACCCATAAATTTCAACATTTTCTTTTTTATGTTAAATCAGACTTTCTTTTTTGTTCCCATCTTTTCTAAAACCTAGTCGTTACCCACCTTCTATGTTCTGTGTCCGTTCAGGACGTAGGCGATAATGGCCCTCCACATATCACTGTCCCCTGTCGCTTTTAACACCTCTTCTCTTGTCACCCCTTCCAAACCCTGCTCTCCTATCCATTTGCTCAAGTACATCAAGTATGTTCACGTTGCTTCCCGCTTCTCTCCTTTCTTCTACCCGTCTCATGAGTATCAGATACCCCAAGCCCTCCTTTCTCGGTATATGTCGAAAAAGCTTCAGTTGTCTTTCCCTCTGGTGTTAAGTACAAGTTTTCTTTTTGTTTCTATCCTTTCGAAAACCTTATTGTTGCTTGGTATCTCTCCCCGGCTTCATCATCCATTTGTTTAAACCCAACAAATGTCTCGCGATGTTTTCTCCCGTTTCGCTTTACCTCTATCCATCTTGTCAGTATTACGGATCCCAGAAAACTCGTCTCTTTCTTCCTTATATAAAATATAACCGTTCTCGGTTTGCATCCTCTCCAACACTTCGTGGTTGTTTACGTGCTCAGTCTATAGTATCCTCAGCATCCTTCTGTAAAATCACATTCATGCTGCCTCGTGCCTTTCCTTTACCCTTGAATAGATCGTACAGTTTTCACTGCCATATAGAAGGACATATATAACATAGTAGTCCAGCACCTTTCCTTTGTTTTCAATGAGATTTTTTTATCTCTCAATACACTCAATTAGCTTTTAAAATGCGTTCTTAGCCATGCAAATGCGTTTTCATAGCTCTGTTTGTCGCACTTTCCATCTTCTATCAGAAAACTTCGTAGGTATTTAGGTTTCTTAACCTGTTTGATTTCAGTTTCTCTGGCCTGTAGTTGGCATTTTGCGGAATTGACTACTGTAATGTCTTTCCTAAATATGCCAAGATTTCTGAGTATCCCTCACAATTCTTTTGGCGTATTTTATCGAATGCCTTTGCGTAGTCTATGAAACACACGTACACGTCCTTCTGCATTTGTATTGCTCTTTCCGATAACATTCTAAGAATAATTATTGCGTCCCTTGTCCCAGTATCTTTGGTGAGACCGCTCTGTTCTTGTCCTATCACTGGCCTGATTCTATGGTGCGTTTTATTTATCAGAATTCGAATTATGAGTTTTGTTAGGTGGCTAATTAAGCTGATTGTTCACTGGAGTTCACAGTTCTTTTGTCTGTTTTCTAAGCAGTCTTAATAGAAGCACATTTCTGTGTGCTTAATATCTCTTCTTCGATTTTGAGGATATTGTCATTGATCTATTGCCGTATAGAAGAACAGATATTGCTTAACAGTTATTTGTTGTTATTGTTGCTTACAATGTCCCAATGAGATGGTTTTGTTAAGTGTTATGGTATTTTTGTTTATTTATTAAGTATTTTATAGGGCTTGATGGGCGGTTGTCTTCTTTCAGGTTTATATGATTCATTCATCTGAAACACTATATAAAAAGGATTGGATATTTTTTAATGTTTTGCATACGATGTATGACATTTATATGAATGTCGTAATATAACAAGGCCATATAATCACGTGGTTCGAGTTTTCAGGTGAATATTTTGCAGTGTTGAAAAATGTTCTCCGAGCAAATTATTCTGTGTACAGCATTATAATCATATTTAAAATATTTAGAATTTATACTATTATTTTATAATGGTTTACGTCTAAGTACCAACACGACTCTTACCCAAATGTCAGATCATTATTTCAGTTTTAAAATATCTATCTGAATTTTTAATTCTTGGAAATTCTTTTTCTTTTTTCTATGTGTAATTCCCCTTTGAGTATTTGGTGATCAAGGCTCTCCACAATTTCTTGTCCCTTGTAGCTTTTAAAAAATTTGTATTGTATGTATCTCTGTTAAAACTTGTTCCACTTTCTATTTATTCAATTTCGTGAAGTAGGCCATGCTGAATATCATTTTTTTCAACCCTTCCTTTCTGAGAGAAATTTCAATTATTCCTTCCTGTTGTTAAGAATAAGTTGTCGTTTTACTGATAGAAAATGTGGGTTTTTTTTTTGTTCATGATTATTGACTGGAAAAACTAGGATAGATGCAAGAACGCTATTTTTTGTTCATTTATTCTTTTGGGATGAGATAATGTAAATTCAAATATTTTACAACCATTACTTCATATCTGTGTTTATAAATGCGAAAAGTGTAGACAAAAACCTCCAAATAGAGTCGGGTCTTGGTTTAGTTTTATGATGCAGCGGTGAAGACGATTTAATTAAAATCTTCGAAAATGATGAGAATATTTTACCCATTTTCAAACACAGAATTCGGTTGGATGAAACTACTTTCCCTGGGAAGTGAAAGGAGAGAAATACAGAATAAAAAACTGTCACAATTTATGTTAATAATTGAGTAATACTATGAATTCTATATAGCATCACGAACAATGGTTGATATTTACATGAGTCATCGCGTAGTTTTGTATGAAATTTGCTCTCAGGTTAAAATGCATGATGTTGCTCACGTTGTTGCATTTAGACTGAATAGTGAGGAAAATATGAAATCATAAGCTATTACTAAAGATGAATGTGATCCCTTCCTTCGAAAAGTAAAAGTAACATAAGATAGAAAATAAACAATTAAATTTTTGGCAAAAGGTGAAAATCAAGAATAACTGAAGATGAGTATATATATATAAAAGACAGCGAAGAACGTTTTGGCAGCCTCTGCTGTTTAGTTACAAAGTTATTGATAGTGAAACTTTCTAATGAAAGCCCTCTATTCAATTATACTTTTCAATTTCCTTCATCTTTTTTCTCTTTTATTTCCACTTTCTGTTTTCAGGTCATCGAAAAAAGAAACCTACAAAGAGAAAAATATAGTAAACTTATAACAACAGCCGTAAGAAAGTAATTAAATTGGTTAGATATTAATCCTTGTCATTATATACGTGTGTGGCGAAGGACGCGTTCCAGAAGCTCAATAATGTTTTAAGGGACAGAAAACTTTCACTAGAAAACAAAGAAGAGAGTACTGAATTTCTATGTGATGTCAGTTCTTCAACATGGTAGTGAATGTTGGACAATATCATCAAAGATGAAGGAACAACTTGAAGCAACTGAAATGTGGTTCTACAAACAGGATGCTGCGGATATCATGGACCGAGCATGTGAGGTTTTTGAAAAAATGGAAACAAAAAGGAAATTAATAATGAGTATCAGGAAGAGAAGACTAAAATTTCTGGGACATGCAAGGAAGGAGAGCTTGGAGAACCTAATACTAACAGGCCAGATAGAGGGGAAAGCAGCGTATAACATATTTGAAGAACTTGAGCAGGTGGATGACAGAACGGGGGTTTCGTGATGTTACATGACAAGAGAAAGCTTACTAAGAGCCATCATGGATAAGGAGTCGTGGAAGACCATTATCGCCAACGCCCTGAAAGGAGAAAGCACATAGAAGAAAAAGTGTGTGTGTCTGTGTATGTGTGTGCGTGTTATGTGTCTTTTTACTGTAACCGTTATATTTACTGGTATCACGTGTTAAAGCTAATATCCTTGCTTTTTAAACGTCTACTAGACTAGAATTGGAAAGCAAAACGTTTTTCTGGACAAGATGAATTTCAGAAGCGAGAAGACGTAGAAAAAAACTGTAAGTATAAAACTTACGGTTTTATCTAACCAATTTAACTAACCGTATTTAAATTCATAACGTTAATGACTGAAGCCAAGAAGCCAGATCAGTATCAATATTATTGCTGATTCTTCATTGAAATCTATTAATAATCTCTAACTATATTGCAAGACCACCAGGCCATATGTGGTAGAAATTTTCAGTGCAAGGAACAATAGTAGATTTATAAATATACACGATAGATATATAAAACAGTTGGAGAGATTTCTGCAGCGAAAAATTGTCTAGCATTACATAGAAAAACTTTAGTAACAGACCTAGCAATTGATTCAATGTATGTATGTATGTATGCCGCATTCACCCTAGTCGGGTTGAGCGGGCTTCCTCCCTGACGGAGCAAGTCTCATTGGGATTTGTTTAAGGGCAGGGTCCCAAGTCCTACCCTGTTATTTAACCCATAACTGGAGGGAACGGACGGATTAATACCTTTCCCAAGGGTACCAGTGCGCAAGTGAGTGCAGTGTGCTCAACTGAAATTGGAACTCGGCTCACCGATTTCCCCCTCCAAGCCGACATCCACCGCACCACAACGCACATCCGTGAACGCTAACAGCACCTGGTATTCCCAAGTGGTCACCCACGTAAGTACTGACCAGGCTCAACGCAATTGATTCAATATAATCTCTCCACTTCATATCAGCCAAAAATGATAACCTGAGGAGAACTAATATTTTGTTTTGCAAGTGTTAAAATTGACAAGCCATTTCTTGCTCCAGTAAACAACCGATTGTAGATTTTTTCTTTTTGCTCAGTTGCCAATTTAACCTTACCGAACCAATCATTACTGAAATATAATTAATTGCATTAATCAAAATCAAAGTGTGCTATTTAAAGAGCTCAGAGCATTTTGATTCTACTTTTGATTATATAAATGCCACAAAACTGTTGTCCTATAGTAGGTGCAGCATTTAATATAAGAAATGTTTCATTATTATATATTTCCTGAAATTATTATATATTTCCTGAAATATATTTTGTTTACTGTAAAAGAAAGTTAACTCGATGGAAACGTATTGTTTCTTTTTAATTCAGTGTTTGAAAGTTTTAAAGAAAATTGAAATAAAAAATTAATTTCGATTAAGATCAGAAAAAATCTGACAATCAAAGAATAAGATGAGCAGTGGAAAACAGCCAGCGAGCCCCTTAACGCAACTGTTTAAATGGATGGGGAACAGAGGGACTTTAAGAAGACAAACATTGTTTATATCTACAAAGTACTGGAAGAAACGGATATCCATAATCGCTGACTGGCTGAATTGAAGGGCACATAAGTGATGAAGCTTAGAACCATTACTGTGGAGATATTTTCAACATTTTTTTACATTGCAAAAATTTTATTATTAAATATGGCGTCATGTTCTGATGTCATCTCTGGGATTTGGCGTAAATAGACCGAAATGCTAATTACAGGCAGACGATACTAAAATCAAACAAATGCAAAAATGTAAATACCTGGGAAGTGTTCTAAGAGAAGAAGGAAAGTGCGACATTGAGATCCGAATGCGTATTGGCATGGCCAACAACGCATACAAAAAGCTAAGCAGAGTAGAGAAAGAGTACTAGCCTGTTATGTGATATCTGTCCTCCTACATAGAAACTAATGCAGGACAATCTTCTCACTGATGAAGGAGAAACTCGAAGCAAATGAAACGCTGTTCTATATTGTATGCTGAAAATGCCATTGACCGAACATGTAAGCAATGTCGAGATTTTGGAGACAATTGCAACAAGAAGAAATCTTATACTTAGGGAGAGGCAGATGAAATTTCTGGGATACGTAATGAGGGCCGGGGAGTGGGGGCTAGGATAATTTGATACTCACATGACGGATAGAAGAAAAAATAGATAGCGGAAAGCAAAGCGGACATACTTGATGGGCTTAAGCAAGAGGATCGTAGGGTTTGGGAGAGATACCAATAGGAAAGGTGTTAAGAGCTACAAGGAATAGGGGAATATAGAGGTCCATGATCGTCCACGCCCTGAAGGGACACGGCACATAAAAGAAGTTCTTCTATTTTTGTCTAATTATATTGCATGATAAAATATATAAATTCAGCAGATACGGTTTGAAAACTTTCAATTTTTGCTTAAAATTGGGCATTTTACTTTAGGACAACTCACCTTTTTTTATACTTATTGCTCAGCCAATAAAATGCTCAAGAACTAATCACGATAGAGCTTTATTGCATTAAATTGTTTTAAAGGCCTACAAATGATGGAATACAATAGGCATATTATGATGATATGTAATATAGGCAACGGTTAACCCTAAAATTGAAGTGGTTATGTTTGGTGTGATCGGGTAAGCCTTCTTTCGTGACGTTGTTTCACAACGTAACAAGTCCCGAGAAAGCTGGTGTAATTTAAAACTCTTTTCTAATGGAATATAATGGAGAAGAGATAGTTTGTCCAAATGTATTGGCATGGAGGGTCTGAGCAGTGATAGATTGAGCTGGTGGGTCTAATGAATGTAGCTCGCTGATCATCTGTCATAAAAATAACGGTATAGAAGCGACAGGTTACCAAAGTTTCGGAAAAAGGGTTGGAAAATCATCAATTACTTCAAAGACCACGTAATTAATTTGAATTTTGTTCAAGCACTCAAGTAAGCAAATTACAATTCGGAGATATTAAAATCAAGCCGTTACAGTATTTTTAAATACCTTGGAAGTGTTTCAACAGAACACGGAAGTGGGAACCTGGTATCTAAGTACATATTGGAAGAGCCAAAGATGCATTTCAAAAGCTAAGCAGAATATTACGAGATAGGGAAATTTTGAAAAGAGTGTTTCACACTTACGGGATATTTTCTCTCTTCCTATATGGCAGCAAATGCTGGACAATCTCCTCAAAGATAAAAAAGACTGGAAGCAACAGAAACGTAGTTCTACAGAAGGATACTGAGAATATCATTGGCTGGACATGTGAGAAACGATGAGGTTTTGAAGAGAATGGAAACAAAATGGTAACTTATACTTAACATCAAGAAGAAACAGTTGAGATATATGGCACACATAATGAATATAGACAGCTTGGTACATCTGATACTCACAGGATCGATAGAAGAAAGAAGGCCAAGGAAAATGAGAGCGTACATATTTAATGAGCTTGAGTAATGGGTGATAGAACTGGGTTTGGGAGAAAAAAGAGAAAGACAAATTTTATTAAGAGCTACAAAGGAACAGCTGTGAATGGTCATGATAGGCTACGGCTTCAGGCAACACGGCACCTAAAGGAAGACGACTCCATTTATTGTGTGATCCGGTTTTTGTAAATATACAGCATACGAAATGAAGTTAGGTACTCCCTCTTGTGGTAAAAGGAACAGATCATTTTCTATAACTTTCAGCAATGAATGATATTGACGAGTTCCACTTGAAATCTGGAGTGAGTTTAACACTCTGTTGTTGGTCCAGATATGTAACATATTTAACTGTAGAACCCATTCATTATGATTAGAGAAAACTCGTATATTTTCTCTGTGATAATAAAAAGTTACTAGATTCATACTAAATGATACAGGTCAGTTCCTCTCCTATTAAGTTGTAAAAAATTAATCATAGGACAGATTATTTGCTAAATTCTTGTCATAAAAAATCTGTCAAAAGTACATGGACTGTAGAATAAATGGAAAAATGATGAGAAGTGGCCCTGAACTATATCCACCAATGAGATTGGTCGTTGACATTTCTATTTTTTACAAGACACTCTTATTCGATCCCGAGCTAAGAAAATGCATTCACTCCGCCTGTGGATATTTACTTCTGAATTTATCTTAATATTATGAAGATGAAATTTTATGAGTAGAATGTGTTAAATAATTCGTAAGGAAATTTTATATAATTACGTACATATTTCTGTAAAGTGATAAGAATTAATAGCACAACTCATAAAATATTAATCAAAATTTGAAAGCTTTTTCATTAAAAATATTAAATTAGCTTGAAAGAAACACTTGAGGTTTAAAGTCGATAACGAAGGTTCGTACTAGGTTCCTTCATGAAAACGTGTCTGAGAAAAAATAAAATTTCCAATAAAGAGTAACGAAAAAAGTTAATCATCTGATTGGTGATATGAATACAACAGACATATGTTGCGTTTGACGCAAATTTGAGTTTTAGTAAAAAGTAGAATTATCGAGCGAAACTTCTAAAATTTAATGCCAATCAAGTTCTGGATCTGGTTTAAACCCGCTCAAGTTTTATTTTTCTCTAATAAAAAACAATACATGGGAAGACAATTTGACACTAACACTGAAAACAATCACATATTTTTCGTGGACTGGTCAAATTGCCCCTTTTAAGTGCAATATCTTGCCCACTTCAAGAAAAACTATTATTTCATCTGCGAATATGACAAACATAATACGTTATTAGGTTGCTTTTCTTCCATGTGTATCAAATGTCTCTTCAGTAATGCTGTAATTTCAATTGTCAGTATGTTCAAAATATTGTTTAGAAAATGAGTGCGCTTAAATAAAAAAAAATTGAATTCAGTACCTTTCAATTGTATTTATCATAAATGCAATCAACCATTTATAAACGACTGCAGCAAATAGCACATTTTCGATATCGTGTTTAAAAACTATGGGTTTCTTTAAAATACTTTAAAGGCTAATTCCAAATTCTTTGTTTCTGAATGTTACGTAACATAGAAAATGTTCTAATGAAGGAAATAAAGAAACATTAGTAGATGCTCAATCTAATGATAGTTTTTTTTTAATTTGTTTGTTTTACAGAGTTTGGTTTTGGAATATTATGCTGAAGAATCACACATTTTATTTTTACTCAAGTACGAAAATTCCGACGTAATATTTAAATTTTTCTAATCAAGGTACTTGTAATGGCGATCCTTCAGTGATAATCCTTCCATGTCCCATTCGTTCGTAATGGACGACACTTACATATTCAAATCAGACAGAAAGCACTTATCAGAATGGATCCCTGGTTTTAGTGTTATAACTGGTTTCACATTTTGCGATAACTATTTTTTTAATTTCCTGTTAAAATGCAAAACCGATTTTCATGATCTATAATAATGTAATGAAAAATGAAAACAATGAAAACCTGCCGGTAATGGATCATTGTGTTCTTTCTCTGGCGAATGCTGATGGAGAATCCAAATTTCATTAATTAAATTACGAAATTCGCTATGAACGACACATTGTTCAATTGGAAGAGATGATGAAATAATTCTAGACAAAATTTCTTACCATTCAACCTTTTATCGGGATTGGTTGGTTGATTGGTTGAATTATAATGCATAGCATTGAAATACGTATTTACATCTAATATAAATTTATTCTATCGTTGTTTACCGTAGCGGGATAATGAGCAAACGTTAATTGTAAACTAATTTGCATATGAAAAGAAGGTTTCAAAAATGTAACATTCACAAGACAAGGAAAGCGAGAGAAGCAGATGGAAACATTAACCCACCAAGTTTGTGCAAACGAATATCGAAGTAAGATGGTCAAAATAAAAATGTGGTTAGAGATACAAAAGAGATGTAGAGTCATTATCAGTTACTTCCTGAAGGGACAATGCACACACACACACACACACACACACACACACACACACACAAAAGAAGAATTCCTGAGAATCACTCTAGATGGTTCACATCTGTGATCATTTTTAAGACTAATGAAACTTTGTTATCTATTAGGTATCTCCAGCAGTGCAGTGTAAGTAAGCAACAATTTAAGGCAATTTTTAGTGATCCACCTAATTAGATTGAGACGAAAAGGTGTAATACAGAGCCAATTGTTAGTTAGAGTTCACTGGAACAGGAAGTTGTTAAAAGCCCCGTTCGACCATGATCACTTATTAAAAATGGCTTCCAGCGAATGACTATATAGATCTAAAAAAAAAAGCAATTTTACATAAGATCATATAAAATGACGCTACAGTATTAAAAAAAAGAAAAGCCTTACCAAATAACAAAACAATATTACTTGATAAGTTACAGAAGCAGCAACAACAAGTAAAATTGACAGCATATGTAACTAGATGAGAAAATAATGATATAAACCAAATATTGATCATCCACACTAAATTAAACTAAAGGATCGAAAGGTAATATCCATCAATAAATTTCAAAAGACAATAACACTGTTTCGCTAATGAATACCGAAGGTTTTCTGTATAGAAACGATGATATCACGATCGTGGTTGATAAATATAAAAAGCTACTTGGTATTGTTTTAGATTTCTCAGCGTCTGATAGTAAACGATGTTTGAACCTGCACAGATGTCAGGATGAAGATTTTTAATTTCAGTAGGCCCTCCCCACAAGGGATATTGATATAACATAATCTTGCTTTCTCGCCTTGCTTCCCACTATGGTGATGTGCCTAGCTGCTAATTGAAGAAGATTGCTTTGTTCAGATAATTAAATTCATATGAATAGAATGAAAGAGCGCATGGCTGTCGTTTTCCAAATTAAAATCCTAATCTTCTCACCTGCAAAGCGTACAAATGAAAGAAGACAAGAACCAAATGTACCAATCAAAAGCAAACTGTCGATTGTTGAATTGCAATCGAAGAAATAAAAAAAATTAAAACAATACAAACGATAATAAAAGCGTCTACGTGTGGAGGCAATAGGCAAAGCAAATAGAATTAGAGTTATGTGTTCAAAGCCCTACCAAGGCTCTTACGTTTACTCTCTGACAAATGCCCTTGTAGAGTTATGAATTTAATCATTTGAACCTCCTGCTAGAGGTCAATGGATGGATAGATTGAGCTTCCAAACTTCAGTAGCAAATTTAGAAGAAAACAATAATTATAAAATTAAACTAATGGACGTAAGGACAGTTACTCAACCCTGTAAAATCGTAATTTTTACGAAAAACACATTAGTAAAACAAGGCCTGCTGAAGCTATGGTGATTTACATAAAGATGCCAAAGTTTATAATATATACCAAAATCGTTTGAAATCTGCACCGGCTGACTATAAAAGATGATATATCTATGAAATCTTGTCTTAATTTCAGCTTTTCTTAATAACTGCATTGTTTATTTCCTCCAGATAAAATGACATCTGACTGTTAAAAAACTTGAAAAATAGATAGTAGCGAATTCTCTTGAAAAGGGACAAAATTTGGTATCGTAGTGTTATCTCCATAAAAAGGATTTAGCCTGCAAAGGATATTTGTGCTGATACAGTTGTTAAATTAGGGGATCTCACTTCAGCTTTATTAACAATTCAAAAATGGGCAGCTGAATTTAGAAGGACAAGAAAGTCTATTGAAGATGACCTAATGTTTAGATGTTCGGCAACTATCACCACCGACGAAAAAAATTATCGTATTCACTATAGTGTGATTGACTATAAATTCAAATAGAAAATGCTGTCATCATATCCTGTAACAGAGTTGAGAATATTCTGCACAATGAACTTGGCAAGAGAAGGTTTCTGCTCGGTTTTTGATACCTAATCAGAAGGGTATCAAACTGATCGAATTACCGGGAAATCTGAGATTGTTTGATGCTGAGGCAGATTCAGTAGATTTTCCTTGAATGTTTCCTAATTCAGGATGAATGTTGGCTTCATCACTTTGAGCCACAGACAAAGAAATAATTCATGCAGTATAAACACCCTTCTTCGACTGCTGAAGGAAGGCCAATGTCGTTTTATCTGCAAGAAGGTGGGTTCCATATTTTGAGACACAAAAGTGTATTGTGTTTATTATCTTCAAAAGGGAACCAACATCAAACTAGTGTACTATGCCAACTCTGCTGCGGCAATTATAAAAGGCCGTGAAGACCAAATACCCAGGAAAGCTGACGAAAGGAGCCTTATTTCATCAGAACAATGCTTGTTACAATCTTATTTTATCTGGATAATTGAAGATCATCATTCTTGAACTCTATGCGGGTTCAACAATCGTTCATCACCGCTGAAAAATAAGCATCTAAAACAGCAACCAAGAAGCTTTTTATATTCAATAACCATAATGGTAAGATTATCAATTTCCATACAAGGAAACTTTCGACATTCAATGTCGAAACAGTGTTACGGTCTGTTGAAATTTTAAAATCATTATCTACTATGTTCGAACCCCTTGTTCTCATCTTTATTGTCATATTTATGACGTTTTGGTTGTTGTACGCTTCGGCCTTCTTCAGCTGCTAGGAATTTTAAACCAAAACCTTTATTTAGATCTTAGGGGTATATCATTCTCAGTCCATGTGCGATGCCACTTCCGGATTCAATGTAGTTATCTCCATTTAACTCAACTCTCTAACTTATTTGTTTATCACTATTGAACTCATAACTTTTGTGTCAAATCACTGGATCTAATAAAGGCCTCTATCCACTGAGCCATTTGCTTTTGAGGACATCAGTGTATGAATTTCTGGGACATATAAACATTATCTCAATTATCAATTTTTTACCAAAGTTCATATTGCAATCTTCGAAGATAATGATTTTCTCTAGTACACCGTATTACTGTATTGTATTCATTTCTATGCTTGGCCGGCTGAGGAGACTTTTGTGGGTTAGCATATGCGCTGATTAAAAAAAACAATCTTTCTCTTCAGTTCATTAACTGCTTTTTGATATTGAGAGATGTGTTCTTGTTTCAATGACTGCTGTACATTGCTTTGGTTGATCACCCTACCTATTCTTCTGATTTGACTATCACCTGTCACGCGACATGATGTGTTCTTGTTTCAATGACTGCTGTGCATGGCTTTCAGGTCGTTGATCACCCTACCTATTCTTTTGATTTGACTATCACATGTCACGCGTCATGATGTGTTCTTGTTTCAATGACTGCTGTGCATGGCTTTCAGGTCGTTGATCACCCTACCTATTCTTCTGATTTGACTATCACCTGTCACGCGACATGATGTGTTCTTGTTTCAATGACTGCTGTGCATGGCTTTCAGGTCGTTGATCACCCTACCTATTCTTCTGATTTGACTATCACCTGTCACGCGACATGATGTGTTCTTGTTTCAATGACTGCTGTGCATGGCTTTCAGGTCGTTGATCACCCTACCTATTCTTCTGATTTGACTATCACCTGTCACGCGACATGATGTGTTCTTGTTTCAATGACTGCTGTGCATGGCTTTCAGGTCGTTGATCACCCTACCTATTCTTCTGATTTGACTATCACCTGTCACGCGACATGATGTGTTCTTGTTTCAATGACTGCTGTGCATGGCTTTCAGGTCGTTGATCACCCTACCTATTCTTTTGATTTGACTATCACCTGTCACGCGTCATGATGTGTTCTTGTTTCAATGACTGCTGTGCATGGCTTTCAGGTCGTTGATCACCCTACCAATTCTTCTGATTTGACTATCACCTGTCACGCGACATGATGTGTTCTTGTTTCAATGACTGCTGTGCATGGCTTTCAGGTCGTTGATCACCCTACCTATTCTTCTGATTTGACTATCACCTGTCACGCGACATGATGTGTTCTTGTTTCAATGACTGCTGTGCATGGCTTTCAGGTCGTTGATCACCCTACCTATTCTTCTGATTTGACTATCACCTGTCACGCAACATGATGTGTTCTTGTTTCAATGACTGCTGTGCATGGCTTTCAGGTCGTTGATCACCCTACCTATTCTTCTGATTTGACTATCACCTGTCACGCGACATGATGTGTTCTTGTTTCAATGACTGCTGTGCATGGCTTTCAGGTCGTTGATCACCCTACCTATTCTTTTGATTTGACTATCACCTGTCACGCGTCATGATGTGTTCTTGTTTCAATGACTGCTGTGCATGGCTTTCAGGTCGTTGATCACCCTACCAATTCTTCTGATTTGACTATCACCTGTCACGCGACATGATGTGTTCTTGTTTCAATGACTGCTGTGCATGGCTTTCAGGTCGTTGATCACCCTACCTATTCTTCTGATTTGACTATCACCTGTCACGCGACATGATGTGTTCTTGTTTCAATGACTGCTGTGCATGGCTTTCAGGTCGTTGATCACCCTACCTATTCTTCTGATTTGACTATCACCTGTCACGCGACATGATGTGTTCTTATTTCAATGACTGCTGTGCATGGCTTTCAGGTCGTTGATCACCCTACCAATTCTTCTGATTTGACTATCACCTGTCACGCGACATGATGTGTTCTTGTTTCAATGACTGCTGTGCATGGCTTTCAGGTCGTTGATCACCCTACCTATTCTTTTGATTTGACTATCACCTGTCACGCGTCATGATGTGTTCTTGTTTCAATGACTGCTGTGCATGGCTTTCAGGTCGTTGATCACCCTACCAATTCTTCTGATTTGACTATCAGCTGACACGCGACATGATGTGTTCTTGTTTCAATGACTGCTGTGCATGGCTTTCAGGTCGTTGATCACCCTACCAATTCTTCTGATTTGACTATCACCTGTCACGCGACATGATGTGTTCTTGTTTCAATGACTGCTGTGCATGGCTTTCAGGTCGTTGATCACCCTACCTATTCTTCTGATTTGACTATCACCTGTCACGCGACATGATGTGTTCTTGTTTCAATGACTGCTGTGCATGGCTTTCAGGTCGTTGATCACCCTACCTATTCTTCTGATTTGACTATCACCTGTCACGCGACATGATGTGTTCTTGTTTCAATGACTGCTGTGCATGGCTTTCAGGTCGTTGATCACCCTACCTATTCTTTTGATTTGACTATCACCTGTCACGCGTCATGATGTGTTCTTGTTTCAATGACTGCTGTGCATGGCTTTCAGGTCGTTGATCACCCTACCAATTCTTCTGATTTGACTATCACCTGTCACGCGACATGATGTGTTCTTGTTTCAATGACTGCTATGCATGGCTTTCAGGTGCTTGATCACCTTACCTATTCTTTTGATTTGACTATCACCTGTCACCCAACATGAAAAAACACTTAAATGAGAAACAGTATTGCAGTGATTATGATGTCATACTTGCTGTTGATAACTTATTTGACCAACAACCTTCTTTGAACAGGCAGATATTACTTTCACTAGAAAAAAAAAAGAATTATTATTAAGATGAACTTAATTCATGCAAGATGTCACAACCATTCATTGTAAGCCGATGAACTTTTTAAGCCCATCCTTGTATATGCATCTATTATGCGTGACATCTTTTTGAATTGGCGCATAAATAATACGTTTAAACTAGCGAGAATCGCCAGAAGAATCACATTGATCCTTGGTGCAGTGATCACATATATACACATCTCAACCAGATGTGGAGCAAAACAACAAGTTAATCCTTGGAGAATAGATCACAAATATACTAATCCTAAGCAGAGTTTACGAGAAGCAACACATTGAAGGTTGGAATAGAAATCACAAATACACGAATCATAGGCAGCAGTAACTGGAAACAACACATTTTATCATTGCAGCATAAATCAAAAATACACTAATGCCAAGTAGATATGCTACTGAGACTTAAAGCAGAGATTAAATATAGACTGATCTAAGGCATGTATAACGAGTAACGACACTGTTTCTTAAAGCATATCGTACAAATACATTGATCCTAGACAGATGTGCCAATATACAACATCGATATTACATTGGAGCAGAGACCACAAATACATTGATCTTATAAGGAGAAGCAACTCGCTCATCCTTGGAGCAGAGCTCAAAAGCACATATCTTAGATGTGCCAAGAAATATTAATATGATCATTGAAGCAGGAATAACTAATACATTGTTCCTAGACAGATGTACCGATATACAACACGTCGATCTCTCATTGGAGCAGAAACCACAAATACATTGATCCTATGCAGAAATACAGAGAAGCAAGTCGCTCATCAGAGCTCAAATGCACAGATCTTAGATGCTTCATGAAATATTAATATGATCATTGAAGCAGAAATAACTAATACATTGATCCAAGATACATTTTCAAAAAGGGAACACGTTGATCATTGAACCAGAGATACTAAATACAATGACCCATGGTTTACCGGAAAGTAACACTGCTTCTTGAAGCAGAATGCACAAATACATTGATCCTAGACAGAAGCGCCGATAGGTAACACGTCGATCTCTCATTTGAACAGAGATCACAATACACTGATCCTATGCAGAAGCAACCTGGTGAAGCAACTTGTTGTTCTTCAGAGTAGAAATTAAAAACAGATCTTAGATGTGATGAGAAGCAATACTTTGATCCTTAAAGCAGAGATCATTAATACATTTATCCAAGGAACATTTTTCGGTGTGCAGCAAGTTGATCTGTAAAGCAGAGAACATACATATAGTGAGTTTAGGCAGAAGTGCTTGGAAACTAAACGTTGATCTTTTATTCGAAGGTCACGAATAAACTAATATTCGGCACAAGTTGCGTGAGGAACCAAGATAGATGTTTCGAAAAGACATACTTTGCTTCTTGGAGAACAGATACACTGATTTTACGCCAATGGGAGGTAAAGAAACTTTTTGATTTTGGAGAAGAATCATAGATATAAACTCATCCTAATTAAAAATTCCTTCGCATACATAACTTCACCTGTTATTTATCAAGTTATATTTCCAGGTATTATTGCAGCCAATGATCATTCGTGTATGGAATTTGAACATTAAAACTAATGTTATGAGGGCTTGTGAGTAAATGCGACACTGTTCTGTATTAATAGCAAAAATGAATATGAAAGGGAACACTATTATATAAATGTATATATTTTCCTCTTATCAAAGATTTGTGAAGCGATGATCGTTGATATTCGAGTAAAAAATATTGCGTAGACGTTTTGATTAACTCCTTAAGCGATCTTAGGCAAAAATCTAAAGTTCTTCTTGTTCGACTTTTACCAACTTTTCTGGATCTCGAATCGGCCTTAGTGTCTGATTTACAGGCAAATGCAATCTTAAGAAAACTTTAATTCAGGAATCCTCTTATACCTCTAGAAGAATATGCTTATATCTCCTGAACTTTTGGAAGAATTGCTAGCGCTTACAGATTTCTTATGGCTAAGTGTCGATTGAACCATACCTGAAGAATTGTCTAGTAACCGTTGTGACTAATACTTGAGATAAAACATATTTGGAGCATGTGAAATTTTGAATGCATTATGAAGATGGAAATATTTTTGACACCAGAAATAAATACTTGATTGGACCGATAAAATGCCCATTATTTCTTAATTAAACCATGTTTTCTTTTTCTACAATTAGACATATCGGTTAAATTGCTTTGCAAGCGATTGCATGTCTATCCACATCCATAGGTTGTTTAATTGAGGTTAATCCCAAATTCAGAAATCTTCCTCTGTATAATACAATATTTAACCCAGAAAATGTTGTTTCAATTTGTCTGGAAGAAAATGTTAACCATGTTCTTAATGATCAAAATATGAGTGAAAAATATTTTCCCTCTGCAAAATGAATGATGTTGAATCTCCGCGAATATCCTTGTCTAAAGTTGTACATAATTTTCTAAATCATTTCACCCCAGGCAAGGCAAGAAAGCCACTAGGAAGGAATGAGAAAAATAAAAATCTTTAGGAGATGAAACAATAAAAGGACAGGAATTAAGAAGCAAGAAGTGCTGCAAAAGGCGAGAATTGTGAAAGGGGAAAAACAGTTAGTATTGAATATTACATGAAACCAAGATATCAATCTACTACTAACTTTGAATTCGTAAGTTCTATATACCAAAGAGAAAAGGACAACAGAACAATTCTGATTAAAATTATTTATATGTTAGTTACATTACGGCAGTGAGAAAGTGAAAGAAACCGGGATGTCAGGTCGGGATCTATAGCATTGTTGATTCTATACATTTTATACTATACTATATATCTAGACTATTTATACTATACAATTTATATTGTTCGGGATATTGTACTCATCTTTCTTGCCATGTTTGTGATGTTTCAGCCTTTGTACGCAGGCCTTTATCAGATACAACGAACTGTAGTAATCTCTCTTTAACTTAAAGAGTAAAGTTAAATGAAGATCTCTTTAACTGATACAGCAGTAGTTATCTCACTTTAACTTAAGCAAATGGAAGATAATTTATTGGCTAACAGAAGTGTTATCGCACATAGAATGAGAACGATATATCAGTGATCGTTATACAGGGTTTGGTTCGAAATTCTTAGCACCTGAAGAAGGCCGGAGCGTACAACGGATGGAACGTCAAACACGAGGCAATAACGATAAGGACAATAGTCCGAACAATATAAATAGTGTAAATACTTCGTCTCAGAATTATGAACAAATATTGTAGATTATTTATTGGATTTTATCAAAAATCGCAAAATGCATAGCAGAAGCGCCAAAGACCATATGTTGCGGCAGGTAGATTTTAAAAAGGTGTAAGATAGATTCTTCAAAAAATTACATATCACGACACAGTGAAACAACCTTCTGAATAGAAGATCTAGCTATTAATTTAAAATACTCTTTTCTTCTTTTTTTCAGCAGAAAATGTGATTGCGGGAAGCCTTAAAGAGTCAACCTCCTGAAGTTTGGTATAAGCCATGCTTAATGGATGGCAAAAAAATTTCTATAATAAGATTAAAAGTGAACAATCTAGTTTTGAAAACGTTAAAATTAACAGGCGATTTCATGCCCAAGTTAACAAAAGATAGTAGGCAATAAATTGTTTCCTCATAGATCGCGAATTGAGAAATAGTATCGTGAAGTTTGTTGATGAAACTTAAGAACAACGTTAGTTCAAAGATAGAACTCAGGACGATACTTGCATTAATGCAAAAAGATCTAGAAGAGTAATAACACGATTCATTTCACAATTTAATAACAAATATTAGGTTTAATAAAAACACGAATCCAGAAATACCGTAACCTTTTATCTTGTTTAGAATACCGGTACGTCTCACCCTATCAATTATCATCGAGATATTCAAAGCCATGTTAAAGCTTCAGCATTTTTAGCGATATCCGAAAGAGAAGCAAGATGCATATTGCTTCTCTGAAAAATACCCTACGTAGCTAGGGTTTAATGAATTTGGAATTGATTAGAGCTTTCCAGTACATTGCTAAAAAGAGGTAGAAAAAGTAATAAGCTAGTTCTTTGAAAGATCAGATGATTCGCCTGAGTTCTTATGCACAGGTAAAATTGAAGTTGGAAGGCAAGAATATATTTAGAGAGAACAGGAGCCAGCTGAGCTGTACATTTCTTAACTTCCCCTGCAGAGATATCATCAAGTTCACATGTTTTGAAAGAATACAGATTATAGATTATATCAGAAACCATGAACAAAATTAGATGCATATCACACAGAAGAGACTTTCTAAGTGGAAAGTCAGGCAAAGGTCATCCTGGATTATCAAGAGTAGAATTAAAAAAAAAATCCTGTTAAATTCCTTGTTCGTCTTTTGCCCGGTCATTTTCTAGTTGACCCCCCCCCCCACCTCTCAGCCAAAAAATAAAACAATTCCTTTTCTCTACTGGCGTTAGTCCACCTGCGTTTGGTTTAGGATCAGCTTTGAAATATTCTTAAAAGTAAGTTATAATTTTGCTTTTATTTTATTTTGTTTTATTTTTTGTGGCTAATGTTAAAATAGTTTCATGGTTATTTGAACGAGTATTCTTTCCCTTTTTTCATAGAAATTTCTTTGACCGGATTTAACGAAGTTAAAACTTAGTTAACTCACCACCGTTACCTTTTTTCTTTCTTCTTCTTCAATTGGAGTAGATAGTCTAAACTACCACCCGGTTCACACTCCACCCACGTCTGTTGAACAGTTGTAGAGGCTCATCCCTTGTTCCATGTTTAGGATGTGGTTTCCGGTTTTCTCTTCCAATCTTCAGTTTTTTTTTTCTTCAATTGGAGTAGATAGACTAAACTATCGCCCGGTTCACACTCCACCCACGTCTATTGAACAGGTGTAGAGGCTCATCCCTTGTTCCCTGTTTAGTATGTGGTTTCCGGCTTTCTCCTAATCTTTTCACTCTTACGTAGCCCCCGGCACATCAGTGGCGTTACCGCCTTGCTCGTGGTGATATGATTTAAAAAAAAAAAAAAAGAAGCTAATATATGAAACAACAACCTGATTTATAAGCAAGAGATGATTGACTGACGAAAAGAGCGAGAGAATACATTTATTTTAACAAACCATTGTAGAACCACCTGTAATCACGAGAACAAAATTTGCTCAACGTTATATAGTGTCTCGATTTGTCAACATACAGACTTAACCTCTTTGCGGACACGTGTACTTTTAATACGGACAGACATTAATAGACGCCTGTTGTGAGCGTAACTATAATATTGATGATTACTAGAGGCTATAATAGCTGAACAGGCAGATGTGAACCAAGGAGAAGTTTGTTACTTCACCGGGTACTTCCGAGAAGTCACAAGAGCATCTACTCAAGATTTTACCTTATGAAGAAGGCTCAGTGCTACAAATCTTAATAGGAATGTTAAGAACTTCACTCCAAGGATCGTCACGAAAAAAAAACATGAAATAGATTCCAGCAACTAACAATAAGAGATCTTTTGAATATGAAGTTCCCGTCTAAAAGATTACTAAAAAATATATCAACAGATACCACAGCAAGATTCGAATTTCCAAGCTGACAAACTTACGAGGATCGACAAGACCAAAGTCTAGAGGTAAATAACGAATAAAGCAAAGAAGCATGTTGATCAGAATTATTAGGGAGACGAATAAAGCAATCTATTATTTCTCTGAGAAAGTAAGAAACGAAAGAATTGAAAGCCTGAATATTGGCAGCATTAGTAACATTAGAATGATTAAACCACTTGACATGATGCACATTAATCTTACCAAACACAAAGATTTTCAGAGCTGAATGTAGAAAGAGAGCCAGTTCTGTGCTGTGATATATTCTTGTCTAATATTTTAAAGTCTACAGAAGAAGAACGGAGATAAAAGAAAAAATAGCTAATAGAATGCAATAAAGAAAGTCGAAAGCACATGAATCATCCAGTGACAATATATGAATCTCTTGGCGTTTGAAGATTCTCCTGGATGTAAACACCAAGGCAATGCATATGTAACCAAGAATTTTTTCGACAGAGAAATTTAGCCTGGAAGAAAGACTTCATTGGTAGCGAAAGACGAGTTTAAAGTAGTTTCGAAAAGTGCTAAGATATCTCAAGAACGTTTCAAGAGAAATTATTCTACACTGCAAAAAACGGTTCAATACCTTGTGGAGCGAGAAAAGTTGAGAGAGTATATGAAATTTAGTTTATTGATTTACTCGTATTTATTTTATTGATAACCGTCAAGAAAATATAATTCTAATTGTTAAGGAATGAAAAGGCTAATATAATTATCACAGTCCATCGTCGGTAGCAATACAATCGGAACAGAATATTGCAAAGACAAAAGCATAATGTAACCCCAAGGTTACCTATATGCAGAGAAACCTATCCATGCGTGGTATGACACTGCAAATACCCCGATATTTATTTAACAAATACATGTTTGCAGCACAAAGCCGATTTGGGTAGGGGGAACAAAAACTCAGGTTGGTCTTCATTATCTATCCTAAACCTAGTTAACCCGACTCACGACTCAGACATATTTTACACTTTTCTTATCCACCACAAGAACTTATCCATCAGTATTCAATCCTTCATACACCAAAATACCTCATACGTTCTAGGGCCCTAAAAAAACAAATGAGCATAAAAATTTTATAATGTACAATAAATACAAAAATATATATATAAATTTATCATGAAATGATATGTGAGGAGGTGTATGACACAAATCTCCAAAACAAACATTTTCAACTACAAATAGAAACAGAATTTATGACCAACCCACAAAACAAAGAGGCCGCTGTATTTTGCCCTTAGGACAAAATCAAGAAGCACTCTTTCTACAGGGTGTGCAGAGGAGAAAATAAAACTGGATGGGGAAAATATAATCCTGACCCAGACGAGATAAAACGGGAAAATTAAAAACTGGGTATCTTGACCTAGATCATAACAAACTGCAAATATCCCGATAACATATGTCTGTTGAGCAGAGCAAGTTATGTAAGCGCTGCCAAAGAGTTTAAGCTCCTGACATATACTCGGGATACAGTAACAAAAAATGACAACCAATAATCTCAAAAACGATAATTCGAAGCCACGGTTTATGTAAAGTTTACGACAATTTAATTTATTATGGTCATAGAGGAAAGAAACTGGTAAATCACACCCTAAACAGGAACCAAGAGATAAACTGCTGCTTCCGCTCAATAAACATGGAAGAAATACGGGTCGAGTGAACTTATTTACGTTAAGAATTGTGTACACATTAGTTAGCTTAGTAAATTGAAGGTTTTACTTGCACCATGTAGTTGCCGAATCTTCATTTTCTAGCTTTGATAGAGTTCGTAAGCGGTTCAAAGTTTTGTAGGGAACTACATTACTCTATCGTTATTTCCACTGTTCAAATGAAATTCATTCTTTCGTTCCATCAGTTCAAACCATTACAGCAACGAGACGCCACACCAATTCCACGGAGTTGAACCAGCCACATTTTAAGCGTATTCACAATGTAAGTAGAAACATCTTCTCAGACACGATTTACTCAACACATACCATTTCATGTAACAGACTCCAGATTTCAAACTTGACCTCTTCAATTTAAAAAAAAAATCTTCATCTTTCATTTTTTTAAAGTTTTATTACATTCTCTTTCATTTATATCGTACACCACACGCAGTATTAACATTTTGACTGTAAACCACTACCTTCCGTGGCTCTCGGGCATTGAATTTGTTGGAATCTATTTAAAAAAAAAACCTCGTGTAGTGTAACCAGTAAAGATCAAACATAACTGTAATGATTTTCAAAATTTATCATATTAACTGTATTTTCTGTGGTACAAACGCTAGTATCAGTGATTAAATTAGTTATATCTTTAAATCACAGCTTCTAATTTTGCCCTACTCGGAAAATATAAAATAATTTCTATATAAATTTTTCCTATAATGCAGGCACTGTTAGGAGATACTATTTTAATTAAATCTGAGAAAGATTTACAAAATAAACTAAGAAGAAATCTAATATTTTGTTCAAGTATTTTACTATAATTTCTCTACAATATTAGAAATATGTAATATTTTTAAAGTCATTTTTATTCAAAATTAGTAATAGCTTTCCTCTAAAAAGAAAAATTGATTTAAAGAAGCAAGTGAAATTAAGTTATTGAAATTTTACTAATTTTAGGTTTGGAGTTGGAAGTTGTTATTCTTGGGGAGGCGGCCGAACCAATACCCCCTCCCCGAATTTTGGCTGGTCTCTCGGTTATTTAATTTAATTTAGTTAACATACTTATACTCAAACTCATTCCTAAGCTGTGCATACAGTAGGGGTATAGTACGAAAATGAAGATGTTGCTTGAGTTTCTCCTCTAAGTGCCACTCCACTTTTGGAGTTTTTCAATCGCTACTGCGAGTAGGCTACCAGTAAGTTACACGGTATCGAAATTCAGCAACGACAGACTGCTTTTAGAAAATACATGAATCCATTCCTTCCATTGCTATGCATAATCCATGTAGACTAGGATATCTAACCTTTTGTTTCAGCGTCGAGAAAATGAACAATTCTCAAAGTAGCACTTGAGACAGACGTGGTAATATCTGCCACATTTCTGGCAAAATTTGCAAATAAATAAATAAATGAAAAGTGCCGATTGAAACCTCATCAACTATTATAAAAAGTTAACTTGAAGGCCATGTGAGTCGGATCTTCCCTCTTGCTTACAAAAACAGAATCACGCATAGGTAAATGCCATTTATACATTATCTGAAGAGTTGTCTGGTAAAAATTTTAATCATGCACAGTAGTAGAACAATCACTTATATTCTTCATAAATTCTAAAAGATTTATTTTACAAAACGCAGTTCAGATTAGTTTGGTAAATTTATACATACACCAATTGTTACGGGTTCATTAATTGGGCAGCATGGATTTTTGGCGTGAAGTGTATTTGCGCTTACAGACACAGATATTGAAATTTGAAAAAAAAATGTGCATTTGTTGAAAATGTCAACCATGTGCGCAAAAGAAAAACATGTTTAGATTCAGAATTTTTAATATGACTGGCAAGGTCGAAGGCCAGTTCCTGCTCCAGATAAGTTTGTACCGGAAGACGGCTGTCGGTGAGGTGAAAAGGACGTTAGACGACAGTTAATTTTGTTAGGAGCAATTTTAATTTGATTTTAAAAGAATCTGTTTCTCAACCATAGAGGAGAAAGGTTGACTTGAGAACAGCTCAAAGCAGAAACCTAGCCTTCTGACTGGCGGGTTCTTTTCTGTATGCGGAAGGGTGCTGACAACTTCTGACCAAAATAACCTATTCCACGGCATGTCACCGAAAATGTCTGTTTGATAAAAAAGGGAAATAAAATATCTTTATATTTTCTCTACATTTGGATCAGGTCCAGCATTTTTCAACGGAGGTGTTTCTTGGGGTTTATTGTTCATGTAAAGAGAAAAAGTAAGACGAGAAAGCAAGGCGAAAAATACGAAGAAGAAAAAGATTATTATTGCTGACATTTTAGGAAGAAGTGATTTGTTCCTCCGCTAAAGTTGTTTATGAAAAGAAGTTTATGAAATTAATTTAAAGTAAAAAAAATCTGAAAATGTGAAAACTGTCCTCAGTGAGAGTCGGATCGAGAGGTAATCACCAACAGAAATTATTTGAAGTGTTTTTGAAACTGATTTACGAAGAAGTCCGGTTGAGTGGTCCCCGACGTTATAAAATATGATCCGAGAAGATTTAATCGTGGCCCCGAAGTTGTACAGAGTTAACTGTGGTCGTCTCCGTGATTAGCAGACTGACATCGTGGTTGCAACATTCGTCCAGTCATCGCGGCTCCTAGAAGAGATATATACCAGAGAAAGTAATATATAACACAATTCGAAAGGACAAAGAATCACAACACTAATTTCTTAAATGTATCGCTATGAAGGATTTTAAAATTCCCTAAATTCATTGAACATTTTGAATACTCAAGTTTGATGAGAGGTAATGAGCATCATAGTTGAAGATAATGTCACCCGTAATAGTTATTTACTTTTGTAATGTTACAGAAAATGCGGCACAAGGCCAAAAAGCAAATGAGAAAGGCTAGTCTTCATCTGTCTTCCATTAACTTAGCTCGCCTCACTCGCTGGCCCAAGTGGACTATAAAATATCTCTTACACCAAAACATCACATTCTTACGTACCATTCTTGCTACAAACACCATAATGCCTGAAGGACTCTGTGAAAGTCTAACTAAACCCATATTTACAATTTGTCTGTGGAAGCCGGGGTCCTAAAAATTGAAATTGATAACCCCAATTAATATTTATACAATGAATGAAACTATATACAAGACAAAACAAAATTGTTGTTAGTAATAAACCCCTCCCCACAATCCTTATTGTGACAAGAATGATGACGCTCGAACCGTTGCCCTGGATATTTCCAAAGCGTTTGACAGAATCTGGCATGCTGGCCTTCTACGCAAGCTGCGGAGCTATGGTATAACTGGACAATCTTTTGACCTAATCCAGTCATTCCTCTCTAATCGCACAATGAAGGTAGTATTAAACGGACATGCCTCTCAAAACTACCATACGAACGCAGGTGTCCCTCAAAGCTCTCATCCATGTCCTACGCTTTTTCTGATTTACATTAACGATATCTAAGGCGTTCGACAGAGTTTGGCATGCTGGCCTTCTATGCAAACTGCGGAGCTATGGTATAACTGGACATTTGGTTTGAAGTATTCCAGTCATTCCTCTCTAACTGCACAATGAAGGTGGTATTAAACGGACATGCATCCCAGAACTACCATACGAACGCAGGTGTCCCTCAAGGCTCCATCTTAGGTCCTACGCTCTTTCTGATATACATTAATGATCTCCCTGATTCCATAAGATCCCAAGTAGGTATGTACACCGATGACACCACAGTTTACTCTCGCCTCGACCAAAAATCTGGTGTGGGTGACAAAGCTAACCTCGCTGCCAAGCTTGTAAAGGACCTCCAATCCGTAGTGGACTGGGGTAAGAAATGGCTAGTAAATTTTAATGCTTCTAAAACGAAGCTACTCTCAATTAACCATCATAAACAATCGCTCCTATCCCCCCATTAGCATGGAACAGGCTAGCCTCTCTGAGAGTAAAACACTACGCCTCCTTGGCCTCACTCTCTCAGTGACCTCAAGGGGAATGACTATATCGAATCCATTGCTAATTTCACTGCTAAGAAGGTCGGTTCACTGTGCAGGGCCAAGAAGATTTTCCCGTCTTAGTCCATCATCTGGTCGGGTCCCCCTGCTATTCACCTCGGGGTTCTTGACAAAATCCAACGGAGAATCTGTAATGTGATCGATGCTGACTTGGAAACTCGGCTGCAGTCGCTGTCTTACCGGCGCGATGTGGCTCCCCTGTGCCGCTTGTATAAATACTTTCATAGTCTATGCCCACCACGGGTATGAATTTACACGAGCTACTAGATTAGCAACTAGGTGCCACCCTTTTACAGTTAAACCGATAAAATGTAACCGCAATTTCTACTCTAACAGCTTCTTTTCACGCACTTCCCTCCTGTGGAATTCTCTTCCATATACTTGCTTCCTCGACAGCTACAATCTTCAGGAATTTACATGTAAGGTCAATAGACACCTCCTATCACATCTCGCATCCATTCCCTCAAGCTTTTTTTTCATCTACTCCACTCCCATCCTCGGTATTCTCATCCGTCTATTACCCTCCTTCCGACATTTCTCAGAACTAACTCCTCTTTCTCATCACTTTCCCCTATGTAATCCCCTGCACAACAGTGGCAGTAGAATGTCTTGTTTGGGATGAGATGATTTTTAAAAAAAGGAAACATTAGTTAGCTGGGCGAAGTTTTAACTCATTCAATTATACACACAATCACACACTCAATCACGCACTCATTCAAACAACAAATGCCAAAAATAAACACACTCGAAACGAAAATGCCCAGCATCTACCAGGGAACCAACATCTCTAGTCACCTAACGGGTATGGGTTGGGGAAATAAACTACATACACTGAGGACAAAAAAAGGGTGGGGCTAATGACCATACATACCCTAGCTAAGTTTAACTGTTGCTGAAAAGAACTAAACTATCCTACTTTCAAGAGGGGTTAAAATGTTTATTACAGGATCCCCAATATTCTGATACCTAGCCGTCATCAAAATGCCACTCCAAACCAGCTCCTTTCACTTAACAGATTCGTGAAAGATTTACCCACCTTTTGCCAACTTCTGATGGAGGGAATGGTCCTAACTCTGACTTTAAGCTGATGCTTAAAGAACAGAATAAGTTGGGAAGAGGAAAACTTCTCTTTCTCATAGAATTCCTTTTCTCGCCTCGTCCATATCACAACTCATAACACCTAATATGCATACGAATACATAATGCTGTGCCTTAGTCAACGACGGCACTATATTACTATAAACAGAATCGACATCCAGGACAACGGACCTTCCGCGAGGAATGCGAAACAAAGTCTTTAAGACACTTACACAATGGTACTACGACCATGCAATGGAAGATGGCGTGAGACAAAGTCTCGAGCACCGAATCATCGCAGCGGACGCAGTTGGCAAACGACACAAACCCGCTGCATTAAATTTCTTGCAGACCCAGAAAGCCGTTCGCATCACCAGCCAGCTGAGAGATGCCTCGTTATTATTGAGACATTTCAACCAGTGTGCAAAGGCCATACAGAGCGAGCCTCCTGCTTCGTTAAACAGAGCTCGTCGATAAGATCATCTCGAACGTCCCCACTCACTAGCACCCGATATAATGCCCGAAGAGACGACGCCAGAGAGGCCATCCGTTGCCCGTAGGAGATACTTGAGTGCTAGCCGACATTCACGATAAAAAGTACATTCGCCTCGAGGTGAAACGCTGGCCTATTCCTCGCACAAATTCACACTTCTTAGTGACGGGAAGCTTTTGCGAGCATCTTCTTTCCAGAATTCACCATTCTCATCAACTTGCGAGCACATTCGGTATAGTAAGGCAACGCGAAGCGTGTGTTGACGAATCTCAACGCCAGGCATTCCCAGACCGCGCTCAGAAAGATGGAGGTAACAGAGCTTTCGACACACCTTGGGAGCCTTGCATTCTCTCCATAGGATGGAGAATAAAACCCTGACTAATGTACGGGAGTGGAAGCACAGAGAGTCGGGTAAAGGAGAATCGGGTAGATGTGAAACACATACTTCTACCCTCCCCTTTCTCGTACCTCTGACCAATTCATTTTCAAATGGAGATCTGGACCGAACCAGACGCCGAGAATCTTAACCGGCCCGTCCATCCAGTGGAAAGGTCCAGAAAAGAAACTCCCTTCCACGCGCCCAACCGCAAGCCAACTGAACTATCGCGGTTGATCTTGGCTCCTGTCACCGTATCATACCCTCTGATTTCCTTACTGCAGTAAAAGCGAACAACCTTGACAAATAGAGCAAAGCAATAGGAAAGGCCCCAATCGTACTCCATTCACCTTCACCAGCGCACCGGGAGACGCGTACAGAAGTCAAATCCATGTGCCAAGCTCGACCCAAAAACCAGCCGCCGAAAGGACAGTCTCAAGCAAACGATGATCAACCCTATCGAATGTCTTGGACTGATATAAATTGATCAGCGCTAATATCACACGGAATATTTGAACCAGGACAAATGGCTTCACTTTAAGTTCGAAATTTGTCAAAACATGCCTGATGGTTAACAACGCCTGAAATGGGCGTGAGATTATGAACAGTGCTTTAAATTCTTTCCCTTCCGGGTGCAGTTTCTATTTTATAATATCGATGAAATTCCTTCATGTGCCTAGTTAACTTTCGGGAAGTAGATTTTCGTAGATTGCCCCGTGGCATTCTCAGTTGTCTTTAAATCTTAGGCGTTCATTAGCAGTGGTGATTGTAAAACTCTGAAAGTAAGGGGGACATTCAGGAGCTGAAGTGGGGAGGTGAACTTATGCAGCATCTTCATTTTCATACTACGCCACGATTGTATACATAACGTATCTACACCAAGTTGGGGACATTAATCTAATTAACATCTTCAGATATGAAAATATCATTAAGACTTTTTCCCTCCCTAAGAACATGTCTGTTTCTCTCTCTGGTTGTTTTATTTTGTTTATATTTCTTTCAAACTGATCTCTGTAGGTGTCTTTAAAAAAAACTAAATGAGAGGGAAAAGTGCTGAACATCAAATCTTAAGACAATCAGAGGTTGATTAATTTCATACATTTTTGAAGCTTATAAATGTGTGGGGGTAAACCGAGCGCCCAGGCAAAGGTCTGGAAGGGCGCCTCGGCCCCTTCTGCCTTCCCCTGTAAAATCGCCACTGTTCATTAGCTTCGATTTAAATATCTGGGTGCTTGCTATCGTGCCGTATTTGGATGGCTAAATCTTAAGAAAAATTTCGCCAGGAGAATGACGATTATCCTCAATGGATGGCCACATATTCTGACCATGAGTCACAATAGGATTTACTCACCAACAGTGTAGACTAGTTTCTAGGGTTTATAATTTTGCTAACATTCTCAGCTGATACGAAGAGAATATACTATATAGAATTCGATGTTAAATCAGCTACTAAGAAAAACTTTTCACTGTGTTATGCGAAACAATTTATCTCTTCGGAATCTGTCTTCCATATTTATAAGTCTATCATTTGACCAGGCTTAGAATAATTTTGCAATATGTAGTCATGTTAAGCTGCTCACGTTCTTTACTTTGAGTTCCTTAAAAAAATCCAAACAAGAATCAGAAATGACTGTTAAACAAGATGTGGTTCGGAAATAAAGAATTAACAAGCTTTTTAGAGGCCATATAATGTAAATATCAAATGATAGTTGTGATAAAAAGTAACCAGTAAAATGAACGATAAAAGAATTCATACTTAAATGTATAACAACTTTCATTTAAGAATTTCGGATAAACTGGATTTAGTAATTTCTGTTTGAATTTCTGATATTAAGAATTATCATTGTTCTCTGCCTATTTTTTCAAACGTCTTCAAACTGCATCCGGCAACAAGGCGTCTGATTGGGAGGTTGTGAGAAGTTTGAAACCGCCTCTTAATTACTGTTGTCCCCAGGTCCACCCTCACCCGGAGTGGTAGCAACTGTTAGGGTCCCAGCTATGGGCAAATAGTTAACCCCCAAACTGGGGTCAAAACACTATGAAAGTATAAAAATACACTTTTATAGAAATATATACATAAAAATAGACTTTTATGGAAAAATATACATTTTTGAAACAAAAAATTATCAACAATAGACGTTTTAATAAAAATTACCATAATACATTTTTGAAAGGAAAAAAATTAACAGCAATACTTTTTTTAATTCAAACGTAAAAAGCATCTTCAGTTTCGTAAAAGTAAAATAAATTACCAAATCTGACTAAATCATCCTTCTCATTATAACCTAATATAAAAAATATCTTAAGACCCTACCTTTTTGGCATTAAATACCCAACGGAGGTTGATATATCATATAACCTCTTTGAAATTTCAAATCAATTGCTTTTCAGTTCCATGGGTATATTTAAAAAAAAAACAAATAAAGGGTTCGAAATTTCCAGAAGATTACTAAATAACGAGTAACTGAAAAGGTGAAGGATCATGGTAATCAAGTTGAGGATATCAGTTCAAATAAATTAGTATATAATAATGAGTAGAATATTTACATTATTTGCCATCAAATTGTGGTTAGTAAAGTATTTGAAGGAAGATTTTAGTTTAGTGAGTACTATTCTCATTAGGTTTCCCACAATTTTGACATTTAATAATCTCCTCAATATTTATATTGGATAAATGTGGTAGAACGATCGCTAAAGAATTAAAATAACAGACAATTTACTGTTTGTCTATATTTCTCAGATGAGATAGTATTTACATTATTCGGACTAATGTCCTCAACTTTATCATTTGTACGGCGTTTCGGCCTTTATACGCTCCGGCCTTTTTCAGGTGCTAGAAATACGGCACTGAAATTTGAACATGCATTTAGCATGCAAAGGAGACTTTTCAAAAACTAAACAAAGTCTTGAAAAACAAAATTTTCATTTAAAACGAAGGACAGTGTGCTAGATTTCTACGTGATATCTATTCTCTTTGTCGGCAGTGAATTCTGGACAATCTCTCCACGAATGAATAAAAAGTGAGAGCAAAAGTAAATGCGCTACTGAAAATTCCATGGACGGAACTTTAAACAAAGAAATTTTATAGAAAATGTTAACAAAAAAGGCTTATACTCAGAATAAGGAAGATGCAACATAAATTCCTTGGACACATGAGGAGGAAGGAGAAAATGGAAAATCTAATCCCCACAGGGCATATAGATGGCAAGAAAGATAGAGGAAGGCAATGAGCCTACCCGACAAGCTCGTCAGCGGATGCTGAAACGGTGTGAAGAGCCTTAAAACATAGAAAAACTGCAAAGAGCTACAAGGGATAAGAACGCGACACATAAAAGTATTAATTCTAATCTGGGCCTTGTTATGGCTGCCTTGAATCAAACTTAGTCAAATTAATAGATATGCGCATAAGATTTCTTCAACAAAGTAATATTTAGCAACTGGTTTCGAAAACTAATCGCTTGGTTGCGGATGTGTTCTGTTTTACGTAACTAATATCTTACTTTTATTGACATTTTGTAGTTCACAATTAAGAGAAGATTTTCAGGCGTAGTGGCTCTTTTTAAAAAATGAATTAATCATTATACTCTACAAGGACCTGTGCCTATAACTAATATGACCAATATATATATATATATATATATATATATATATATATATTGTGTGTGTGTTTCATTCAATAATATAGACATATTACGTCTACTTAATTTTATACTTATCCTTTCCAATTGTTCAATAAGTTTCTTGATGTTAAGTTGAAATTCTCCAAAGAAGTCACCGTAATTTTTCTTAACCCAAGTACTTTCAATCTTTTCCAAAATCTTCTTAAAGGATAAATTAGAAAGTCAAACTTATTGTATCTGCGATAATATCTGCATACCGTTGTGATGGTGATTTTTTTTAAAAAACACGCACCTACATGGTCTGCAATTATTTCAAACACACACACACACACACACACACACACACACACACACATATATATATATATATATATATATATATATATGCATGAATGTGTGCGTGTTCATGCGCGCGCATTTCTTCCGGTTATAAATTGATTCAGTCGGATTAATTTCCTTTGTTTGATAGATGTGAGCTGCTTTATTCAAACACTTTATTCTCTGATATCATTCTATATATATTATGTTGACCTCGTTTCGGAAAATTGAATGAACTCGTTTTTCTCTCGGTACTTTACACAGAAAAGTATTAGATTAAAGTTCATTCTCCGAGGATCCTGCAGAAGATGGATTAATCGATAAATTCATTGTTATAAACCTAATTTCATAACATGTGTCAAGAAATTCAGAAATATAAACCAGCTCAGAGGATATACAGAGTGACATCATAAGTTCAAATTCATGACTTCTGAGAAGCCACAGATAAAAGCAACGGACTGGACAAGCCTAGGAATGAAAGTTGCAATTCTTGCGTATTAAATATAACTTGTTTTCCAAGACTCGCAGACATCTGCGAAAAATTTCCGAGAGTCTAGCAGCCGAGAGCGACAAAAAACACAAATGTGGGGAGAATGAATCAAATGTATCGAGAAATAACAATTTTTTTAGAAAGTTAGATGTGCCACGCTCTTTCAGTAAAATGGGTGGTTATGGATCTCCACAACTTCTCGTTCAAGAAAAGTGATAAGAATATTATTCGGCCATATCAGTAATGGTTAGACTCAAAGTTAGATGAGCAAAAATAAAGTTCTTTTTCAACAACAAATTCAAAGAAAATATTTCTATTTGTTATGACCTTTCACTACGTGGGCGCTTTTCATAACTTCTTTCCTTTATAACTATTTTTGCAGTCTTTCGTAATACTTGTTCTGCCAACCAGCACAAGATCTAAAATGGAACAAAGAAAGAATTATGGTCTATCAATTATCTATTCTCATCTACTCTACCGACCGTAACGATATGTTTAACATACGAGACTGGCAAACCATAGTGAAATTAATACAACAGCAAAAGCTAACACTTATCGATTTTTAATATCACCCATTTTTCCCAAACCCCAAAATACAGAGATGAAAGTTTTAGTTACTTCAAACGTTTTCCCGGTGTTTTTGCGAAAACAATATTTTCTAATTTTTTCTTTTTCTTTTTTTAATGACAGACGCATTACTTACATGTTCAAAAAACATAGCTGACTTAGGAATGGTAACAGAATAAAATACGAATTGTAAAATTATTAAGCTAATGGCTTGTAAATCAGCATTTCAAATCATTTGTTTTTATACAAATCCAGCGGCGAAAACACAAATAATAAGTAACACACTATGCAGACCATTTAAAAGGAATTTATTAGTAATTAGTGACACAGAAGTACAAGAGTGGAGCGCTCAGTTAGGACCGAACATTTAAAATTTAATATGCTTCATCGATTTACTGATCACTGCGCTTCGTATGATAACTAATTTCTACTTATAGGTGCCTTAATGATGTGGTCAATCGTAACTCTCCATGACCATCTGTTTATAGCTCTAAGCAATATCTATCTGTTAGTATCACTTCCAGTTTTACTTCAAAATCGCTATACAAAATATATCCCTCCTTCAAACTTGCATTCAGTAAGTTTTGGGAGTGTCACATTCTCCATACCTTCCTGCCTCATGTGTCTTAGAAATTTCAACTATTTTCTTATTGAAAACATGTTATGCTGTTTTCTTTCTAATTTTCTTAAAGCATTATCGTTGCTTTTATTTTTGTTCGGCGTATTCTCAGCTTTCTTCTGTAGAAGTGCAATTCTCCTTTCTTACATTTCTTCTTCATCTGTAAGGAAATTGTCTGTCATTCACTGCCATATAAATTGATTGATACTATTGAAACACAATTCAATATGATTTGAATCAAAGTAAGTTTTCATCTTTATTAATAATTAGTTTACTTTTAGATGACATCTTTTGCTATTCCATTCAATGTACTGTCTGATTTCGATACCACTTTATTTATCGTCTGTTATGATATTCGCAAATGGTTAAATATCTGTACATATTTGATTCTGACGTTGTTAATTTGTATCTCGAATTTGGAACGGTTCTTTTTCCTAACAATGATTTTACAGGTTGTGTAGGCTGGTCCATCATCATACACTAGTGCTCAGAACTCTGAAGATCCGAAATGCGTCAGTGCGGGCGTAAAATTATGAGAGTGAAGATTGTCTTTGTTTAAACTATGATATAAGCCTCAAAACGTCCAAATACACTTGCACGTCTTTGAAAATTACAACTGTCAAGATGCCTCCCATAATTAGACTCTCTAATGAGATCAAACAGTTTAGATTTGTTCTCTCTATAATCTTCATTGATCTTAGAAACAATCTTAAAACTACTGTCCTTCATGAAATAAAGTGAGATAAAAACAAATTCGTTGATATAGTCTATGATGGAGAATTGTAGCTTTAAGAATTGAAACTAAAGACAACACAAAACAATATATACTTAAATAGAACTAGTGGAAGAGGCGACTATGTCAATCACGCTGAATAATTTTGCTTTTATCCAATCACTAGAATAAAGAAGCGTTAAATATGAACAATATTTTGGATGTTTTAGCATACAATTAAACATAAGAACCTCGTAGCCTTGGGCCAGACTATTTTGGGGGTGGAATTAATGGAATTCGGAAATTTCTCCGTACGCCCACTTAAAGAAAATATGACACAAACTCGAAAATGGGAGTCAGGTGTTTACACGGAATCATAAGCCAAAAATAGCCCAGGCGTCACCTCATTTCATCTTTAGCATTTAATTCTAGTTTTGCCACATGACACAACAAGATCGTTTTATTAATCTGAGTTCTTCTTCATGTGCCGTCTCCTCTCGGGACGTAGCCTATCATAACTTTCCAAAATTATTTGTTACTAGCAGTATAGCCCGGCGTTGCTCGGGTGTAATAAAAGCTTTAAAACAAATCCATGGTCCTGGAGCTCAGACACTTTGGACGTTGGCACAAAAGACTAAAAAGCGATAGTTGTTTCCAGCGATACCATAGACTGAAAGAAAAATGAATGGATGTAAGTCAAATTTTGATTTTCTGGTATCGATTTATATATGTATATATATTATCGATTTTCTGCACTATTGTAAGAACTGAAATTTGAAACTTCTGAATATCGTTTCTTATGTCTTTGTCTATGAGTGTATGAAATTTGATTAAAATCAGACCACTCCTTCTATAACCCGATTTTTTCGATAATCGATTTTCGATATTTATCGAGGGTACAAAATCTATTTAAAACACTCGCAGACGCTTACAGTACAACTGTGTAAGTTTTCAAGAAAATCGGTTCAGTCGTTTCGGAGTCTATAGGTAACGGATACACACACACACACACACACACACAAAGTTCCTTTATAAATAAGTTTAGATTTTTTTAAAATCATATCACCCCAAGCAAGGCGGTAAGGCCACTGGTGTGCAGAGGGCTACGTAGGAGTGAATAGATTGGAAAAGAGAAAGCCGGAAATCACGTTCAAACAGGGAACAAGGGATGAGCCTCTACATTTGTTCAATAGATGTGGGTGGACTGTGAACCGGGCGATAGTTTAGTCTATCTACTCCAATTGAAAAAAAAATAAGCAAAAAAGAAAAGTGAAAAGATTGGAAAAGAGAAAGCCCGAAACCACATCCTAAACAGGGAACAAGGGATGAGCCTCTACACCAGTTCAATAGACGTGGGTGGACTGTGAACCGGGCGATAGTTGTAGCTCTTAATAAATTTTGTCTTTTTGATATTTCTCCTGACTCTTGTTCTGTCATCCATTTACTTAAGTTCACTAAGTATATTATGCATTGTTTTCCTTTGTCCCGCTTGTCCCCAACAAATCATTTTTTTCCTCATTATGTGGCCTAGAAATTTTGTCGAGTTTTTGTTCCCGTTACAAGTCTACTTTTAGATTACTCAACAAACGCACTTATCCACTTCGTCAGCGTTATTTGAATAACCTAAAAGCAACAACTTGGAGGATTTCGTTACGAAAGAGAACTTGAAATGAAGTATCCCAAAAATCAAGAATTAGAAGAACCTGCCCATTTGGACTAAATAATGGTCTGATTAAAATTTACAACGTATATTCTCTAACGAAAGCCGGGGTGTACAACAGCCGAAATGTTGTGAATATGGCAATAAAGATAGAGACAACAGCCTGAACGAAATAGACAGCGGAAATAGTTACAATATCTCATCGTAAAATACGGACAGATGTTGTTTGTTTGTGTTATCTCCGATTTGCATTCTCATATTGGGCTCGCCCTTTACTCACAACCATGCATTTTACTTTTTGCAGTTGATGTTTAATTCTTTCTTCTCGTTTTTCTTTACTTTTTCCGTAAGAGGTTTTGCACATGTTTTTCTCTGTCTGCCATTTGAATATCTTAAGAATAAAAATGAATTGGATGTTTAACCATTGCTTTTTCCTTCTCACTTCCGTTTCAAAACTTATTTGAATGGAAAGGTGCTAACTAGACATATCCGGTAATAGATTTTAAGATGTTTTCTGTTTGAGATGATTTATTTATATGCATTAATAAATTGTGAAAGTAAAAAAATATTGTTTTTCATTAAGAATGAAGAGACAAATATTGCCAACGTATCAAATTCCTTGTCAAAAACACCTGGCAACTTTGTGTTTCATTGTCTATTGTGCTAAATAATATATTTGCAATATATTTCAAATAAGTTTTTTAAGCTGAATGAAAATTTTCGAAAACGTGTATTTGTGTATAAAGCGATTTATCTTATTTGCCTTTAATTTTCGTTTGAAGTTTCTCATATTATGCAAAATATGGTAAACAAAATATGTACACATTTGATACAATTGTTTTAGTATGGAATTAACTTTAATTCATTTGTATTTTTGCAATATCTACTTGAATATTCGGGGAGCTGAAAATTATTTTATAATCAGTAACAAATCAGTATTAAATTGTAAAATATCACCTAAATGTTACTACATATGTTTCATAAGTTAGGCTTACTTTGTACAATAAGTGTAGCATGTTATTGAACATTAGGAGTATAGTTTATATATACTTCATGTTTTATAGGCATTTTTAAAAATTTTGGGACTTTTTTGTTAAATCACTTCAAAATAATCATTCGCCAAACTATTTACTGAAATTCACACCAAACTCTCATTGCACCCAGGTTATGTTGACATTTGCTATCGTTCACAGTGTGGGTGACTGGAATGTGCTATTTCTAAGTGTTAGTGGGTCTACGTTCGTGCTCATCCCGATAAACAAGCCAAAAGCATATTTTTTTTTCTTTTTCATTAAAATTGCAAAAAATTCTTGTTGTTACCTTAAATATCTTCCGCACTGACAAATTGTGAATAATTTCCTGATTTTTAGTTAATTTTTTATTCTGACGGTTGTAGTTGTTGTAAGGCAATCGAAACAAATTTTGATTTTAAAAATTATAATTTCAAAAAGATGCTTAAATTGTAATAAAAACAAATTTTGTTTTAAAATTTATAATTTCAAAAGAGTGTCAAATATTTAATATAAAAACAAATAAACTTGATTTAAAATTCACAATTTCTTGGAGTGAACAATGATTTGCAATAAGTACCTTTTGCGCGTGAGTTAACAGAAGCCCTCAAAGAATATTGTGTAGTGCCAAATAAGACATTGCCTCTCTCTTTGAGAAATAAATCAGGTAAAATAATTAAACAATCACTCAGTCTCTCACACAAATGGTGGATTTCCCCATGCGCTTCCCCGGTATCCCTGAAAGACACGCTCAGCTTCACCTCTATCCTTGACTCATGTCATGCCATGCCGTTTTGCCTTCTTGGCAACTCTGATCATGCTGTGGTTTCCGTTTATATATCTATCCCCAGTTCCCCGGGAACCTTCTACTATCAGAATATCTTACTGCTATCAACGAGCGGACTGGGAGTCGTTTTGCGATTTTCTTTGTGACGTCCTTTGGAATAAAGTGCTTAATTTCCCCATTGAAGACTGCGTCTCTAAAGTCTACTCCTGGGTGAGAGTTGGCATCGATGCTTTTATCCCATCCTAGAAGTTCCGACTTAAACCTCATTCATTCTCTTGATTATCTCTTGCTTGCTTGGCCGTCATTGCCCACAATAATAATTTTTCCGGCTTTACCGGAGTGATGCGTCTGAATATAACAGAAACCATTTTGTCTCTGTCCGTTATGAGTGTAAGAGGATCTTAAATGATGCTAACATGTTGTTTGCTGATAGAATGAGGCAGTGCACAGCATCCCCCAAGTTGATTCTTAAAGACTACCGGCGGCTCTGTAAACATGTGTTAAATTATAAACCCTCTATTCTTTCTTCATTTAACAAATTTGATGTCCTTACAGACACAGCAAACAAGACCGAGTGCTTTACTCGCAAATTATCTAACTCTGCATTTGACTCATCTGGCGTTCCAACTTCTGATTCTCCAACTAGAACTAAGGCTCAACTCTGGTCTCTAATATAATTTTTTAGCTTGACCCTCATAACTCAAGCGGAGTCCCAGTCATCGTCCTAAAGATATGCCGATGTTTGGCAAATAGTTAGAAGCTATTATAAATAACTAAGTGGATCAGTATCTCACTTCCCACAACATCTTCTCTGACAAGCAGTGTAGCTTCTGCTTTGCCAGGTTTACACTGATATGCTAACGATCATCATCGAATACACAAACAAGGCTTTTGGGCTTCTGATAAGAAAGGCAAAGAACGATATGTTGCCCTGGATTTCTCGGAAGCGCTTGACAGTGTTTGGATATTGCCCTTCTGCTATGGTATAAATGGACGCTTATTCGATCTAATGCAGTCGTTCCTGTCAAATCGTGTAATGAAGGTCAAAGTAAACGGGCATGTTTCCAGATATCTCTCAAGACTTTATCGTAGGTCCTACGTTGTTCCTAATTTTCATCAATAATCTTCCTGATGTAATTCATCACAAGTAGGTGTCTACACTGACGAGACCACCCTTTACTGCTACTCCCATAAGAAATCTGCCAACACTTTTAATGTAAACCTCACTGCTGCTCTTCATAAGGACCTCCAATCTATAATAGACTGGGGCAAGGAATGGCTTGTAAATTTTAATGCTTAAAAAGTAAATGTGCTTTCCTTTCATAACCATAGAAAAACTCACCTGAATCCTATCCGTTAGGGTGACACTAGTCTCCTAGAAAGCAAACACTGAGCCTCTTTGGCCTCATTCTCACAGCGAAATTCAAGTGGAACGACTACATCGAATCAACAGCTACAGCTACTACTAGAAAGGTTTTTCTAATCAGAATCCATCTTGCACATATAGAAATCTACCATTTGCCCATGCATTGAATAGTGTTGTTATAGCTGGTCGGGCGTTACAGCTATTCATCGCGAGGTATTCGACAAAATTCAAGGGAGAATCTGCTAAATAATCGATCCCGATTTAGCAGTTCGAATCCAGCCACTTTATTAACGTCTGGATGTAGCTTCCCTCTGTATTTTTCCAGATATTTTCACGGCTTCTGCTTTGACGATCTTACCTCCCTGTTGCCCACTCTAATCAAAGTAACTCGTGCTACTTAACTGGCAACTAGGTTCAACCTTTTTACTGTATAATGTAACCGCCTCTTCTACTTCATTAGTTTTTTCTCGCATATCTCGCCTTTAGATTTCCCTTCCATACACTTGCTTCTCTCATACCTACAATCTCTAAGAATTTAAGTGCAGCGTCAGTTACCATCTTTTATTTCCTTGCTTCCTATCTGTCTCTCATACTTTCTCGACACCTCTCCGTATATTGTTTCTCTTTCTTTATGCTCTTCTTTCTTGTAGCCCCCCTGCACACCAGTCGCAGTACTGCCTTATTTTGGGAAAATCGATTAAAAAAATGAACTTATTTCCTAAGTAAATTCTTTAAAAATAAGGTATTGAAATATTCGATTATGCACTTCCCTCTTAGCGCCAAGTTTCATGTTTTGTGGAATTTCTCAAAATCAGAAAATCACTGATAAATTCTATAACCTTAGAATGTATACATTTTTTTCTCTTGCTTTAATCGGGCGAAATCTACTTAATCTAACACATCATAAGTGATAAAAATGGCGGAATATCTTAGGGAATTTGTCAAGTGTAAACTTCCATGTTTTCAAAAATGTTACCTTCTTTCATCAAAAACTTCATAAGATATGAAGTCTATTGATGCATAAATACATTCCGTGTTATATATGCTAATTCTATTTATCTGTATATTTACGCCAGCAAGATAGAATCTATAGAAACGAAGGTGTTACAGAAATTGTAATGAGATATGAATTCTTAGATTAATTTTCTTTCGGTGTTTTTCATTTTTGTAAGCATAGTTTCTGATTTTCTCGTAAGTAAGCCTGATACTTTACTACAAAACGCCATAAAACATTTGTAAGAAAAACTAAAAAAGCTTCTAAGCCACTAGTTTAAAAGAACATTTTCTCTAACACTTCAACAACGTAAACGAGTATGAAAAAGATGGGCGCTGGTAATTGGAATGAGTAGATTTGTGTGGAAGAGTGTAGAATATTTTGTACATTTTTCATGTTAAAATAGAAATTTATTAAAAGGAAAGGATAAAAAGAAATGGTAGAAATTAATGGTCATTTAGAAAGTTAAGGGTATCAAGAATTGTAGAAAATGTTCGTAGTAGTAATTTGTTGATAAGTGTTTATGCGTACGTACGTATGCATGTATTAGTGTTTGTTTGGTAGGAATGTCTTTGAATGGAGAAAAATTAAAAGGAATCAGTACACGAGAAAGGAGAAAGAGGACAAATGTCCGGGTCAACTTGAAGCTTATCCCGTTACATTTTAGCTTATCATCTCTGCTACTGCCATCCCTGACTGTCTGGCTGATGCTGACTGGAGCCTTTTATAGCAATTTAGATTTTTCGCACTGGATCACTAAATCTTTATGGCCTTGCAAATCGCTTCCATTGATCAGAAAATCAATTTAACATCTACTCGCTAAATCTGGTTTCGACTTTTTCTTTAAGCACGTGGTCAATACTTTTTCTATTTGGCAAAACCAGGATTTCACACATTGTGATGTTTTTGTAAAAGTGATGAATAAGGTTGATTTTAATTTTCTATCCACCACGAGTACTTCAGATATTGTTTACAACAATGTAAGCTTCAAATCATTTGTTGCATGTGTATTGATGTGAGAATAACTTCAAATGAAAAAACCTGATATTTGTTTATTTCGATGAAAAAAGTTTTGAATTCCATATAGACGTTTTAATTCTTTAATGAAGGTCCGAAACATTTATGACTGAAATTATATATGCTCCATAAGATGTAATTGCAATATATTTTTGAGCCTTCTCGACAAAATCAACCTCCAGTGTAGATGCTGAATTTACTACACTTTCTCACAAAGAAATGAATGCAAGAGGATAGTATTACGTTAATAATTCGCTAAGTAAAAGCTTTGAAAGATGCCACTTAAAATCTTATCTTTTATGTGGTATTTAATACAAACGATTGATATTTAGTGTGTAGTAAATATGGTCCCGTCTACTGTTTACCCGGTTCGCATAAGAAAAATTAGTCGTGATTTATAGACCGCTAACTAAGCAAGATATTTTTTGGTGCCGCACCACTTTCTAACGACGATGGTCATGGCTCTCCACAGTTTTCTAACACATTTGGTTCTTAGCAGTTTTTTTCTCCCACTTCTCGTTTCATCGTCCATTCACAAAAGTTTGGCAAGTAAGTCGTTCACTGGCTTCCTCTACTTTTCTTGTCCTCAAAATCCCTTTGAAGTTTATTTTCTAAACCATTCTTCCTTATGTGTCCAAAGAAAATAAGATGCCTTTTCTTGATTCGGAGTATTTTCTTTCTGTTGTCATTCTTAAGACTTCATAACTACTCACACGCTCCGTCTATGAAATTTTCAATAATATACAAAACCACATTGCCGCTGCTTACGGTTTTCTCCGCGTCCGTGATTATATTATCCAACATTCACTACCGAATAAAAGAACTGATATCACATAGCAATCCAGAAGCCTTTGTTTTTCCATTTCTGAACACCTTACTAATCGTTTAAAATGCTTCTTTTGCCAGACCAATGTGTGTTCGGATTTCGTTGTTGCATTGTCCATCATCTGTTAAAATATTTTGCAGACATTTAAACATTTGCTACTCATTAATGTTTATGTCTTCAATTCTGGAGCTTTTTCACATGCTGATGTCCATATTTTTTGTCTTCTTGCAATTGATGGTTAGTCCTTTTTTCTCGTTTTGCTTCTATTATAGTATCTGAGAGGTTCAATGATTTTCTTTTTGAGCCAGCCATTAACACAGTGTTAACTGCATGTCTTATGTTTACGACCACCGATATTTACTCCTGGTTCTTTAGGTTGAAGTTGCAGTATAGGTTGAATAAATTTTGAGAGAAAACATGTTCTTGTCTCAAGCCCCTTTCTATTTTATAGTAGCTCCACAATTCATTTCCTCGCCATATACAGGCGGATTCCTCCGAGTATACGTTCAGGATTATGCTGATATATTTTCAAGATAGATCTAGTTTTCCTTGTATTTCAAATATATCCTTGTGCCATACCATGCCAAATACTTTTACGTAGTCTATAAAACATGAGATCACATCCTTCGACATTCTCTCTCTCTCTCTCTCTCTCTCTCTCTCTCTCACTCATATTCTAATTTTGAATAATGTATTTCTTGTTTCGGTGTCCTTGAAAAAGCTGCACTATTTTTGTTGTATTGTTGGTATCATTCTCAGCCGCGCTCTATTATTTAAGATTGGCATCATTAACTTGGTTATGTGGTTCATTAAACTGCTTGTCCAATGAAGCTCGCACTCATTTGCACCTAGTATCTCAGGTAACATTACGAAGATAAATTTAGTAAGGTCCTCTAGTATGTCACCACTGGTACTTTTTATATAATTGAATTATCGGCAGCTATTTTCTTTTTTCTTTTTTTTTTTTTTTACTGGAGAGAATATGTTGTAGAGGACCATCCTATCCTACCCCGTAATTGATATGGTCTAGTCTATAAAAGACTGTGACTAGGAGCATACGTCACTAGACGGACAGCGCTTGCAGTTGGCGGCTTTGCACACTGTCGGGCCCTTTGCCTGCGGGCGAGGAGCGTTGACCCGGTCGTGACTGCATCGAGGGGTGAAGTCGCGACTGGGGTAAATTAGACAGAATTTTTTGGCCGGGCTATGTGGCCCAGGGTATCCCACTTTAAAAAGGCCTTGTGCCACATTTTGCCTTGAATGGGAAGGCGAATAAATATTCATACGTCACTAGACGGATGCATACATCATCGGCGGAGGCATTTGCTACTTGATCGTTATTCCTGTTACTATTCGTTGATTGTTCTTGTACGTCTATTGGTTTATTGTACTGTTGTATAATGAATCTCTTCTAATCTATCTTCAGTGTTAAGTATTATTTTTACACTATTCTTTTCCCTGATATTCCTTCCTGGGATTTATAAAAATATAATAAGGTTTTCTAAACAATCCAATAAAATATATAATAAAACTTTCTAAACAATCAAATATAAACTAGAATAAAAGCAAAATCCCTAACAGTCCCATGGAACATTTGGTTGAATGTTTTCGTTTTAAAAAAAAGGTTACTTAGCAGCGATGAATCGCTACCGTTTTTCGGAAACGCGTATGATAGACGTGCCCAAATACGCAACTAACTCAGACACATGGCACACCCAAATAAGCTCTTAGCATTCTATTATTAAATTTTGGTAGCTGTAACGTTAGATTCGTGCCAGTGAATCGTGGTCAGTCAGCTATTGCCTACGACGTGTTCTAGTGACCTTGTTTAGAAACGGTGTCATTATAGAGAAGCTATTGTATTCTTTTTGTATTGCTCAGGCCTCGAGTGAATGACGTCGTGCTTGTCCAGGAAATAGATAATCACGGATAATTGCTAAGGTTTTTCCTGAATCTACAATGTTTTTGTCTTACTGTCTCCATCCTCAAAGGACCTTAAAGATTTCTTTTTCTTGGTGTATATTGCAATATCACTGTGAATTTTTGTCCATCCTGTCTGTACTTTCTTTTCCAAAGAAGAAATACGGATGAACCAAAAATAATCTCGAAATTTCTTTCACAAGTGCTATGTATATCCGACAGTCTTGTCCTACCAGACAAATCGTGGCTCTGTATTTTCGTGGATTAATTTTCTACATTTGCGGATGAAATTAACTTACGCTTATGTATTACACATTTCAGGTGTAATGGTTAATAAGCTTGTCTCGCTAGAACAATTACGACTGAGTAGTGAGTTCGAATCTCCCTGGGTGCTCCATGATTTTGGCTTTGTGTCATATCTAAGCTACGCTTACCAAATCACTATATTTCAGATACGAAGAATAATAATTGATTTCTTTTATTTTTTAAAGTTCAACTATTTTCGTATGGCAAACACTATATAACTTTAAATTTACGTTAAGATCTATTGAACGAATTACATTTACTCTAAGATTTATTGAACAAATCCCATATTCTGAGCGTTCTTTTGGTGGGAAAAGGCATTCACCTGAAACAAAACGGAAATCGCTATTTGAAACTGAATATATTTCAATATTTTTCATTAAAAAATGTTTCTGTAAATTTCACGGATATAATTAAATATAAACAGATATTCAAGGTCAGTCAGTTCAGGCAGAGTGAAAAATGTTGATTTTTGAACTGGTCATTTTTCCCTCTGTGTACATGGCGGTTTTAGTTTGTTGCGAGAGAATCCCAAAGAAATGTGTCCGAATAACACGGATAACTAGGCGAGAAAATAACTTAATCAAAAGGTTGACCTTCCACAGTCAGTCAGTTAAGTGCCATACGTGATACACGCTTGGGCGATCATGTCTCGAAAAAGACATGATTGACTAGGCATAAGATTATCCCGCAGTAGGTTGCCATTGCCATCTGCGGTAGACTGGTTGCCGACCAAAGCTATAGAACCCAATCTGTCCTGTTATTTAACCTATAACCGGAGGGAAGAGACGGATTAATACCTTTCCCAAGGGTATTTGCGCGTAAGTGAATGCAAGGAATTCAACTGGAATTCGAACTCGGTTCCCCGATCTCTCCTTCCGAGCCGATATCCACTGCGCCACAAAGCACATCTCCACATTCAGTTCGAATTCCAGCTGAATTCCTTGCATTCACTTACGCGCAAATACCCTTGGGAAAGGTATTAATCCCTTTTTTCCCTCCAGTTATGGGTTAAATAACAGGACAGATTGGGTTCTATAGCCTTGGTCGGCAACCAGCCTACCACAGAAAGCAACGGCAACCTACTGCGGGATAATCTTCTGCCCAGTCAGTTATGTCTCTTTCGAGACATGATCGCCCAAGCGTGTATCGCGTATAGCACTTAAGCCCATTACGATATACAATGAGAATAATTGCTGCATCGGGATTTCTCGGTTTCGTAGCCTGGCTCAAAAATATAAGGTTAGTTAAAGAAATATAAGATTTAATCTATATGTTATCCGATTATATTGAAGGCAAAACCAAAACTCTCTCTCTCTCATTATATATATATATAATTTTTTTAATCGTTTCACCCCAAGCAAGGCAGTACAGCCTCTGATGTGTAGAGGGCTATATAAGAGTAACAGTTTAGACAGGAGGAAAGTGAAGAGAAAGTCGCACCAGTTACAAGGAGTGTCAGAAAAAGGGCAAGAGAAGGATGGGAACAGGTGTGAAGACAGTTGCGAAGGTAGAAAGAAAGGAAAAATACAAGAGATGCGGGATGATGTAGAAAGGACCGGAGTCAAGTGAATAAGAGATGGGAATTGACATTGCATTTAAATTTCTGGGAGTTGTAGCCGTCAGGAAGGCAAGTATGTGAATGGGAGTTCCAGTGGCGGGAACTGCGAGAAAAAAAGCTGATGAAGTAGAATTATCGGCTGCATTTGGTTGATCTAACTGTAAATGGGTGGGGCCTTGTTGCCAGTCGGGTTGAACGAATAAATTCCAGTGGTGGGGCACCAGTGACTTAAGTTCGTCGGAGCAGAAGCCATGAAAATATCTGTAGAATAGACAGAGGGAAGTCACATATATATCAATATTTACTGTGCATAACTATAAAATAGAACTGAGAAACATGATAGGGAGATTATAGCAATCTTCCAAGAATATGTCCGTCTGGTTTACTAGATGTGGCATTTTAAATTATCTGGTGCTTTGAGAAATAGGTACAAATGTTTAACTGAAAAACAAGATTTTTTCTTTTTTTTTATAAGATATTAGCAGAAGTCAAAAATCTATCAGATTACCTTTAAGTTTTTTATCAATTTTTTTATCAATTTGTTCAAATGCTACTGATAATGAAACTTTAATTAAAAAAAAATCCTAAAATATTTCTAAGCTAATATTACAATGTTCCACTAAAATTTCGGTTAGGTTTGCTCATGTGTACTTATTTCTGTGTTGGGATCTCTTGAGAGCGATAGAGAATCGCTAGTGAATACCTTTTTTCAGTTCAAATATTTAATTTATTTTACGTAAGGTATTAGAGTAAAAGCTGAAAATATAAAGACGCATTAAAAAACGTAATCGAAACCGCGTTTTAGAAACAGTTTTTATTTTTTTTATTTTTTGCGATAACAAAATTGCATCGTCTTAGATCTCAAGCAAAGTTGATTATTTTTATTGAACCCGCAAAAACTTATTAACCGTAACGCTCAAAGATATATTAGATATGCTGAAAATAAACTCAAGGCGCTGATCTGAGAAGAAACTTTCTTTCAATTTTCCGTGATATTTATATGTGAATTTAAGGTGAAATCATTTAGTGCGCAAGGGCTTTTAAGTTATTATAGGTATGTGTTCTCCAGCATAAATGAAAATTTATATCGTTCAAGAAAATAAGTTAAACCTAAAATCAGTCTTCAATCTACAATTACCAATTAAGATCAAATGCCTCTTCAGTTTTCCGTTTAGATGTATTTCGTTTGCATCAAACACTATCATTTTAAAATATGGAAGCCTTAAAATGAAAAATTTTATTTTATTTCTTGCATAAAAGACCATGAATAATTGTTTCTTCTTTGAGCGTAAACCAATGTTTCAAGTTGATATAGCCGAGAAACATCCAAATGTTTAAATCTTTAGAATGTAATTTTTCCCGGGAAGATATTTAAACATCAGTTCATTTAAGCTTTCGACTACAGATACTTTGTAAATAATTTTATACTCTCAGGGTAAAGGCATTTTTTTATGTTTTATATGTATATATTTTGTATAAAATGTATTTTTGGTAATTTTATTATAAAAATGTATTGCTGATTTTTGTTTACTCATAACTAAGATCGTATCAGTTGCTACCAACCCGTGCGAACCTAGCAAGAACAGTATTTAAGAGGTAGTTCTACTATTTTGAAAATCTCCAACCTACCAATCAGTGGTCTCGCTGTCAGATGTAATTTGTCGTCATACACAAAACGCAAATGCATTTTAAGTTCTTTTAGAAAATTTGGTCTCTTCACTGCCAATCATAGTTAAATTTCTACTCCCGCCCACACAAACATTATTTATATAGGATTTTTATACTTTTAAGGCGCTTCCTAGTATATATATTTGCTAATGAATTACTGGATATTACAACTTCCTTGCTAAAGATTTTTTATAATAGTTATTTAGTAATAGTGTAAGTCTCTAGATGTCTGTCAACAGTTATAAACCTCGTTAGTCCTGACTATATTTCGACAGTTCTGGATATGGCTAGATGTTTATGCTACGCTACAATAAATTTATGAATCTATACAGAACTAAGTCACTTTGGAAAGCATTAAAAGATGACAAAAATATATCGCACAATACGAGAACTTCATAAACTAGGGAAAATACAAACAATAAAGTTAACCATGGAAAAGGAAGAATATTTGTCTTCCTAGAGAAACTTGTATCTAAACTTATTTATAAATGGAACTTTGTGTGTGCGTGTTTGTCCGTTACCTATAGACTCCGAAACGGCTGAACCGATCTTCTTGAAAATTTACACAGTTGTACTATAAGCGTTTGAGAGTGTTCGTAGCTAGGTTTTGTGTCGAGGTACCCCAGATAAATATCGATAATCGAAAAAATCTGGTTATAGAAGGAGTGGTCCGATTTTAATCAAATTTGTTACACTCATAGACAAAGACATAAGAAACGATATTCAGAAGTCTCAAGGTTGGAGTTCTTACAATAGTGCAGAAAATCAATAATATATATATATATATATATACATAAAGATGTTTGTGTGTGTGTCTGTTTATCTGCCTGTATGTCTGTATTTTTTCAGCCCTTTTATTTTAGTTTTTGCTTCGGGTTTGGCTCTAAGTAGGTATAATTGTAGTTCTTTGTCTCGGCCAGATACCATTTACTCAGAGGATTTATTTAGCCTTCAAAACTCAGTTTACGACAAAAAAATTTATTTGACATCGATAGCAGGAAATCAAAATTTGACTTACATCCATTCATTATTCTTTCAGTCTACGGTTTCCCTTTAACTGGAAACAACTATTGCTTGTTAGTCTTTCGTGCCAACGTCCAAAGAGTCCGAGCTCCAGGACCATGGATTAGTTTTAAAGCTTTCATTACACCCGAGCAACGCCGGGCTATACTGCTAGTCACTCATAACGATGCATAAACAACACAGAAAAAGTTTCTCCTCAAATTGTACGAAGCTGAATGGTTCGTTACACAATACAGATATGACATATAAATACAATGTCTAATGCATCATCAAGTGCCATCTTTACGTTACTTTGTTGCCCAACCACTGCAGTAAATCAGTATTTTTACTGAGTTTATCAATGATTGAATCGATATTTACTTTGCATTTAGAATTGAGAATGCAAATATGTTTCAAGAAGCACGTATAATTTGTATGTACGCCCACTACATCGGAATTGCATATGTGTATTAACAAACGTTTTCTAACTGAAAATAAAATTCTGTGAAATATATAAAATTCTATATTTTAATAGGACATATTATGTTTTATTAAATACTGCAAAAATTTTATTCATTACTCTTCACAAATTTTGATTGAAGTAAAACTGTAGAATTTTCCTTATACAAAACAGAAATATATTGCCGACTGAATGATTTGCAAATTCATTCGTTCTATATGTTAATTTCGACGTATTTTTTTTCCATAAGCAAATATCGCATTTCGTTAAAGAAAGTACCTCCGAATTGTTAATGTTTTCTTTACCATATTATATTAAGAAAACGTCAGCTAAAACTAGATAATAAAAATGATGATATCTTGTTTGCTATCTTGGAAATTAAGCTTTTCCGCTAGTCATTGTGTGATAAAAGTCTAAGCCTACTTGATACTATAGATGACAATTGAGATATTTTCTCTAGAATATATAATGAATATTTTAAGGCTGATAAACATCTTGAACGCTATCTTGAAAATGTTGCTGCTAGTGACATTTTCGTAAATATTTGAAATGATATTAATCCTACCTAATCCTACTAAAACCGAAAGTAATAAATGAATTACTAACATTTTAATAATTTGGTAGCCGGCCCGGTCGTTATATTGAAAAGACGCAAAAGATAGAAACTGACTTCTTCCGCGTTAGAAAACTATTGCTTTAAAAATCAGCTTCTAACCTTTATTTCTTTGTTAAATGCTAATCCTCTTGGACTATAACCAATGTCTGGATGACAATTTTCCAAAAATACTTTGGATTTAGTAACAAATGAAGTTTTCTGTTAGCAATGTAACTGATTAGTTCATCAGGTTGAATCACAAAAGTGGCATCGCCTTGAGATTTGTTATTGAACAGAAACAATAAAAAAAAGTAACATCCCTATTTCTAACAGATGATATGCAAAATTCAATGATAAAGCTTGAAGCATGATGTGTAATTTTAAATCATGTAGAAAATCTTTAAAACTCAATAACTTAAAAGTTGATTTTCAAAATAGGCTCTTTACAAATCTCTTATCAAAATCTTCCTTTCAAACAATTTAGAATTTTAATTCAAGGCTGATTAAATACGGATTTACTAAACTTAGATTAGCTGTAACACAAGGCAGTAATTATGGGGACACTCAGTGAGGATCGAACGCACTACAGCGAGGTTCGATCTCACTGAGTCATAACTGTTCTTGGCAAGAGTAGATCGGTTCACTTATGCAGCTCACATTCCAAACGGTCTTTTAGACAAAATTAACAATTTATCTTTTTTCCTTTTTTGTTCAGGATTGGATTTCCAGTTCCTTCTAAATTCTACCTCAACTCTATATTTCTAACATCTCCACGTAAACTCTGAAATGTATATTATTGGGTTTCCGGTCCCTTCTAAAGTTTTTTTTAATTCTTTTCAACTTCCTGTAGGTTCTTGTGTCTTAATGACATTATTGATTTTCTAGGTGTGAATCGTTTTTTTTTTTAATCCACCACCTTCATGTTCACAATCATGCCGAGTAAAAATATAAACTTCTCTGATTACTTCATTGTTGAAAAAATTTACCTGCTATTGGTTGATTTTACAAACCGAGATAAAAGTCAAGATTTAAAATATTCCTGCTTGAAAGTGTGTCTAGATACATTTTTCTATGCCCTCGGCACAATATTTCCTGTCTTTTCTGAGCTTGGTCAGTCTTAAAAAAAATTAATTAACTAAATTTAGAATGTATGGTAATTTTTCTTTGAATTTAATTTCAGTCTTTAACGTCACCTAATTTTGTCGCCGTTGTTAAAGAAACTTTCGAATTTTCTTAAGATTGTACTTTAATTTTCTGAAACACAAACTAATAAATAAAAGACGAATTTAAAGAACTTTTAACAAAATTTTCTCAAACTTTCACATTTTATAAATGAAACTTTTTTCTTAGCTCAGTAAACTGACACTTTATTTCATTAAGATTCGTTAATGTTAAAGAAGGCGTGTAAATCTTTCAAGACCAATGATGCTGACGAGCCATTAGAAAACTTAACAAAATAAGGACTGGCACGAAAGTTCACTTTCGAGACCACTAATCTAGATGTGGAAAAGTTTGTAAAGTGCATTATCAGCGGCAAAGGAGTGCGCTCTACCGAGTAATATTTTGTTTAATGCATAGCTTAAATTAAACTCTAAAATTTTCTAGATTAACACTAATCAGTGTGTTAACTTCGGAGAAAGCTGAGCTAGTATTGATCCGGGTCGACCCGTTGGAACAACGTATGGAACAATAATTCGATTTTGGAGAGACTTGATATGCATTGACATTATATAACGCGTATAGTTCTATTGTGGGAAGGAGTAAGATCCCATCAAAATGTCACTCCAATGAAATGTAGTTCGTACAGGATTCTAAATCCATTTCTGAATTTAATCCGGCTAGCGCGCGGAGGTTACTTGGGGTAGAGGTGGAAGTGTTATGGCTAAATGTTTGGTAAGTCAACGTGAAATAAAATTGACAAGAGCTACTTCAGATAAGGTCAGCAAATCTGGGAGGTCAATTTATGATATGACCCGAGATCAGTTAGCTTAAACTTAAATCAGTCCAATTTTGTAGGACCTAGGTATGCCTCTGTATATATAAATATATGAAAATTTGTTATGAGGGTTACTGAAAAAATTTCAGTCCAGCCCACTTTACAAAATTTGATCGAGTGACCAAACTATTAAAATGCATTCTTGGTCAGGCTAACAATTTTTCAGAACCGTCCTTGTAAGTGTGTGTGTCTGCGTTTATGTGAGAAAGTGAGAAAGATTGAGAAGAGGGAGAGAGAGATTCGGGCACCTGAATGTCTGTGTCACTTAATGGTGTGTAGGAAAAGAGAAAATCAATACTGAAAGTCGATGTAATAAAATCGATGAATTTCAGTTCTCTTGCAGAGTAAAAATGCGTCATCAAAAATTACCGAGTTTTTTTAATTATCGGATGGAGTAAATATATATCAATTATCTATACTTTCCATTTATATATACTTGTGTATCGACTATTTTTTAGCTTTAAATGAATCAATTAAATGAACTAAAAATTTAGTTCGTTTGATTCATTTATTTTCTACGGTTTATCAACCCTTTTCACGTTATTCAAAGCTAGAAAATATTTTTCTATTTTATTTTTTTTTTTTTAGAAAATGATTTAATGACACAATATTTACTAATTGTTCATAACTTGGAGAGAAGAAGTGGATTCATAAATTTCTCAAAGATATTAGCGCATAAGTGACTATGACGAATTCAAATGGAATTCGAAATCGGCACCCCGATTAAAAATTCCGACTGCATTACACCGCCCGCATGTTCACGCTTGCAAAATCTTGTATTTCGAAGCGTTCAGTTTTAGTGATCGCAGAGGAACGGTTGTTTCTCTCTCTCTCTCTCTCTATATATATATATATAGAGAGAGAGAGAGAGAAACTATCCTACCACTTTATATACATGATACTTCTTTGGATTCTTCTATATCTACACCGCATATATATATATATATGGACGTTTCCGGGGCATTTCAAAACAAATCAACAATTTAATCTACAATCAGTGACCTTAGCATAAGAAACTGATAGAACTTGAATAGGAAGATAGTTTTTGACGATGTAACTTTTTTTTCAGATATTGAAATATATAAACTGTATAACGTATTTATAAATTTACTAGCAGTATAGCCCAGGGTTGCTCGTGTGTAATGAAAGCTTTAACACTAATCCATCGTCCTGGAGCTCAGACTCTTTAGACATTGGCACGAAAGAATAAAAAGCAATAGTTGTTTCCAGTTAAAGCGAAACCGTAGACTGAAAGAAAAATGAATGGATGTAAGTCAAATTTTGATGTCCTGCACTATTGAAAGAACTGCAACCTTGAGACTTCTGAATATCGTTTCTTATGTCTTTGTCTATGAGTGTATCAAATTTGATTAAAATCGGACCACTCCTTCTATAACCCGGTTGTTTTCGATTATCGATTTTCGATATTTATCGAGGGTCCCTCAACACAAAACCTAGCTAAGAACACTCGCAGACGCTTATAGTACAACTGTGTAAATTTTCAAGAAAATCGGTTCAGCCGTTTCGGAGTCTATAGGTAAGGACACACACACACACAAAGTTCCATTTATAAATATGTTTAGATTAAAATTAGATAGTTTGTCACAAACATAACTAAGAATTTATCCCAAATTCAAATGGATGCCTGCCATTGTATGCAGTGATTTTAGTTGACGTTTTCGCTAATTATTTTTACTTGATCAATGGGGACAAGTTTGCTGAAATCATCAAAGATACTGGTTGTCTCTTAAGTTGACAATGACATCTTTGTACAGGAGTGAACTTGAAGGTAACTGTAGAGACCAATGCAGAGATGTCAATGGACTTCACAGATAAAAGAAAATCCGATATTAAACTTATGTAGAAAACTTAATAAAACTTATGTATATACAAAATTCGGTATAAGGGCGGTTCCCACCGTTTATTTTTTTCTTCTATGTGTCGTGTTGTTTCAGGAAGTAGGCGATCATGGACCTCCACTTACCAATATCCCTTGTCGCTTTTAACCCTTTCTCTTGGTATCTCTTCCAAACTCTGTTCCACCATCCACTTCAAACAAATCAAGTATGATTCGGATTGCTTTCCACTATCCGTCTCGTGGGTATTAGATTTTCCAAGCCCTTCTTTCTCATTACGTGTCCCAGAAACTTTAGCTTTCTCTTCCTGATGTTAAGTATAAGTTTCCTTTTCGGTCGGATCCTCTCCAAAATCTTATCTTTGCTCACATGGTCATTTCCTCAGCTTCTTTCTGTATACCACATTTCTGTTGCTTCGAGATTCTCCTTCATCTTTGAGATTTTCCAACATTCGCTGCAATGCAGGATGACATATCTCACATAACAGCCCAGTAAATTTTTCAACGAAATCTTTCTTTATCTTCAATACACTGCCTAGGTTTTGAAATACGTTCTTGACCATGCCAATCCACCTCAGTGTTGCACAATCCATACTCTGACAGAACACTTACCAGGTATTTAAATTTCTGCGCATACTTGATTTTAGCATCACTGATCTGAAGCTGGGATTTTGGGCTCCTCTTTTTACTGATGACGATGTATTCAATTTTCTTGTGGTTTACGTTTTGCCCTTTCTTTCAATTTTATTTTAACTTCTGTAGTAGGTATTGTATTTTCCTTTCTGTGTCTGCTATTAGCCCTGTGTCATCTACGTTACTTTACTGAAAAATCAACTATTTTTAATCCTATACTTTTCTTGGACTAGATTCCCCATTTATTGTACCCATCGCTTACCTGATCAAGTGTTCTTTAAGTGTCAGTGTAGTCAAGTCTATCTTTTGGGAAACTATAAAAAGAGAAGTTTCTTAACACGTGGACTGTTGCAACATGGCGTGCTGGGATTGTAAGTAATGACAGATTTTGCCACATTCGCTAGATTTTCGTTTCTTACACGGCGTGAAGGCATGTAAGTTTTCTACGTTTTTTTAGCCGTTTCTCTTTCTAAAAAATAAAGATTATATTTACATTCTTTCGACTTCTCTCTCGCTTGTTTTTTTTTTTTTTAATTATAACTGTTTCAGTAAATATCTACACTTACACCAGGTATCACTAAGCCCGCTCAAATATGTCTGGTAAAGACAACACATATATGCGTAGTTCCGAGTATCACTAAGTTGGAAATGATTTCTTAGCATTAAATATTATTTTAAAACAAGATATAATTCTCTCTATTATAATAAAGACTGTTGTATGTATGTGTATATATATATATATATATATATATATTATAAATTATATTTTAGAACATGTACAATTTTTTTATATCCACCACGAATTGTACATTTTGTTTCGACATTGAAATTACAATGTCTCATCAGGTGGTGTGGAAAGGAATGGAAAGCCTCTTTTCTTATATTGGGCGAGTTGTGTGTGGGATGTTGGTGGGGATTAGCGATAAGGGAATAAGTCTTGTATCGCTAACCCCCACCAACATCCCACACACAACTCGCCCAATATAAGAAAAGAGGCTTTCCATTCCTTTCCACACCACCTGATGAGACATTGTAATTTCAATGTCGAAACAAAATGTACAACTTGTAGTGGATATAAAAAATTTGTACATGTTCTAAAATATAATCTATAATAAATATTCACAGCTCTATATGATATATCGAGCACTGTTTAAATTAATGTTTTCCTTCGTTCCTTATTCACTCGGATATATATATATGTACCCCTCATGTCATACCCATAGAGAGATAGAAAATATTGAGACAGTGTCGGTTCTGTTCATTACAGAAACAATAGTGAGACAAGGTCAGCTTATTTTATTCTTTTTAATATCAGTTATGAAAGCTCTTGTCACGTGTTCGCTCTTCAACAGTGTATTATTATCTTATTATTTGCAATAATTATGTCTAATACTAGTGAAGACTATATGCTCACTTTTATAATAAAACCGTTGTATATATATATATATATATAATGGCATCATCCGTTGGTTGCTACACATGATACATAAAGCGTTTGGTACACAAAACATCAAGTTTTACGTTTGTGTCTTATGTGCACCATCAAGCCTAACTTTGATTTGCATAACAGGTTGCAGAGGGAAAAACTGTCCGTGTGGGAATATATTTAACTCCTGTCACGCTCAGGTATTTGTATTATTATTTTTTTTTTTATGTTTGTCTCATTGTTGACGGCACGGGCCCACTAGCACATTAAAAAGAGCTACCAATGTCAAAACAAATATTGGCTCCAATTAGCATGATTTTAACCGAGTTAGAATCGAGTAGCATTACAGCTGGTACGCATTGAATGTATCATTTGATTTAAACTTATTTATAAATGGAACTTTGTCTCTGTGTGTGTGTCCGGTATAGACTCCGAAACGGCTAAACGGGTTTTCTTGAAAATTTACACAGTTTTACTATAAGCGTCTGCAAGTGTTTTTAGCTAGGTTTTGTGTTGAGGTACACTCGATAAATATCGAAAATTGATAGTCGAAAAAATCGGGTTATAGAAAGAATGGTCCGATTTTATTCAAATTTGATACACTCATAGACAAAGACATAAGAAACGATATTCAGAAGTTTCAAGGTTGCAGTTCTTACAATAGTGCAGAAAATCGATTATATATATATATATATATATATATATATATATATATATATATATAAAGGCAATATGTTTGTGTGTGTGTCTGTTTATCTGCCTCTATGTCTGTATTTTTTTCAGCCCTTTTATTTAGTTTTTACTTCGGGTTTGGCTCTAAGTAGGTATAATTATAGTTCTTAGTCTCAGCCATGATACCATTTACTCAGAGGACTTATTTAGCCTTCAAAATTCAGTTTACAACGAAAAAACATTAGATATCGATACCAGGAAATCAAAATTTGACTTACATCCATTCATTTTTCTTTCAGTCTACGGTTTCGCTTCAACTGGAAACAACTATTGCTTTTTAGTCTTTCGTGCCAACGTTCAAATAGTCTGAGCTCCAGAACGATGGATTACTTTTAAAGCTTTCATTACACCCAAGCAACGCCGGGTTATACTGCTAGTTTACTAATAAAAAAGAAATCACAAAAAAAGTCATGGCAAATAATACATAATAATTGCAGCATGGTACTGAAACATTCAGTTCCAAGTCCAAACATCTCATGTGCTAATGTCCTCGAGGATACGTGGCTCAGTGGATATAGACGTTGCTTAGTTCGAGGGACTTGACCCAAAGAGTTGTGAGTTCAAGTCCAGTGAACAAATAACTAAGAGAGTTAAGTTTAAGGGAGATAATGATATGGCTACCAGCAGTGGCACTGCACATGGATACCCCAGTGATAGTTATAAAAGGTTAGAATCGAAATTCCTAGCACCTGAAGAAGGTCGGGCCGTAGAACGTCCAAACCTTTATAATAATGAAAATAAGGACAATAGTCCGAACAATGTAAGTTGAATAATAAAGGAATATCACCTAAAAGACTTTCTAAGGTGCGAATTATGTATCCGGGATGTCAAAATCAAGTAGGTGCAAAATTGATTTGGTTACTGTAGTAATAAACACGCTAAAATTGTTTTTGTTTTTTTTAACCTAATCTAAACACCATCACTCCCAGTAGGACATCAATGAGGGTGGTAGGGATCATCGATGTTGCTTTAACTTGACTTACGATAACACCTATTCTCCGGGGGAGGAGATGGATCAATATTTTTCTAAAGTGTATTTGGGTGTAAGTGAATGCAACGAATTAAACTGGAATTCGAACTTGGTCCTCCTATTTCTCATTCTTAGCCGATATCCACTGCACCACAACGCAGACCTTGTAGAGGTTTTTAGCAAAATAAAGTTACTGCAGAGGTTAAAAAAATGAGGCTAAAAAAGCCTAGTCTGCTATACTGTTTGTACCATATTTTAGGAACATATAAAATACATTCATAAACTATTATGAGTAAACTCAAATTGAACTCGAACTTGGGACTCGCCAATTTCTTCTTTCGTGCCACTAAACATGAAATCAGGTGCGCATGTCACTCAAATATACAGGATAACGAAATATTTTTTTCTGTAATGCTGTGAAATTTCATCAGGGATGAAGAAAAATATTAATATACCGACGACTAGGCAGCATACTCTTGGAAGAGGATATTAGAAATGAGGGAGTTTTTATAAATCATCTAAGAAAAAACTGAGAGTTTTGGAACACATGAGAAAAGAACGCTTATATTTAAGATCCCTAGGTCATATAGAATTAAAGAGAAACAGGAGTATACAAGTAACTAGCTTAACAAATTTCTGTAAACTGATGTCAAAATAAAAATACGGTTGATAAAGACAAGAATTTCAGGAAAGCCATGTCTAGCCCCGTCCTAAAAAGATATGGCACATAGGGGGATGAAAAAAAACAAAGCAACAGGCACTAAAATACCTCAAAGATTTTATATCAGGGATGACATTTAAGCTGTGCCCTAAATTCTGTCTGTCATAAAAGTCAAGATAAAACACGAAAACATAAAATTTACTTCCAAAGCCTGGGCACTTTCTGATTTAAATAAAATCATGTCTTTGGAAAGGCAAAACAGTCCTAAAAAATGTCTGACTCTTGGAACTAGGTTAAGTGGAGAACGTTTCAACGCCCGCCAATATCGAGACCTCGTTCTCATGTTCAGAAAAAGTGCGTTATTTCATTATTGAACAGATGCAAATTTTTAATTAAACTACTCTCGCTGATTGTGTTTTGGTGTTAAAAACAGAATGCTAATTCGTGCATGCATGTTATCCTCGGCTTAATTCGTCCGTTTGCAAATCAGAATTTGCGTGTTTCTGTCGTGGAATCGTCCGTTGGTTCACTCTTCCTTACTCGTTTTGCTCTGCTCAAATGTACTATCGCTGGCGCGAGTCCTCTCAGATATTCTGTTGGACTCTTCTTCTTCCCATTATATTTAGAGAGCTCCTTAGTTAATTGCGTTTTTGTAGATAGAGGTGAGAACTTTTATGTTAAAGAATATTATAATATCTAGAACGTTACATCTGATGCAAGGAATGACTTAAATATTTCTTACTAGTTCTAGATAAGTAAACACCTTAACTTAATGTACAGTTCTGGTCGACTGATATACTGCAAAATGTTGGTTTATTTAAAATAACATGAAATTTTTATTAACCGACGGTAGAATATTGCATTTATATGAGGGTAGCTCTGAAAGTAATAACTCCTTTTGTTTGAAAATTGCTATTACCCATTTTCATCAAGGCTTACTAAACATTTAGCCCAAACAGTAAAGGCGAGTAAATGTTGTGATTCAAACAGATTTTCGTTCATTTTTTGTTTATCTTTGTCTTTTCTTTTTTATATCAGCTGCCAATTTGAACTAATCGTACTGATTAAATTTAACATTCATTCAGTTAAATGCTATACGTGATACACGCTTGGGCGACCATGTCTCAAAAGAGACATGACTCTACTGCGGTAGACGGGTTGCCATCCAAGGCTACAGAATCCAACTTGTCCTGTTATTTAACCCATAACTGGAGGGAAGAGACGGACTAATACCTTTCCTAAGGGTATTTGAGCGTAAGTGAATGCAAGGAATTCAACTGGAATTCGAACCCGCTGAACATTAAGCCACCATAACTTGGCTGGAATAAAACTAATTCTCGCGGCGTCTAAATAAACCTAATGTTCTTCAAACTACGAGATCTCACTTTCCAACCAGGTAGGTTATCTTCGTAAAAGATTAATTTTTTTCTGAAGAAAACACTTAGAAAAAAGTTATTTTTTTACACTGATTATAATAATTTTAACTAATTACACTTTTAAAATTGGGTTTTATTTATTATGGTTACGAACGTTACTTTTAGTGGGTACCCGTCTCAAATTATATATTCCTGTTTTAACAGGGAAATTGTTTTTCGATTTTTCACGTTGTCTTCTCATACAAGTTCGTTGTGGTGCAGTGAATATCGGCTCGGTGCGAAAAATAAGAGTCGAGTTCGAATTCCAGTTGAACTTGTTGCAAAGGTGTTAATCCGTCTCTTCCTCCATTTATGGTTTAAATAGCAGTACAGATTGGGTTTCATACCCTTGGTTGGCCGTAGAAAATAATGGAAGTCTACAGAGGGAACATTTGCACAGTCATGTCTCGTTTGAGACATTATCGCCTAAGCGTGTATCACATTTGGCATTTAACTGACTGATTTCTCAAGCATGTTTAACCACTAATGATAAGGTTTATATTTTTAAACAGAGATCAAGAATAAATGTTAAAGTGGAAATCTAAGGATTATGTCTCTTAAGAGGCTCTGAAATGAATTTGCTAAGATGGCTTTTAATAAAGTTTACTCTTCTATCTTTATTCAGTGTTTCTATGTAAGAATATCTTTGGAAGACTGATTAGCGAAAACACAGCCTTGGATGTGACACGAAATAACATCACGTACTATGCAAGTTCCCGGTCCTGTAGCAGTATTTCTATCTCCTGAAGCTTCAATCACCAGGTAGGATTGAAACCGTTTGCCACTCTTTCAGATTTGTTTTAATCTAACTCATTAAGTATTTGTAAAGTTGTTTCAAAAGTAAAATTGTTCTTAATTATCAGTATTTGTGGGGTTTGTTTGTTTTTGATTTTTCGTAAATTTATAACTAAAACTTATAATTCTCACTCACTAAGATCTATAGATTCAAAGATGTTTTAAAAGATTTTTCACTTTTACATTGATTGTAAACTAATAAAGAAAGACTGTGCCAGAGTTAAACACCGGAAAATCATAAAATTATGCATGCATAAATCTAAACTTATTTATAAATGGAACTGTGTGTGTGTGTGTATCCGTTACCTATAGACTCCAAAACGGCTGAACCGATTTTCTTGAAAATTTACACAGTTGTACTATAAACGTCTGCGAGTGTTTGTAGCTAGGACTTTTGTCGGGGTACCCCCGATAAATATCGAAAATACAGTGACCTTTTTGTTTTGTGGGTAGGTTGGGACCAGCAAACATAATGTTTTTTGTTTATATTTTTAGTTTATTTTGTTTGGGAAAGTCATGTCAGGCCCCTTCCTCCTGTGTCATTTCACGTCATATTTTAATGTATATTTTTGTATTGAATATTGTAAAAAGAAATTTTTTTCTGCACAATTGGGGTATTTTTTAAGTTCCCCGGGGCGATATGTGGTATTGTGGTAGATAAGTATGAGTGGCGAAGGACAAGTTCTTATGATGAGAGAGAAAAATTGTAACGGATGTTTGGGTCACGAAAGAAATTAGCTAGGGATAAGATAGAGTATTGTACGACCAGCCTCAGTTTTGTTCCCCCTCCCTACTAGGCCTTGTGCCGCAATTATGTAAGTTTACAAAATAAATACACACACACACACACACACACACATAGACAAAGTTCCATTTATAAAATAAGTTTAGATTTAGATATTCGTAGAAACACGTGTTAAATTTTACAGTCTTTTATGATTTGCTTATTTAAGGAATACTTATCCGGAAAATGTAACCGCCCTTAGCATTCGAATCACAACATGGCAATAGTGGAGTAAGTAATGTTGATATTGCAAATATATGCCCGCATTCTCTAGACAGTTTTCACTCACTGACCAGCTTTTGCTCAGACCATATTTTAACTTTCGTTCGTATCGGTGTAAACAAAACTTGTATAGAGGCTCAGTGTTTTCCCGAAGGAGATGAAAACGAGGTATCTTGGGAGAAATTTAGAAATCTGTCCATTTTTTCATAACACTTTTTTTTATTTTTTTCGAAAAAGTATGTTAGTTCAGATAAACAGGGTTATTTATATATTGATAAGTTCGCCTTGGAATGTGGTTGGTAGGTAAGGACATTGCTGTTTTCTCTTATGTCTAACTGACCATGTCTTTCCTTCAGCCAGCGAGAACAACGTTTCTTTCAGTTTTGTCTGATTCTACATCTTTTCTTGCTTTAATAATGATTGTCTTTATCTTGAACGCGGATTGATTATGTAAACCCATAACAAGAATTCTCGCTCCTCCAACTAAGGGTCACTTGATCTCGATATTTTAAAAATCCATTTTCATTTCCCAGTTTATGGATAGTGCTTGCTATGAATATTTTACGTCTATTTTATTGGTAATGGAGTTATCATACAAATGCAGGTTACTTTAGATAAAGTCCCTTGAAAACGTGCCTTAAGCTATCAAGCGGGAAGAAAATGTATTAATATCCTAAGAGATATCTAACAAATATATGTAATATTACAGGTTAGTCAGAAAATAAGAATATTTACAACCCCTGAATTGCTTAAATTAGAAGAAAATACAAATAGTATTGTATCAATTATGCCAATTATTAAAGAAATGACTGCATAGTACTGTGAAAAAAACTTTGGCGGTGATAGTCACAGAAATTTTGGCTATCATTAAAATCTTAGTTTAACTTTCTAAATTGATCTGAAGGTATAGCTTCTGTTTAATGACAGTTTTAATTCATTTTACTCTTAGCAAAGCCACAGTCACTAAGACTTAAGGGGATTACTGAGTGTGCTATCAAATGTTTCTTTGGTGTGTTATTTATTTATTTTGCTTGTTTTTGTTTGTTTTTTGTTTGTTTTTTTAACGGTGAACGTCGTGTCATCGTTAGTTTTGAATATATCTGTTAACTACATCCGGCAGAAATGTTTCTCGTCGAGAAAATAGCGGATTTGAGGTACTTGGAATTACGTCTTAAATACTATTGTTCTCGGATCCTCCCCGACCCGAGGATGTAACATTTGTTAGGGTCCCAGCTATAGGAAAATATTTTCATTTTTGATTGGTTGTTCACTAAGAAAGAATAAAATTCATTATAGTGAAAACACCAGCAATATATTTATAAAAGCAAATGATCAATAGTAATACATTTTTACAGCAAAATTACCAGCAATAGAATAATAATCTACAACCAATATACCTAAAAACAAAAAAACATGTACAAAATATCTTTAGTTGGAACCATAAAATTTTGTACAAAATATTTAGTTCAGCATTAAATAACCCATAGAGAAATATATACCGTTAAATAAACAATTTATTACTGTTATTATAGTAAACGTGAAGCGAGGCCAAAAGCGGGTTGGTTGAGGTTGATACTCACTTACTATCCTCCACCTAGCTTAACAGATTCACGACCAGATCACTTATTACAATTTCTTCATTCACCACATAAACCCATCCATCACCTTCCATTCTTTCACACACACCACAATACTATATCATTACAGGGACACCTAAAAAATGGGGAACAAGACCCATGGAGTAAAAATTTGACGCTAAACAAAAACCAACCAAACTGAATGATTGTATGAATGCAAAATCACGTGACTTTTCCCCGCCCATGCAAAATGCCATATATCAAGATGTTATAGAGCACATAAAATTTTTCCGCTCGTAGATTTTGTTTAAAGACTATAGAGAACAATATGGATATAGAATGGGTTGAAAATAAGCACCGCAAACAGCTAAAACTTAATATTACAACTACTGAAAAATAAAAGCCCATCATATAGTCTTGAAGATATAAAGTCAATTGAAATCAATAGTCACTCTACGATGTACACATAATCTGAAGTCCGTTCAAAATGGACTATAGATCGAGTGGGCTTTCAATGTTTTATAACTGTCTTGCTCGATTGATTCTTAGTAATAGAACGTATGTTCGCGTCTATAAGCTTACAAATAACCAATGAGCAACGCGCGTATTTTGAATCATTAAGAGATTAACCAGTCAACCGTGGTCGAAGGCGTCTACAAGTCTCCTCTTTCGATAAACGCTCACCATTGGCACAGTAGTTTTCACGAATCAATATTTGTGCTAACGTAACAGATATGCGAAATTTCATATACTATCAATTATATACCACTGGCTTTTCAAAAACGCACCTGGGGTACGTAAGACTGCAGGCTTCAGGATACTACTAAGCCTTCATTTAAGAGCGACATTAAAGTCAGCTAGTCTAATAAAACAAAATTAATATTACTCTATCACTTCTGTGTTGCAGTTAAAAGGTGGACAGATTAATTTTAGGCTATTTGTTGAGGGTTGTTTCATATATTTGACCGCCCTCCAAGTTGTCAGGCTCTAAACTTGGAATCTCAGATGTTTCTCTTTTTTTTTCTCTTTGAACTGAATGTATGCTTTAGTATATAAAAATTTTATTTTTATACTAATATTGACCCAATAAAAGGCCCAAGGCCCACTTAAGATAGAGCAACACAATGTAGTGTTGTATGAGCTTAAGAAAATGTAACAAAGGGAGTTGATAGTGTTAAGCAGAAAAGATAAATATTAACCCTAGACTTGATGAGATCAAGAATGTTGTGATTTGGAAAACATATTGCCCGGGTTTCTCTGAAAGAAGCTGTCTTAGTGAAACATTTCTTACAAAAGATTCCTTCCTTTCCTATTCCTTAAATCAGACTTGTTTATGTGGCATAGCAGGTCCCAGTTGTAAAGGTTGAGAGATTAAGAATTGTAACTCATCAAAACACATGTCATGGAAATAGCAATAGCGCAGTGATGGGCTCGCGTCGTTCGGTTTGTGGTAAAACCTTTCTAGGGTGAAACATGTTTCCTCACCCAAAAGTCCAACGCATTTGAACTGTATCAAGATTGGGAAGCCCCAGTTCGGATATGGCTTTTGTATGTAAAATATACAATGCGGTAACATATAATTACTGGACCAGTTCAATTAATTTTTCCAGTATCTAATACATCGGATATAAGAATGCTATTGGAGTTTGTGCCGAACTTGCGTTACATTTCAAGGCAAGGAACCTTCTTTAAAAAACATCCATCTATAATTAAAGTTTTAGGATCAGATTTGTGTTGGTGGATGTTTGTCGTTTGATTTTGGCCATATTGGATTTTATTAGTCAGTAATCCTACCCCTTCCCGCCATTGAGTCATCTGGGCTAAGTTAGGAAACAGATACTAGGTTCTGGTCTTCCAGATTTTTAAAGATGCACTAAGCTGGACTATTATTTACATAGATAGTTATTAATGCTCGGAGTTTGTTCTTAGGAATATTATTAAAATTCAACAGAAAGAGGATTTGGCGTAGAAGAGAACTCTTAGGAACGCCTATTGACGTTAAAAACAATCTTCAGAGACTTATTTATAAAAAAAAACTTCGTAATTGATGGGACAAGTTAGAATAATGCATTGTACAAGTGGAGAGCAGAGTTTAAGTTTCAGCTGAGTTCAATGCATTCATTTACCTGCTAATACCATTAGGAAAAATAAGAATCTATCTCTTCTTCCCTGACATAACAAGATAGCCTGGCTTCAATAGGTTTGGAAGATTATAAGGAGAAAAAGTGAATGTAATACTGTATGTATCCTTTTCAAAGCACATACTATGCAGCTAAGAACGGGATCATTCGCATTGACTTGCTGAAATCAACCACGGTCGACTTCTTTTGATAACTGAGAGGGCCCTTCCAGAGATTGCATCCCTCTGATACCACAGATTTTATATATCTAGGGCAATGGTCCCTGTGATCAATTGTTAAGCACTTCACTGGTTCTTTGAGTAGTTACATTAAGACATCAGCAGTCGATCTAGTAGTAAGAAATCTATACCGGTTATCCTTTAGCAGGTTTTCCCTGTTAGCGCCCACAACTTTATTGTTAATTATAAATTCTTAAATAAAGTTTTGCTGTGAACTCTACAAACACTACTAGGTCCTTCTTGAGATAAACTTGAACCCTGACCTCTATTTTTAGAATAGTATACACAATTGACACATTTCATATTCTTGGAAGTATATCTTTATCAGAGAGAGATGGAAATAATTCCGTGAATAATCCCGAAAACTCTGGGTTGATAATCTTAAGACCAGTCACTGTAATTCTGTTCTGAACGGTTTCCTTTGTTAAAATGGAAACTTCCTTTCTTTGTGCTTGGTAGTGATAAATTTGGCTAAAGGATTGTCCTCATCATCTAACGTAGAGGCGAATTGTTATATAATGAAATAACTTCATGACCATTCATTATAGTTTCACAAATTCAGAAGTCAGAGGAAACAAGACTTTTGTTTCCAACATTACTTTCGATTACTTGCGTAGGTGCTCTTTGCGTTTTTTAGAACACACTTGCAATGATTGCCAGCAGTTCGGGATGCCGATTTCGAAATCAGCTCTTTTTAACCAGAACTTTTACGCAAGCTGCGATAAATAATTATTTGAGGTCCCATAACACAGTATTTTCTTAGCCATTTATCGTTGTTGAAGCATAAGTACGAAATATTCAGAGTAAATCTCAAAATTGACTTTTTTTTTGTGGTGGGGTCTCTCAACCGACAAAAATCGACAGACAACATATAAATAAAAATTTCGTATTTTTAATAATTTTTTTTTTAACAAAACGGTGGCTTGCCATAGAGTTCAGCCCTTGATCTCGCTAGTTATTACAATTTTGTAGCTTAGTATCTGCGTTTCCATACTTATTGACACGTTCTGATGCAAAATACATTTCATGGCAAAATTCTACACCGACCAAGGCATTTTACAACAATTGTACAGTTAACTCTAAAATTACTAATTCAAATTTTAATTGGACGCGAAAGCTGAAGCTGATTACTCGCTAAGTAGGCTTCTTTGATGTTATCCATACAAAAGTGGAAGAGAACGTAGCCTTAAACTGAACAGAATATAATCGTCGATACCAAATTAATTATATAGACAAAATCGTGGAAAAGACGATGGTCAGGAAAAACAAACATGAAATAAAATTGTTTTATGTGATCTATATTATATTTTTAAACATTCGTGAATTTCGATGCATGTTTTTTTTTTGTTTTTTTTTAAAAAAAAATAGAACTGCGTAGGTTAAATTCTGGAGCACCTTCAAAGGCTAAATATAAAAGAAAATCACAAATGCAAAATTATTGAAAAAAAAATGTACAACTCTATGATGCAGCAGATAAACATTAACAACTAATTTTAACTGAATGATTGAAGGCCCTGTTGTGCAATAACCGAATTCTTGTCACTTAGGGGTTCATTGTTTATCAGTATCACTGTCAAACATTCTCTTGATATTTATTACGAATACTTCTTTTTATGCTCATATCAATACTATAGAATGAGTAAACGTAATCGTTACTAGCCATCCGTAAAAAATGGTGGAAGAAGATAACTTTTTTGTAAAGCGAAATATCTCGATATTTTCGTTTAACAACTTTGTATCCAAAGTTATGTACGTGTTTTCATTAAGCTTATCGTTATATTATCTTTAATCCACACGTCTTTAGAAAAAAGTTTTACAAAACAGTCATGTCATCATTTGATATTTTATACACAACAGTAATAATTCGTAGTTTGTAGGCCAGTGATCTTCGTCGAGTGTTTGAACTGTCGAAGGCCAACTCTAGTTTTAGTTACGAGTCCACCCTTTATTCGAAATGTTGTCGAGATTGAGTTGAACAAGTTGAACTTTCTCGGAAACAATGAACTCATTTCGTTTTAGCATCTTCGATTGCACGGAAGTATGTCCGTTTGTAGCATACTGAACCGCATTTTTTTTTTACTTACATCAATGTGCCTTCTGTGATTTCTCTGCTAAAATGGTAAATCAGGAACATAAAATAACCGTTTGTGTTTTATTTTTTTATTTTTTCACTGGAATGTTTTTATCTGGAATCGGTTTGAGAATAAATTGATGGAAGAAGTGTACTTGCCGTTTTAAGATCTAATCTTGGTTTTGAAGTATTATAAGTATTGTCATTTAAAGAGAAATACCCTTTCTTTAAAAAAAACATTATTAAATACGATATTTTTGCTAAATTTTAATTGTTTATTTAGATAGCTGCCACCCAACACAAATTTGAAAAGAGCAGCTCCCTAGTCAAATAATGTGTCCGAACGAAAGATTTGAATTTTAAGTATATTATAAATTAGATATGTACTGGACACTTTTCATTTGATACCTCAAATAGCACTTTTTGTGCCCCAATCTTAAATATTGGAGGAGAGTTCTTAAGCAACTAATGTTTTATACTTTTTATTAGAAATACCTTGAGCATAAATTATTATATGCTCAATATCGAGAGAAATCTTAACATATGAACTGCTGTATATTGACTTATTTTATATGTCGAAAATAAACTTTCATTATACATCTATTTCCGTGTAGGAATGAACTAAAATAGCATCACGATATGCTTTATTAAATATTTATGGTAATTAGTTTTTATGGGACCTGCTGGTTTCTTTATTCTTGTGAATACGTTTCGTGAAGTTATCATTCGAGTGCACTTGTTAAATTCTATTTCCATATTCTAAGAGAAAGTTTAATCTTCCAAGTTCAACACTATTCTCTTTATTTTTTATTTATACTTTAAACACATGTGTGAACAATATCCTCCGCAACGTCCAGTCTCTAGTATCTTTAATCGGCGCTTGACTCCTTGCCATTATTCTGCTATCCATTCAGACAGACACACGAGTAATAGACTCCTTGTGTCCATCTAGAATTTTTCTCTCGATACGATACCCTAATGTTTTTTGTTTTTTTTTAACTGTCCTCTCTTAGACCTTTGGATGTACGTTGTGGTAAAGGGGATATCGATTCGAAACGAAGAATCGGAGAGATGCATTCGAATTCCAGTTAAATTTGTTGCATTCACTTATGCGCAAATACCATTGGGAAAGGCCTTAATCCGTCTCTTCTCCCTCCAGGTATGAGTTACATAGCAGTACAGACTGGCTTCTATAGCTTTGGTTGGAAAGCAGTCTACAACATAAAGTAATAGCAACCTACTGTGGGAAAATGTTCTGTCCAGTTAGTCAAGCGAGTGTCACGTATAGTAATTGAATGATTGACTTACACTTTTAGAAATAGTTAATTTTTGAAGCCTAAATTTATGGAAAAGCCTCATCATATAACTATTGTGAAAATGTAGATGTCTCTCAGACTTTTCCAAAATTTTACGAAATATCAGAATTTAAAAAATTCTTGTTTGGAATAAGAATTTCTCAGTACATCCTCCTAATATATATTTTGAAAAGAATTTAAAATTTTAGCGGATTTTTTTCTTGAAGCTTATCCATGAAGTTGACTTCTGTAAGGCTAGCCGAGGAGATGGCATTCCTGTTATCGTCCTAAAGAAATATGCTCCTGAACTCTCTCTTGTCCTCTCCAAACTATCATATATCGTCGCTGCTTCCCGTTTTCCTGCTTATTTGAAATTTTCCTCTGTAGTTCTTGTTTAAAAACACAAACACACTGGACAGCCCTCTGACCTCTATAATATCACCAAATCAGCCTCTAACCACTTTTTAGCAAAATGCTGGTGGCTATTATTAATGCTAAAATGGTTCATCATATCACATTCCACAACATACTCTGACAAGCAGAATATATATACCAGGCTATTGATAAGAATGGCGAAGTTGGAGCTGTTGCCGTGGGTATCTCGAAAGCGTTTGACAGGGATTTGCATGCTGGTTTTCTGCGCGAGCTCCAGGTCTATGATATTTCTAGATGATTGCCCGATTTTATCCATTCCTTCTTATCAAATCGTGAAATGAAGTACGTCTTGAACGGCCAAGCTTCCAAATCTTTTTATACGAACGTGAGAGTACCTCATATCTCTATTCTAGGTACTACGTTTTCCTGATCTTCATCAATGATCTTCCTAATCTAATCTGTTCACAAATAGGTATCTATGCTGGTGACAGTAGCATTTATTCTCGTCTCAATGGAAAAGACCTGTGATATCTAAGGGCAAGAAATGGCTTGTAAATTTTAATGCTTCCAACACGAAACTGCTCTCTCTTCAGAGAAACTTCCCTACCTTTCATCAGAATGGATGGTGCTAATCTTCTGGAAAGCAACACGTTTTGCTTCGTTGGCTTCACTTTCCCAGCCGATCTCAAGTGGAACGACTTTTTTTCTTTTGTTTTTTTTAATCATCTCACCCCAAGCAAGGCATTCCACTGCCACTATTGCGCATGGGGCTACATAGGGGAAGGTAAAGAGAAGGAGTGGTTAGACATAGGGAATGTCAGGAGGAAGGTGACAGATGAGTAAGGATACCGAGGATGAGGGTTGGGCAGATAGGAAGAGTGTTTGATAGAATGGGAGCAGGTTAGTGTGTTAGGAGGTGTCTATTGACCTTACATTTAAACTCCTGGAGATTGTAGGCGTCGGGGAAGCAATCGTTTGGAAGAGAATTCCACAGTCGGGAAGTGCGAGGAAAGAAACTGTTGGAGTAGAAGTTACGGCTGCATTTTATCGGTTTCACTGTAAAAGGGTGGGATCTAGTTACTAATCTAGTATCTCGTGCAAATTCGTATCTAGGGGGCACCAGTGATCTAGAAGATTATAGAAGAGACACAGGGAAGCCACGTCGCGCCGGTGGGAGAGAGACTGCAGGCGGTCTGCCAAGTCGGTATCTTTCACATTACAGACCCTCCTCTGTACCTTGTCGAGAAGCCCGAGGAGAATAGCAGGGGTGCCCGACCAGATATGGCAGTAGTATTCAACGCACGGGCGGATGGTAGATTTATATATGTACAGGATAGATTTAGACGGAAAAAACTTCCGGGCCCTGCACTGAAAACCGACTTTTATAGCAGCGGATTTAGCAATGGATTCGATATAGTCATTCCATTTGAGGTCCCCTGAAAGTGTGAGACCAAAGGAGGCGTAGAGTTTTACTCTCTGGGAGGCAAGCCTGGTCCATGCTAATGGGAGGTATGTGCGATTGATGGTTAATTGAGAGTAGCTTCGTTTTAGAAGCATTCAAATTTACTAGCCATTTCTTACCCAAGTCCACTACGGATTGGAGGTCTTTTTCAATCTCGGCTGCAAGGTTAGCTTTGTCACCCACACCAGATTTTTGGTCGAGGCGAAAGTAAACTGTGGTGTGACTACATCGAAACAATAGCTAGATCTACTGCTGAGAATGTTGGGTCACTGCGTCGGGCCAGAATGATTGTATTTCTTCAGAATCTATCTTGCACATTTATAAATCTACTGTTCGTCCGTGCATTGAATATTGTTGCCATATTTGTTTGGATGCTTCTGCTATTCATTTTGGTTCTCTACAAAATTCAAAGGAGTGTCTGCAATGTAATCGATCCGTATTTGACAGCTCAACTTCAGTCACTTACTCACTGACCGGATGTGGCTTCTCTCTGTCTTTTGTACAAGTATTTCCCCGGCTTCAGTTCTTACAAGCTTCTTTCCCTAGTGTTCACATGAATTTACCCGTGCTACTTGATTGGCATCTAGGTCCCCTCCTCAAAATAGTTAAATGTAACCGCCACTTATATTCCCTCAGTTTCTTTTCTCGCACTCTTCGCCATATACTTGCTTCTCTGATAGCTACGATCTATAAAGGTTTAAGAGCAACGACAATTGCAATATTCTATTTTCTTGATTCCCATCTTTTTATTATTCTTTTCTTCGACATCCTCGGTAACTTTTGCCCTCTTTTATCTTTTTTCCCCCTCACATAATCTAATGCGCACCAGTAACTGGCGGTACTGACTTGCTTGGGGTGAAACGATTTTAAAAAAACAACAAAGTAATTAAAACTTGATAAATATTTTTTGATCAATTTTTAACGTCTCACCATGGAACAATGTTTAGCGATCGAATCAGACCAGCAATTAAAAAAGCGAGTTCAATTCTCAATTTCAGAGCCACACTTCTGAAAATTTGAGCAGATTGAAGTTATAAACATTTGGCGAAAATGTCTTAAAGAAAATAATCTGCCCCTGACAGTTGATTTTCTAAGCATCGCTTAGATGTCGCACAAGGCCGAAAGTATAGAGTACCCAGTGAGGATCGAACTCGCTACTCAGTTGTAATAAGTGCTAGCAAGACAAGCTTGCTAACCATTACACCACGTCGGGATGCCCGTCTGCTCCTGACAGATAAACGTCCTTTCATACACATTTGATAAACTTAGTTCTGTCTAACATAAATCAATACAAAACTATCTAGCAATAATATCCAGGACTAATCAAAACGGAAGGCACCCAAATGTTCCCTTAACCCCCACCCAAGAACACATACCCAAGTTCCTAGTAGTAAAATTATGAACGTCCCCGCCTGTTAAAATACTCTAGGGGGTGGGGAATAAATGTACTTTATGTGCAGACGTGCATTTTATCTACCTTTCTTATATTGAAGAATTAAATGTTTTCCTTAATTAAGAATTAAGTCAAAGGTCACATAAGGAGCTTTTTGTTTTCATAATAATATTTGTGTAAATTACAAGTGTAACACTGTAAGTGTTACTTATGCACCTACGTTACAATATTATCGACGGACCGTGGTTTCGAACCCTGACATAGATAGTGTGAATATTCTTTTTCTTGGGAAGAGCTAGAAAAGAGAGAAGAATAGGTGCTGGTGGGGGTGGCAGATAGTCAGGCGAGGCACTCAGGAAATGACAATGATTTATGACAGCAATCAAACCAATCCAAATGAGAGACTCGTCTCGACAAAGGTAAAAACTCTTTCTCTTTCGTTTTACCTTTCTGTCTCTTTCTCCTCAGCGAAGCGATGAAGACCAAGGTTAATTTATCGGCTGACTTTGAAAAGGACCACCCACGTGATGAGAGGAGTTATAATTAACGCTGGCATGTGAATGTACAAAATCGTCAACCTTTGCCTCCAAGGCTTTAGGTTAGCAGGCATCAGCGAAGAAATTTTAAAGGTTGATTAAAAACAGATACACGAAATTGACATTAGACTTTTTGGGGAAAACACCCCGATGGCTGGCCATCCCAGCACCATATAGAAGCATTTTGGCAAATAGACAGACGCTCGGGACACGGTGGAGAAACACTGTCCCACGCTAAAACGACACATCCATCGCTGCTAAGCAGAGAGAAAAAGAGGTAGCATAAAAAGTCAGTGACTGTCTTACCTCTAATGACGGCTAGATATTTGTAGACAGTAATTTGTATACTTTGAGAAAAAGATGCATCGTATTGTTTTTAATTTTTATTAATTCTTTTTTTTTTCTTACTTCTGCTATACAAAGAGTTACGAATATAATCATTAGTTCACATAGACTGAGTTTTGCTGCTGTCACTTTAATTTCTCTTGTTCCTGAATTGTGCACCCACCTCGCCTCTTCATCTATGTTTGTCGCTGATTACGACACAAGACGACCGTCCTCAGAGTTCTCAGCTCACCTTGAGATTAGCAATCACAACGTGGCAGAGGAAGTAAAAGATTCAACAGATTATTAACTACTATTGCACGGGGACGGGACAGCAGGTGACCGGCTACAGCCTCAGGTGCAGTTAACTTACGGCCAGTTAACGCAGGCAACATGCATATATGTAAACTGGAGACTTGGGGGCGCGATGTGGCGGTCACATAAGCAGTTTTAGTTTTAGGGACGAGAATGATGCAAAGCAGCATTAATAGATTGTTTACAGATTGTTTGCAGCGCCGTTTTAAATTGATTTAATCATCCATTTATAATAAAGAGAACTGCGTATTTGTATATATATATATATATATATATATATATATATATAATTACACGCTCATGGAGAGTGAGAGATTGTAGCGAGGCAGCGTCGGTTCAGTTCAATAGAGAGACAGCATTGGCCTTGTTCATTCTCTTTACTACCAGTAATGAAACCTCTTGCAGCGTGTTGGCTCTTTAAAAGACCCTTATTTTTAATTTTGCAACATTTATATCGTTAAATAGTGAAGAAATATACTTCTCTCCTGTCTCACCCTGTAGGCGGGGCTTCAGAATACGTCGACTGCACCTCTGCAGGGGGTAAATGTCCCCTAAGGAGGCCACCTATTGGCCGTGGGTGGCGACCCGTAACGCCTGGGGACGGAATCCTGGTGGTTGAAAAGTTCATGACCCGGGTGCAAAGATGTCATGTTCCTTCAACACACCACTTTGGCCCTTACCTGGGCTTGACGGGCGGTCGGAGAGACCCAATCCGATCAATCGGCTGGTCCCAACATGCCCTATTTCATATATATTTCTTTCTATCCTAGTAGTAGTAGTAGTATAGAAATTGTATCCCTTTATCTTATATGAGCTAGAAGGCGGGGGCTGAGGGTCAGCTGTGTTGAGAAGAAAAGACTTTTTCATCACTGCTTAATTGAAGATTTCTATAACTAAAATTTCACAGAGGCTTAAGATCTGGTCTCTGGTCGTGTATCCCTGTCTCAGCCAAGGCGAATGGGTTTCCCCCTTGGTTCATTCCCTTCTCAAGTTGGACACCGTGGTAGAGCACAGAGCCAGTGAAAATAAAAAGCAAAACATGGCATCTTTGAATAAAAAAAACTAAAAGAAATTTATCCGATTGGGACTCTGAATGTGAAACAGTAGACTTCCTCAGGTTCATTATCATTGAATCCTTGGAAGAGGTCTGTCTCGCTAAATTCTCCTCATTCTTGATTGAAAGAGATATCTCTACACGAGTAACCCCAAAAAATGTCAAAAAGTTGAGAAATGGAAACTTACTTGTTGAGGTGAATAACAGCAGACAAACAGAAAACCTCCTAAAAATGAAGATTTCATGTTTCCAAATGCAAAGCCTATCCACATGAGAGGCTAAACACTTCCAAAGGTGTAATCAGAAGTCGGGAGTTGGCTTTAGCCTCAGAAGAAGAAACAAGAGAGGCCCTGGGAAAACAGGGAGTGACAGATATAAAAAGAGTAAACATAAGAAAAGGTGACAAACAGTTGAAACTAATACTTATATATTCAGTCCCAACTCCCTAAAATGGTCAAAATAGGATATTATCTAGAGAAAGTCGAACGGTACATTCCAGCTCCCCTGAGGTGCTTCAAATGTCAGAAATTTGGACACCACAGGGATGCTTGCAGAGGACGACAAACATGTGCCAAATGTGGAGAAAAAGAATCAAATCATAAAGAGGAGGAATGTTCGAAACCACTAAGATGTCCAAATTGTCAACAGGACCATCTAGCATATGCAAGATCTTGCGATGTCTACAGGAAAGAAAAAGAAATCATTGAAGTGAAACATAAGAGAAATGTATCTTTCCTGGAGGCCAGGAAAATTGTAAAGGTCTATATGGGTGAGATTAGCTATGCTTCTGTTACACGGAGAGCTGAAACAACCAATGAAAGAAAAAATATAGAATGCTAATTAAAAAAATTATAAAATTAGACCCAAATGCGTGGACAAAATTCCAGGCAGATCTAAAGTAAAAACACAGCAATAGCAATCAACAAACACTTCAATTGGAAGGACCTACTCAGATTAAAAAACAACAGAATGAAAAAGAAATAGAAAAGAAAACATCAAACACAGACCACTCCGACTAAAACAGAATTTGCAACGATCATCAGTCTGTCTTTCAACTTCTAAAAGTGACAACAATGGGAAAAATAATATACAAAACCCTGAATCAAACAAGAACAAAGAAGAACGCCAATCACAAACTAAGAGAAACCATACTCCATCTTCCTCATGGGAACGTATAAAGATTTCAAACTTAACAAGTCAGCCTACAGAACCATCAACTTTGAAGTTTGGCACAGAAAATGGGTTTAGTTTTCTGGAAAGGATGGAAATCGATGAGCCGAACACTAAAAGCAAATCAAAAAAGAGCAATAACCCCAATTCAGAAAAATTATACACCAAAGAATGAAATTACAAAATAATGCAATCCTACGGTGGTATTGCAGAGGAATCCGGGCTAATTAATATACCATAAAAACCCAAAGAATCAACTTACTATTGGATAATACTACATTGGAATTTTACTCACTGTAAATAAAACTGGTAGTGGAAAAACTACATCAATCTACTTGATATAAATAATCAACTTATTTTTTTTATTTTTTTTTTAATCATTTCACCCCGAGCAAGGCAGAAACGCCACTGATGAGCAGGGGGTTACATAAATGTAGAAAGATTAATTAGAAAAGAGTGAGGAGTACAAGCTAGTTAGAAAGGAACAATAGAAAGCTGAGAAAGCAGGTGCAATGACTGATACATGGGCGGAGAGAAAGTGAAGATTATACAGGGGAGGGGAGAGAGCTAGAGTCCAGTGGTTACTAAGTGAGTATTAACTTTGCATTTAAATTTCTGGAGGTCGTAGCACCAGATAAAAACATCTGAAATCATTTATCGGAGAAAGAATAAACGAGCTGTGGTTTAAGGACGTTATCCTTAAAGTATGTTTACAAAGTATATATATATATATATATATATGTGCAGTCTGGATTAGGAATTAAATGATCCATAGTGGTTGATATGACATAAAACCCAAAACAAAAAAAAACCATTCTCTCCTGTCACACTCAGGGGGTTTGGATATTTTTTATGTCTTAATGTAAGATACTCAAAAGTAGGTACATCAATGTATATATATATTGCCCTCATTTAGTTATATCGATATAAATATTTTGCCGTTATTTTTGACGGCCCACTCGTTATGCATAATGGGCACTCTGCTAGGGTGGCTAGTTAATCCTTCTTGCATATGTAATTTTAGGCATATTTGTGTATGTTCAACACCCATATGTGGCTTATTCTGCAACTATGAGTGAATCTTAGTTAGAGTTTCTGGAAGAATGAGCGCATTATCTGGCGTGTTCAATATTCTGAACAAGGTCGGCATGCTCACGACGGAACAATCACCGACGGCTCCAAATCAGTTCCGTCTACCCAATTTCACTCACAATGTCATGTGGTATGGTCTTCAGGCACTCTCCAAGACGGATAACATCAACAAGTCACCCTCGTGCCACATTGACCATGGTGAGATTCGAACCCGTGTCTCATGGCCAGAAATCGAATATTCTGATGAGTCGGCACTCGTGTGTATATATATATATATATATATATATATATATATGTGTGTGTGTGTGTGATTTTTAAATAAATTGCAAACATTGTCTTCTGACTTTTAATAAAATCCGTTTATACTCATGGATAATCTTTCGCGTATTATAATTGAAAAATGGGTTGTAATGTTGACAGATGTTATAATCATTTCTCGAGGTACCCAAGTACTTTCAATCTCTTTCTGAGATCATCTTCAGTATGAATAGATTTTATTAAAAATAAGCAGACAATGTTTACAATTTATTTAATGAGACGTGCCTAAATTAAAATTTGCTTCCTAAATACAAAACTTTTAAATTGTATAAACACGAATATCAAATACAATATTTCTTTTGAACTAACATGTATTGTTCATTGGGTAGGATATCTGAGCTGAAACAATGGATATTAAAAATGAAGCAAATCGTAGCTAATTTAATACTTCATTTCCTCTACCAATGCTAAATGGTTTCACCTTTTGTGACCGCCGCAATGAATAACATAAATCAGTCCAGCCAAACGAGATTAGTGATTTACACTCTTGATTCTAATCAACCCGTCTCAATAGACATTCATATAAACTAGAATATTAGAACGTTCTCTGATCAGCCAAACGAACTCATTGAGGAGAAGTTTAGACTAAAGATATGAATGTCGCTTGGCGTAATTCTTTTTCATTGTTGAGACTAGTCGGCATTTTAGGAGAATGCTGTGGTACAGTAATGACTATTCTAGTGCGAAAGTAATGGTAGCTATAGTAATTCAATATTAAAGCGTGTGATATATGCATGTTGAATTTTATCTGTAAGTTGTTTGTAAATACAGATATCCAGCTATTGCATTTTACAATATCTGAACAGTAGACCTAGCATAAATATTAGTACCATTTGGGAACCTCTGATTAAGAAAGAACTCTCACATTTCGCTAGATGGGTACAGATTGTTTGAAGATTCAAAATTACACCATCCTTTCCTAATAGCATTATTGAAACGTATTTTGTTCCTTGGTAGTTGTTAGTTTGATCCGTACGTTGGGTTGTGAGGCTATTCATACTTTAGTTCAGCGGAAGAAACAAATAGGCGACACAAGAGATAAACACTGGAAAATAATAACTGGCGCGAGATATTCGATGAACGTTAATAATGGTACAAGTGAAAAGAAGAATCTAACACTTTGCTTGCCCTGGACATCATATAATCATGAGATTTCTACGCCCGAAAATGCCCTCGACTGGTAAAGGGTGAAAGAGCTTACAATTAAACTCCAGCAGCGTTTTAAACTATTTAAATTTAAGTGTCTAATCAAAGGGCATTATTGGTTGTTTATCTTGTCCAGGACAAGTACACACCATTAATATCAGTGGTTCTACCACAACCCAGTAATCTAATAATTAAGTAATAAGAGAGAATAGATTTGCTTCGAAGGATCCATGTATGCAAAACAGATAAGATCAATTACTATTGATGCCATTTTTAACTAAATTCGGGATATTCCCAAAGCATTCGGAGTGGAATGCGAATAGTTGGCAAAATGAAGGGTCTTAGTGAAAATTCCAAGAAGGTTATCGTACAAGGCACCTGAAGAAGGCCAGAAAGTAGGACGGTCTAGATTTAGCCGCAACATTCAGGGTGATTATAAAAAAAAAGGGCTAATACTTATGTAAAACTTCGATCGCCTAATTAATTAAAATTAAAATACATTTCCTATTGTAACCGACTGAAGTGGCATTCGATGCGCGTTCACGCCCATATGAAGTATCTACGCGAAAGGATCAGATTATTTGCAGATACGTGTAAAATCAAACTAGTATTTTGACGTAGTTAGACGCTTATTCCTCTCATATATTGCTTTTACACTCATTTACACATGATTTTGCATGAAAATAAACTTTCAAAAAATGTCCGCAAACATTTGCTCACTGCAAGGAAAGATTCAAAATTTTATAACCTATTGTACAAAATAAATAACCAACATTAGTAAATATTTTGCCACGGGATATAATATCTTGAAATGTATATGAAATACTTAATAAGCATGCTAAAAATGGTAACAAATGTTATAGAATTTTTATACGTATATTCAATAACATTATTTAACTGCATAACCATTTTATATATAATTTTCTACTAATTTTAAATCAGTGTTCGCCCCAAAATCGTGTCTTACTGTAATATCCAGTTCTTGATAAGGACTGAGATGGTCTAAAGTACTTAAGCGAAAACACAACTGTGTACTTCGGATATTTTGTCTACAATTTTGATCCTGGTATATGTTTATTAGAATAATTAAACACTCAATTTAGCCGTTAAATTTAAGAAAACTTTTTTTTCTTTAAATCGTTTCACCCCATACAAGGCAATACTACGCAGGGTGCTACATAAAAGAAGAATAAATGGTTAAATAAGAGAAGAGCGAAGAGAAAAAGGAACTGGTTACAGGGGGTGTCAGAGAGCAGTAAAGAGAAGGATAGGAATACTTGTGTGGAGAGTTGCGTGAGAGTAGAGTGAAAAGGGAGAACAAGATACAGTGGTGTTGGGGAAAAGCATCAAATAAGAATGGGAGTAAAGAGAAGAGATTATTGACGTTGCATTTATACCCTTAGAGATTGTAGCTGCCAGGGAAGCAAGTGGAAAAGATTCCACAGGCGGGAAGTGTGAGAAAAGCTGTTAGATTAGAAGTGACGGCTGCATTTAACTTTAAAAGGGTGAGACCTTGTTGCTAGTATGGTTGCTCGAGTAAATTCTTGTATTCATCCTTCCTCTGTCTCAAATATATATATATATATATATATATATATAGTTATTATTTCATTTGATCACTGATATTAAACGTGAAAATTTTCTGCGAATTTGTGGTCCTAAAATAGACTCAAACAACATTTCTCGACTGCAATCCACCGAAACAAATTTGTCACTTACTACCCATTTTCTCTTGAGACTGTTGTTTCTGACGAACGTAAATATGGACAGGAATTGAATGCAGAATCACCATCAATCTCTCGTTACTTCCCTCTGGAATCAGATAAGGTTAGGTAAATATAAGTTGCGAGGATATTTCAATTCGTACCTTTCTAAAGATTAGCACAAATTTAATAGAGCGGTTGAGAATCTCATTTTCCACCTATTTTGCACGTATCTTTTTCTGGCATTCTATCTTCTGGGAACTGAACTTCACGAATTGAAAATAGAAGTGTGCAATTTATGGCAACCACGCCTATAAGTAACGGGTAGATGGCTTCTCTCAGACCATAACAAACGTTCAGCTCAATACCGCTCTTAACAGATTTATGAAAAGTTAAAAATATTTTCAGAAAAGTGTCACTTTAATTTGAGATTAAATTCATATTTTCTATGTGACCTATTCTTTCAGGACCTAAGCGATCATGGCTTCCTACGTCTCCCTATACCTGGTGGCTCTTAGCACGCTTCCTCCTGTTCTGTCATCTACCTGCTCAGGTCCTTCAAATATGTTATCCGCTGCTTTCTTCAGTCTCTTCTTCCCTCTATCTGGCCTGTCAGTATCAAGTATCAAGTATCTTTTCCTTAGACCCTCTCCATTAAAACACACAAAACACGGCTCTTTTCCTCGGCCCATCCCCACCTAGCCCCACATTTTTGGTAGGTTAGGATCAGACCTTCTCCCACCCACACTCACGAGTGGTCATTTATTTACTCTCTACACAATTTAGGTTCCCATATTTACACTTCTCCCCCACTTGAGAGAGATGTGACACAAGGTCTTTTTTAACGTGGGGAACCTTAGCGCGTACACCCAGGTACTGGTCAAATATTACCTATCCACCGCGGTGGATAGGTTCAAAACCGGTCATAACTGGTATTTACTTGTCTTAGGTGTGTCCAGCCCGAAGACTAGCTGCCACACACGAAAGACCGCTCTTTGGGTTTACCCACAATACCTTATTTTTTCGCATCTGTTACCAGCACTATTACACTTTTATTCTTCTTTGATTTTCTTTTAACTTGTTCATCTCTTCCACATTAATAATTTCTTTTGTGCCCAATTCTCTTCCTCTTTATTTTTTATTCATGAACGTTATGCCCAAAGGCTTTGTACCTGTTTCTACTACCCTCAAAGCCACTCACACTTCCTTGCCTTTTAGCTATTATTGTACACGGTAACTTCAGTCTATTAAGTGCCATACGTGATACAAGCTTGGGCGATCATGTCTCGAAAGAGACATGACTGACTGGGCAGAAGATTATCCCGCAGTAGGTCGACATTATTTTCTACGGTAGACTTGTTGCCGATTAAGGCTATAGAACCCAATCTGTCCTGTTATTTAGCCCATAACTGGAGGGAAGAGACGGATTAATACCTTTCCCAAGGGTATTTGCGCGTAAGTGAATGCAAGGAACTCAACTGGAATTCGAACTCCGCCCTCCGATTTCTCGTTCCAAGCCGATATTCACTGCCCCACAAAGCACATACGTCACTTTTTATATCAGTTAAATTTTTTGTCTTTTAAATTGATTTCGTCAGAATGGCTTTTAACAGCATGTTTACAAGAACATACCGCAAATGTCCAGCCGTACCAAGAGAGAGATGGAAAAAAAATTCTAATGTGTTTGCAGTTTTGATCTCCTATTCAAAACAACCTTTTCAGCACCCCCGCACTTTTCAATATTCCAATTTAACTTTTCAAATGGAACGTTCTCTTATTGATAACTATCATTGCAAGAATACCAATGTAAATCACTGCAACCTACTAGCGTTTTATTGACAGGTAATACAGCTTTGTGTATTGCGATCTACTTGTATCGACCCCCAAGTGGTTAAAATCGACTGTTTCTTGGTGCAGCTGTTACCAACAATAAGAGAAAAACTGATTTTTTACTTAGTTTAATAAATCAGTAGCTGTCTAGAAAGAGCTGCTCAGGCTTGTTGCCATAATCTATTAAAAGTTAGCAGTCATTTTGTATTTGTCAACATAAGTGATTTAGCAGTCGTGACTTTCATCAAATCCATTAGTCGATGTCCGAACTTTAATTAAACACAGTAATGTCAAAACTACTGATAAACTGGCGCAAGTTTCCCTCCTCTCAATTCCCCTTTGACCTTGTGTTGCTATTTGCTAGCCTTCCTTTTTGAGTAATTTAAATGAAAATGCGTCTGATATTTCTGTAATTCTAAAATTATCGATTTTTCCGGGACTGATGGATCTTTCTGAAATATTCATAGTGTTTTAGTTATGCGATAAGTCAGCAAGACATGGAGAGAGAAAAAATACAACCTGAACGCCTACGTTAAAGGAATTCGCATTAAAGTCGTAATTCTCACCACAGATGTCCTGGTGAAGAGTTAAGATTTGATTAAAACAACGGAGCGGAAGAACATTAACGGTGAATTTACTTAAGGAAAAGAGTTACACGTATTTTTACATACATACATACATGCATACATATATATATATATATATTGTGTGTGTGTGTATTTAGGCAGCATTTTTTCATTAATGCATGTTTCATTAAATAATATAAACAAGTTTTGCCTATCTATTTTATGTAAGTTGTTTTCAAATTCTCTGATAAGCATTATCATTAAATAAAGAAAATAACAATATTGATACATTTTTTTTTAATAATCCAATCTAAGCTTCTGGCTTACATAAGCCATTTTCAAAGATGTCAAATTACATTATATATTATAAACACGGACAAACGAAAATGACAAACTGTTTTTGTTTACATTGAAGATTTTCAAGCAACAACAAACTCGTACATTTAAGACACTGGAAGTGGGCTGCAGTAGACGTGTTGCCAACCAAGTCTATAGAACTCAATCTGTTCTGCTATTCAACACATAGCTGGAGGCACAAAATGCATTAATATCTTTTCTAAAGTAAAGTGAATGAAAGAATTTCGAAGTCGGTATTATAAACCCCTATAATAACGTCTGAAATAAAAAATGTCTGTTTAAAAGTAAATACATAAATCCTTATAGATGTTTAGTGGAAACTAACACAAGCTAGGAAATTAATTTTTCTATAGTTCGCACTATTTTTCTGCATTCCTTTGTCCTGAACAAAATTTGTATAAATTAAAACTGTTTCCCTGTTATTTATGTAATCGCAACTGTTAATCAGCGTCAAGATGTTAAGCAAATATCAACAGAAATTCATAAAAGATGTAAATTAACCTTTTATTTCGCTACTACAGATACATTTGAGACTGTCTCGTGAGTTTCAATGCCAATATTATTTTTTACCTTTGTCCGACAATGTTAGTAACAATTTACCATTTGTCGAATCTGATAAATTGTTGTGCATGAGACATTGCCAAACCTTTTTCTTAATTCCTTATATGCTCACTTGGTTCTTACGTTGTAAATTTGAGAAATTTGTAATAATTTTGAACATTATATATCAGGCGTGGAGAAAAGATTTATTCCGTCTCCTAGATATGACGATGAACTAGATGCTGCATCAAGGCCTCTGATGGAGCGGTTTGGAGAAGCCAAAAAACCACTTAAATGCTGTTTTTCGAGATCCATTCTAACACGAGTTAATAGCACCTGATAGTCCCAGCTATAAGCAAATAAGTGACTTTCAAAATTGAGTCAAAACCCTATGAAATATATTTTATATTAAAAATAGTAGCCATACATTTTTGTATTAAAAAAAGATTTACCAGCAATATTTTTTAAAAATGTGTGTGTGTGTGTGTGTGTATATATATATATATATATATATATATATATATATATATTTAGTATATCGAGGCAGCAAGTAATTTTCTAGACATATTCTATTAAATATAAGAGACAATGAATGTCTATTATGTTTAATCATGAGCCGTTCTAAACGTCGTATTTTTGCTTTAATTTCAGTTGAAAATAAAGGCAAAAATTCTCCAACATTTGGATAATTATTTATTGGTTTTCTTCTAAGCTTTCGGCTCACATTTTAATAGAATATGTCTAGAAAATATATATATATATATATATATACATGCAATCTCACACTCTGATTGAGCACTCTGGTATCTACGCATCGTTCATTCAGCAATGTATTACAACACTCTCAGCTATTGGGCGTGTATAATGATAATATACACGCTAAAAAGTCTGCCTCCTTCTACCGAGCACCCGTAGCTTAGAGGTAGAATCGCTAATTGACGCCAATTCGGTCAGGTTTCAATCCTGGGTAAAAGGCAATCGGCTGTCTAACCGTACTGATAAACTGTCATACAGCTAAACAGCTCTGTCTGCGGATGACACACACACACACATATATATGTTTTACTAATAATAAAGTTTTGGAAAAGAAATTTCTAATGCTCCCAAGAAAACAAAATTTTGTTATTAAATGACACATAAGTTGATAGACGCTAAACAAACAAGTTATTTCTGTGCCCACTTGATTCACTGTTCGGCACATGTACTACAGATTATTTATGCTTAATATGTGGTTTGTCTGGAAAATGTAAAACCATTTCGAATCTCCTTTGAATTGATTGCACGGTTTTGATGCAATTTCGTAACCAATCCTTTTGAACCTTACTGCGTATGCGTGAACACTCACAAGATCGTTCAATCGGTCATCAGATGTCATTAACTGAGCTTAGGCATGTGCAGTGAATATGTATCAAGTTTCGATTGAAAGTTGCATATCCGTCCAGAATCTCATCCAGTGAGGAAAGTGGCTTCCGGCAAATGATTCAATAAAATTTTAGCTACCGAAGCTACAAACTTAACCGGGAATCCGTTAAAGCGCATCCATGTTCTGAAGGCAATCAAAATCATCGAAAATATTTAGTAACTTTTGGTTTCAATGAAAAGTAATTGACCATTGACTGTACGAGAATTATATCGTAGGATTCTACGGATCATTCAAAAGTACCTCAGCCATTTTGAATAGCTTGACTGTCCATTATTTATCTTGTTTAAGTATATTTTTAATTTGGTAATACATTTCAGTCAGGTAGGTGCCATACGTGATACACGCTTGGACGATCATGTCTCAAAAGAGACATGGTTGACTGGGCAAAAGATTATCCCGCAGAAGTTTGCCATTACTTTCTGCAGTAAACTGGTTGCCACCCAAGGCTATAGAACCCAATCTGTCCTGTTATTTAACCCATAACTGGAGAGAAGAGGCGGATTAATACCTTTCCTAAGGTTATTTGCGCGTAACTGAATGCAGGGAATTCAACTGGAATTCGAAATCGGCTCCCCGATTTCTCGTTCCAAGCCGATATCCACTGCACCACAACGTATATCCCATGCACCACAAGGCACATCATGGTGAACATTTCAGACCGTGAACGAGAATAAAGAGAACATGGCAAAACAGTTAATGGCGATTCCTAATTAAGAATTTCAGACGGTTTTGAAAAGCTAAAAGAATGCTGACATAAATGTTAGATTATTTTTAAGGAACTACGACGCTGTTGCAGCACCTGGTTGTTGTTTTTTGTTGGGGCGGGGGAAGTCTTTTTTTTTTTTTTTTTTAATCATTTCCGGAGAGTTATATAAAATGTCGATTCATATTTTCATCTGCGAATAAAATCACGTTATAACAAAACTTTATTTTTCAGTGGCTTAACATCAAAATCATGAAGAGAATAAACAAACACGTTCATTGTCAAACGGAAATTTTCCAAAAATAAAACAAAGACTGCTTCACATAACAAAGCACCCTTCCACCCTTTTATAACTATATCAGTCGGTTAAGTGCCATACGATATACAGTGGTAATGGACGTTGATTTTTTTTTTCAGATTTTTATGTTGCGTAAACGAGTGCAGAGTTCTTTGAGAAAAAAGAATATTTTCAAGATTTCTTCTATACATTTAGTTCTTCGTTATTTTAGCTGTATGCGTCTTTCAATAAAACCACTTATCGTCAAAAACCTGTACTTAATTATCCTCTGATAATGAGGTTCAAAATAGTGAAAAAATGGAGAATTTATTTTACTATTTGAGCAAGTTGCTTATTCACATTCATATTGAAAATTGCATAAAGGAATCAAATTTTTAAACAATCATTTTGAATAGGACATATTGTAAAAAAAAGCAAAAAAAACAGTAGCATTATCTTTGGCCGAGATGAAACGTTTTCGCAATTTGAAGGGTTCTTTTACGATCAGTTATAACTTACTTCACGCTACTTAATATCTAATTAGAACTAACACATTTTCTACTATATAAAAATCAGCTTTTTATTCTTAGTGATTAAATATTTCAATGAATTTATTTATGTGTTTCGCCAAGGTTTAAATGTGGATTGTAGAAACACCCCACTTTAAACCTTGGCGAAAAATAAATTGAAAATGAATAATTTTCTCAATCGTTAAAACTATACAAGTTTGATAGATATTTTTAAAACAATTCTTAATTATTTCATGTTCAGAATAATTTCCACTGAAAATATTCTTCGACCGGCATAATTAGAATCATTCTGCCTGAATGAATAATATGGATGAATCGCGATATTTTAACGGGAAACATTTGTAATTCTTTCAATGTTGGGGCCCAAAATGTCTATGGAAGCGGAGGTGAAACACGGTGAGAGAGAGAATATTTTACCATTCACTTTGCCAACTTGTACAAATTTCAGAATTTTTTAAAACTGTTAAGAAAATACTGCTAAATCTTTTTTCTCCAGAATGTAACAGTAGCAGCATTGTTCAGATAATCTCCACATATTTACCGTTTGATTCTGCGATTATATTAGTTAATTCGATAGATTCATCAAACATTTAAAAAAAAAAAGAATTAAGATAATTAACTATAGCTTGAGTACGTAATGTGTTTTTAAATTAAGAATTATTAAAATATACTTTATATTTTTAATAACGTATAGAATTGAAAGTGGTCGGGAAAAGAGACCAAACGTAAATCGTTTTGTGGAGCAGGGCTCATTCTGGCCCATCACCGAAGAGTCACCATAACTGTACAGAAAAACACTGAATTCATAAAAAGTCAAAAGAAAATATGTCTATATCTTGCATGTGAAAATCAAAAAGTTCTTAACTATTAAAATATCCTAGGTTTAAAAATTCGTTAAATTTATTCAGCATATTTTAAAGTTCAGGTTTCGGACAGCTTCTGTCCTACAACATTTATTGCACTGAGTGATTTTAATTTGTATGCAAGTGTCCCAATTATTATGGGACATAGGTATATTTTCTCCCTCTTCTATTATGGGACATAGGTATATTTTCTCCCTCTTCTATTATGGGACATAGGTATATTTTCTCCCTCTTCTATTATGGGACATAGGTATATTTTCTCCCTCTTCGATACCAAAGAACGAGTTGGAGGAAATAAGCTTGATCAGTAAACGAGAAAATTGTATTAATTTCGAAATCGAAGTTGCTTTACTTTCTTTCATCAGTTCAGATATGATAATCTGCTTATTATGTAGAAGTTTCTTTTAAATGCTTTTAACATGATCACTTAGTTATACCAATCGATGCAAAAGTGCATACGTATAAGTAGAACTAAGTCTGGCACAAGACAAAACTATAAGAAAAAATAGCGCAAGAGTATTTTCGTTTTCAAGTGGAGAGGAATAATCGGTATTCAGAAATCTGGCTTTCTGCATAATTTTAATGCAGAATACCGGAAGCCATATGTAAGTTCATTGACAAAAATAAATTGTCTGTCAAATATAATTCAGTTGATTCAAATATCCTCTACTCCGTTTTTGCAAAATCGTAAGTTTTTAAAGTTTACTCAGTTTTCAATTGCTAATGCAATCAGCCAAAAGAGGAAATTTACAAGCTTTATGAAAACCCAAGATGCTAAGAAAACGCGAGAAATAAATCAAAGGAAATTAATATAGGTCAGGGTTTTAAAAGTATTACTTTTCTTTAAAAAAATAAAAAAATGTATTTTTGACAAGATAATTAATAACTATGAAAAATAGATTTCTTACCATCTAAAAGAAAGAAAATCATATCCGGAATAAAGTTGAAGCGATGCAGAAGTTTGATATGAAATAAGAATTCTAAAGTAATAAGATCCTAAAAGCACACAGTTTCAGTATTTTGTAGGATTCAGAGTGGCTTTTTCACAAATAGCCTAATACTAGGTTAAACTGTTTTTGCTCATTTTATGTGACAAATCTGTATTTGATACACTGAAAGAAGCCCTTCCTGGGATTCGTTCCGAGATTTTCTCTGTGACGTCCCATGGAACAACGTCTTCGATCTTCCTATCGAAGACTGTGCCTTCAAGGTCTCCTCTTGGGTTAAGGCTGGCATCGATGCTTTTATCCCGGCCAGGAAATTCCAACTAAAATCAAATTCGTGCCCCTGGTTCTCACCCGCTTGCTCGTCGCCATTGCCCACCGGAACCATTTCTTCCGGTTCTATCGAAGCTGCTCGTCGAACCAAAACAGGCGCCTTTTCGCCTCAGCATGGAACAAGTGTAAAAAAGTACTGAACGAAGCTAAGAGGGCGTTTGCTACCAGAATGATGCAACACATAGCATCCTCTAAGTTTGGCTCCAAAGATTACTGGCATCTCTGCAAAAGTGTGCTCAACAAGTACAAGACTTCAATACTCCCACTAATCAATGAGTTTGAAGTTCTCACCTACCCAGCGGACAAGGCTTAATGCTTTGGCCGCAGATTCTCCACCAATTCGACACTGGACTCGTTAGGAATACCTACACCCGACTTCCCAACCAGAACTAAGGCTCAACTAAATAGCGTCCACATAACGCCCTCGCTGGTCGCCAAGATAATTGCACAACTTGACCCACACAAAGCGAGCGGCGGTGACGGAATCCCAGTCATAGTACTGAAGAAATGTGCCCCAGAACTCTCCTCTGTTCTCTCTAAACTCTATAACCTCTGCCTATCTGCTTCCTGTTTTCCTGCCAGTTGGAAGTCCTCCTGTGTAGTTCTTATTTTAAGACGCCACCAATTACCGTCCTATTAGTCTCCTTCCGATCTTTGGCAAAGTTTTCGAAGCCATTATCAACGCCGAGGTGATTCAGCATCTCACGGCCAACAGGCTTGTCTCTGACAAACAATACGGGATTCGCTTCACCAGATCTACTGCTGATATGCTAACGACCATTACCGAGTACATATACCAGGCACTTGACAAGAATGGCGAAGCCCGAACCCTTGCCTTGGATATCTCCAAAGCGTTCGACAGGGTCTGGCAAGCTGTCCTCTTGTGCCAACTGTGGAGCTACGGGATAACTGGACATCAGTTTGACCTCATCCAGTCATTCCTCTCTAACCGCACATTGAAGGTGGTATTAAATGGGCATGCCTCCCAAAACTACCATACGAACGCGGGCGTCCCTCAGGGTTCTATCCTAGGTCCCACGCTCTTTCTGATCTACATTAATGATCTCCCCGACGCCATTAGATCCCAAGTTGGCATGTATGCCGATGACACAACAATCTACTCTCGCATCGATCAAAAACCAGGTGTGGACGACAAAGTGAACCTCGCTGCCGTACTTGAAAAGGACCTCCAATCCGTAGTGGCCTGGAATAGGAAATGGCGAGTAAAGTTCAATGCCTCTAAAAGGAAACTGTTATCAACTAACCACCATAGACAATCGCATCTACCTCCCATTAGCATGGGACAGGCTAGCCTCCCAGAGAGTAAAATACTACGCCTCCTTGGCCTTACACTTTCGGCGGACCTCAAATGGAATGACTATATTGAATCCATTGCCAAATCTGCCGCTATGAAAGTCGGCTCTCTGTGCAGGGCCCGGAAGTTTTTCCCACCTGAATCTATTCTGCACATATACAAATCTACCATCCGCCCATATATTGAATATTGCTGCCATATCTGGTCGGGTGCCCCTGCTGCTCTCCTTGGGCTTCTTGACAAAATACAAAGGAGGATCTGTAACGTGGTTGATACTGACTTGGCAGACCGGCTGCAACCACTCTCTCACCGGCGTGATGTGGCTTCCCTGTCGTGTGCCTCTTCTACAAGTACTTTCATGGCTTCTGCTCCGATGAGCTTAGATCACTGAGCACGAATTTACACGAGATACTAGATTAGCAACTAGATCCCACCCTTTTACAGTTAAACAAATAAGATGTAACCGTAAATTCTACTCCAACAGCTTCTTTTCTCGCGCTTCCCGCCTGTGGAACTCCCTTCCACAAGCCTGCTTTCCCGACAGATACAATCTCCAGGTGTTTAAATGTAGGGTCAATAGACACCTCCTATCACACTAACTCCCAATTATTCTCAGAACACTCTCATTTACACAACCCTCATTCTCGGTATCCTTACCCACCTATAACCCACCCTCTGACATTTCCTATATTTAACCATTCTCGGTATCCCTACCCGCCTATCACCCCCTCTCTGACATTTCCTATATTTAATCATCCTTTCTCCACTCTATGTAGCCCCCTGCGCAGTAGTGGCAGTAACATGCTTTGCTCGGGGTGAAACGCTTATTAAAAAAAAAAAAATATGGCGGAAGGTCTCCCGGGTGCATATACGATGATAGTAGCGGTAATGGGAAGTTTTTCGACATTATCCAGATTAGTCATTACCAGGCGATCATGTATTTCTTTCCACGCAACAATTTATAGAAAAAAAATAGATCATTCATGTATGTGTGTGTGTGTGTGTGTGTGTGTGTGTATGACTAGAAACTTTATCTTAGAATTTCCATTACTTCTTAGGAATTATTGTAAATTATTTTTGTGTCTGTCTGCGTCTCTCTGCATGTTTTTAGGTTTTGAACAAGTTTTTAAATTGGGGTTAGTCCTGAGATACTGACATTCAAGGCTAGAGTGTCCGATCATATACTTCGCTATATTAACAGGGGAAACTAGTTCGATGACCGTGGGCATTATTGCAAACGTTAAACCAACAATCAGTTGCTAGTTATTCTGTTCCGTGCTTGTGACAAGACTTTCATCAATATGGCTGTGTAGAAGAATAGTTCCTAAACACCGCTTATATGTGACACAAGGCCGAACGTATGGGGTACCCAGTGAGGATAGAACTCACTACTCAATTGTAACAGGTTTTAGCGTGACAGGCTTGCTAACCATTAAACCTCGTTGAGGTGCCCATATGGCTGTGTAGAAGAGGTAATTACTCATTACATTAAAATGAACACCATCAGCCTCGCTTTGAAATCGAACTCTATTCAGCGGATTCGCTTTTAGCAATGGTAGCACGTAATCGTTTATATACATTAAAATAACTGATTGGTAGACGCACAAATAATGAGCCATATTTAAATCTTAGTCTATCGTCTACATATGTTTGTACGTAAAGATAAAAAACGACATCCTTTTGCAAACAACAACAAATCAACGTACAATCGATTTTTCAAAATTGATTTCCCACCAGAATTTTTTACGAAATCCAACCTAGTTTCAAACACGCCAAGTAGGTTTCAAAATATTCGATTTTTCCTCACACGCTTTCTTCACTCTTTCTCTCTTTCTCACTCTTTCTTCAAATCTTTGCCAGTTGCTAGCGTCAATTCTTGCTATTTCGGGTGGCAAGACCAAACGAATATTCTCCACCACACTTTCACGATGACTCCTAGATTGTCTACCTCACTACGGTCAGGTGAGAAGTTCTCTGGATATTTGCCTGTGTGTGCGGCTCCAAACTCGGCATACTCATCTGTTTCTTCACCAAAGATTTCAGCTATCAGTCTCCACAAAAAGAGGCAAACATTTATGCGTACACAATTCGCGTCAACGACAATTAACTTTTAATGTTTCCGTTGTGCTTAAATACCTGTGTATAATTAAGATTTACATTCTAATGAACCATATAAACAAACACCAGTTCGAAGCGAGGCTGTCAACTTTTATGAAAGCGGACTAAACTATATCAAGGACTTTTTTTTAAATAATCGTATTGCCCCAAGCAACGCATTTTACTGCCACTGGTGCGCAGGGGGTTTACATAGGAGAAATTTTATGAGAAAGAGTGACAGGTTACAGAGAGTGTCAAGCAGAGAGTGTGAGAAGGAAGAAAATACTGATGAGTGGGATGGACGGAGCAAAAAAGCATGATTGAGAGGATGTAAGTGAGACAGAAGGGGATTATTGACTTTACATCTGAATTCTTGAAGATTGTAGCTGTCGGGAAAAAAATATGCGGAAGGGAAATCCACAGGCGGGAAGTGCGAGAAAATAAGCTGCTGGAGTAGAATTTGCGTTTACAATTTATCGGATTCAGAGTAAAGTGTAGAACCTGAAGTGGCTAATCGTGTGGATTCAGAGTAAAAGTGTGGACCTAGTGGCCTAATCGTGCAGTTCAGAGTACAAAAGTATAACCCACAACAGAACCTAGTGGCTAATCATGTGGATTCAGAGTAAAGGTATGGAGCTGGTAGCTGATAGTGTGGATTCAGGTAAAAGTGTGGAACCTGATGACCACAATCACGGTATTGGATTCAGAGTAAGTGTGGAACCTAGTGGCTAATCGTGTGGATTCAGAGTAAAAGTGTGGAACCTAGTGGCTAATCGTGGATTCAGAGTAAGTGTGGAACCTAGTGGCTAATCGTGTGGATTCAGGTAAAGGGGATGTGGAACCTAGTGGCTAATCGTATGGATTCAGGTAAAAGTGTGGAACCTGGTGGCTAATCGTGTGGATTCAGAGTAAAAGTGTGGAACCTAGTGGCTAATCATGTGGATTCAGAGTAAAGTGTGGAACCTAGTGGCTAATCGTGTGGATTCAGAGTAAAAGTGTGGAACCTAGTGGCTAATCGTGTGATTCAGAGTAAAAGTGTGGAACCTAGTGGCTAATCATTATGTGGATTCAGAGTAAGTGTGGAACCTAGTGGCTAATCGTGTGGATTCAGAGTAAAAGTGTGGAATTCTAGTGGCCCACAATCGTGTGGATTCAAGGTAAAAGTGTGGAACCTAGTGGCTAATCGTGTGGATTCAGAGTAAAGTGTGAGACCTAGTGGCTAATCATTATTGGATTCAGAGTAAAAGTCATGGAACCCTAAGTGGCTAATCGTGTGGATTCAGAGTAAAAGTGTGGAACCTAGTGGCTAATCGTGTGGATTCAGAGTAAAAAAGTGTGGAACCTAGTGGCTAATCGTGTGGATTCAGAGTAAGTGTGTGGAACCTAGTGGCTAATCGTGTGGATTCAGGTAAGGGTGGCGGAACCTAGTGGCTAATCCGTGTGGATTCAAGTATTAGTGTAGACCCTGGTGGCTAATCATTATTAGTTCAAGAGTAAAAGTGTGGAACCTAGTGGCTAATCGTGTGGATTCAGAGTAAAAGTGTGGAACCTAGTGGCTAATCATTATTGGATTCAGAGTAAAGTGTGGAACCTAGTGGCTAAAATCGTGTACAGTTCAGGTAAAAGTGTGGAACCTCGTGGCTAATCAGTGTGGATTCAGAGTAAAAGTGTGGAACCTAGTGGCTAATCGTGTGGATTCAGGTAAAGAGAGTGTGGAACCTAGTGGCTAATCTGATGACGGATTCAAGGTAAAAGTGTGGAACCTAGTGGCTAATCAATGTGGGATTCATGAGAGTAAAAGTGTGGAACCTAGTGGCTAATCATTGTGGATTGGAGGTAAAAGTGTGAACCCTGATGACACAATCGTGTGGATTCAGGATAAAAGTGTGGAGCCCAGTGGGCACAATCATTAATGGTTAAGGTAAAGTGTGGGAACCTGGTATTAATCGTATTGGATTCAGGTAAAGTGTGGAACCTGAAAGTGGCTAATCGTGTGGATTCAGAGTAAAAGTGTGGAACCTACAGTGGCTAATCATTGTTGGTTGGAGGTAAAAGTGTGGAACCTAGTGGCTAATCGTGTGGATTCAAGGGTAAAAGTGTGGGAACTTCAGTGGCTAATCTCAGTGGCAGTTCAGGAGTAAAGTGTGGAACCTGGTGGCTAATCGTGTGGATTCAGAGTAAAAGTGTGGAACCTAGTGGCTAATCGTGTGGTTAGAATGCGGAGAGTAATAGGAACCTGATGGTAATCGTGTGGATTCAGAGTAAAAGTGTGGAACCTAGTGGCTAATCGTGTGGATTCAGAGTAAAAGTGTGGAACCTGATGACAATGAAGTAGTTCAGAGTAAAAGTGTGGAACCTAGTGGCTAATCGTGTGGATTCCAGGTAAAAGTGTGGGAACCTGGTGGCTAATCATGGTAGTTTCAGAGTAAAAGTGTGGAACCTAGGTGACTATAAATATTTATGGATTCAGAGGTAAAGAGATGTGGATAGTGGCTAATCGTGTGGATTCAGAGTAAAAGTGTGGAACCTAGTGGCCACAATCGTGTGGATTGGAGGTAAAAGTGTGGAGCCTAGTGGCTAATCGTGTGGATTTTAAGAGTAAAGTGTGGAACCTGAAGTGGCTAATCGTGTGGATTCAGAGTAAAGAAATGTGGAACCTAAGTGGCTAATCATGTGGATTCAAGGAAATGAGAAGTGTGGCAGAACCTAGTGGCTAATCGTGTGGATTCAGGAAGTAAAAGTGACAGGAACCTGGTGGCTAATCATGTGGATTCAGGAAGTAAAGTGTGGAACCACAGTGGCTAATCGTGTGGATTCTGGTAAAAGTGTGGAACTAAGTGGCTAATCGTGTGTAGTTCAGGCCAGTGTGGAACCTAGTGGCTAATCATTGTGGATTCAGGAAATGAAAGTGTGGAACTAGGAAGTGGCCTAATCATGTGGATTCAGAGTAAAAGTGTGGAACTGTTGGCTAATCGTGTGAGTTGAGTAAAAGTGTGGAACCTGAGAGTGACTGATACGTGTGGATTCAGGTAAAAGTGTGGAGCTGGTGGCTAATCATGTTAGTTCAGGTAAAAGTGTGGGAACCTGATGACTGAAAATCGTGTGGATTCTGGGTAAAAGTGTAATGGAACCCTAGTGGCTAATCAAAAAAATTGTGGATTCAGGTAAAAGTGTGGGAACCCTGAAGTGGCTAATCGTGTGGATTCAGAGTAAAAGTGTGGAACCTAGTAGCTCGTCGTGTGGATTCAGAGTAAAAGTGTGGAACCTAGTGGCTAATCGTGTGGATTCAGAGTAAAAGTGTGGAACCTAGTGGCTAATCGTGTGGATTCAGAGTAAAAGTGTGGAACCTGGTAGTAATCGTGTGGATTCAGAGTAAAAGTGTGGAACCTAGTGGCTAATCGTGTGGATTCAGGAAGTAAAAGTGTGGAACCTAGTGGCTAATCGTGTGGATTCAGAGTAAAAGTGTGGAACCTAGTGGCTAATCGTGTGGATTCAGAGTAAAAGTGTGGAACCTAGTGGCTAATCGTGTGGATTCAGAGTAAAAGTGTGGAACCTAGTGGCTAATCGTGTGGATTCAGAGTAAAAGTGTGAACCTGATAGCTTTAATCGTGTGGATTCAGAGTAAAAGTGTGGAACCTAGTGACTTTAGTAGTATGATTCAGAGTAAAGTGTAAGACCTAGTGGCTAATCGTGTGGATTCAGAGTAAGAAGTGTGGAACCTAGTGGCTAATCGTGTGGATTCAGAGTAAAAGTGTGGAGACCTAGTGGCTAATCGTGTGGATTCAGAGTAAAAGCGTGGAACCTAGTGGCTAATCGTGTGGCTCGAGGAAACTCATATATAGGGGGTACCAGTGAACTAAGTTCATTAGAGCAGAAGCCGTGAAAGTATTTGTAGAAGAGACACAGAAACCACTCTGCGTCAGTGAGAAAGCAACTGTATCCTAGTTGCCAAGACGGGATCGATCACATTACAGATTTTCCGTTGGATTTTGTCAAGGACACCTAGGTGGATAGCAGAAGTACCTGGCCAGATATGTCGTCAATATTCAATAAACAATTATCACTAAAGGCAAATGTGTGTGCACATAGAGAGTAGGCATTATCGGCGCCGTAAATTGGATTTGTGAAGTGATGAAATTCTGGCAAAGGCCGTTTCATTCACTTGCCCAGGAATTAACTATTGTTGAATTACTAAATGCGAAGGGCGACCATGTTAGTATCTTTCGGTAAAATGCAAATATATCATTAACATTTACAATAATAAACACGACCCGAAAAAAGTCGAAAGAATGTAAAGTTCTTGTTTTCGAGAAATCTATTATCCGCCCGTGTATTGAATACTGCTGCCACATCTGGTCGGGTTCCCCTGCTATTCACCTCGGGGTTCTTGAAAAAATCCAGCCGAGAATCTGTAATGTGCTCGATACCGATTTGACAGCTCGGCTGCAGTCTCTCTCTCATCGACATGATGTGGAGTCCCTGTGCCTCTTCTATAAATATTTTCACGGCTTATGCTCCAATGTACTTAGCTCACTGATGCCCTCTATGTATGAATTTACACGAGCTACTAGACTAGCAACTAGGTCCCAGCATTTTACAGTTAAACTGATAAAATGTAACCACATGTTCTACACTAATAGCTTCTTTTCTCGCACTTCCCGCCTGTGAAATTCCATTCTGTATGCATGCTTTCCCGACAGCTACAATCTCCAGGAATTAAATGTAAAGTCAAGTCACTTCCTACCTCCATAACTCGCATCCTTTCTCACGAGCTCTTTTCTCCATCCACTCCACCCCCATTACACCGGTATACTCATCCGTCTATTACCCTCTTTCTAACATCCCCTATAACCTACCCCTCTTTCTCATCACTTTCCCCTATGTAACCCCCTGCGCAACAGTGGCAGTAAAACTGCCTTGCTTGGGGTGAAATGATTTTTTTAAAAAAAGAGAGAAAACTTGCTAGCGAAATATAAATATATATTAATGCTTTCTACCCTACACTGAAAAGAAAAGATTCTGCATGTCCTAACAGCTGTCTTTACTCACAACTCTGCCGCGTCATGATGCAAATGTCTATCTACACATCAGGGATGCATCAACACATACCAGATTTCCGAAGATCATCTTCTGTGAAGATATGGAAGCGGTGATTTATTCATAGGGGTCAGATGACTGGATATGCTAAATGGATTAGAGGAACTTAAGTTAACCCAACAATATTTACGGGAAAATTTATAAGGGTTAAAACGTTAATTTAATCACTGACTAGTCGATGGTTTTCATCAATATTTTAAAAATATAGTGCTAACATCAAGCTAGTATAAAACTAAACATTCATTTACGTAATATTTTTGAGAGGTAGAAAAATTCGAATATCAAAAAGTATCCTTATATATATATGTGTGCAAAAAGTATGAAATAAGAAAATATTTTTAAAATTGAAACCTCCCACAGTCTCTCGTCTATTCGCGTGTAGATGCACCGTCGACAACAAAGCTAGTCCGAAAAAACAAATCGTGTTAGACGAAAACGTTTACCACATTGTCATATCTCTCCCCATCAAAAGGGTTATGAATATATAAAAATGTATGTATTGAGATGCCACATATATATATATATATATATATATATATATATATATATATAGGATACAAACATCAGCCAAACAAACAAAAAACAATAATAGAAATCAAACATTATTTGGTTTTACCCACCGTTTAACTTAGAAGTAAAATTCAGGGTAGGGCAATTATGTTTTTTTTTTAATTAATCAATAAACAAAAACTCAGACCTAAACAAAATTTTCAATAGGAATTCAATCAAATTAAGTTATAGCTGTACTTGTAATTTAGAAAATTACATTAATAAAAAAAAAACAACGCCGGAAGCCTAAATAACAACGTACAGAATAACATCATTAACAAGGAATGTAGCTGTAGGGACAAAAGCAAATGACCTCTTAACGGAATTTGTAAAACAGAATTTCCTTACAAAGTAGAGGTACATGACTTACACGAACAAAGAAAAACATATCTGGGGCTTACTTACTCTTTTTAGAAAGAGATGGAATAATCATAAATCTACATTTAAACTGAAAAACCTCAAAAAATGTACGGAAACGCGTGGAAATTTAAATTGAAATATGGAAAAGTCTGTAACTTAGTGTATAGTGAAAATAGTAAAATCATACAACGGTAGCGATGTATGCAAATTGTCCGAGAACAAAAATGAATTACTAAATGAAAGATCGAAAATGATGCCCAGATGTAATCATGCCTATAAATACATACAAACATGGATTGTTGTGAGATCCTTAAATAAATTTTCCCTAATTTTGAAAATTGTCGGTTGTTTTAAAATTCCAGTCGCGCATTCATAGAAAATCCATGTTTCTGCATTTCAGAAACGAAAAAATCAGTTATTGTAAATAGCCTGAAGATAGCGAGAGTTTGAAACCTGGGGTTGTGGAAATAACTCATTTCCAAATGAAAATTATTCAAAAGTTCTACAAATGAATTGAACACTTTTAATACAACTGTATACTAGTATGATTTAACTATGACGAAAAATTATATATAATATAATTAATACAATTCAAATTGTGTCACTTAACTGACTCATTTTTTTTTTTTTTTTTTTTTTTTGCATCCGGACTTCAGTTTCGTAGAGAGACACATCCCTCCACTCTTCAACGAATATCAGCAATTGACTGTTTATATTTCTCGATTTTAGTTTTTATACATTTATCATCTGTGTATTTTTTCCGTATTCTTTGTCTTTGTGTATTTACGCGCGTGTGGTAATGCACCAGTCTGCACGAATGTGCAGGGCCGTGCTTAGGGCCCACGCAGAACCCGCAATTGCGAGGTGGGGCAAGGTTCCTAAGGGCCGCAAGGCTCTTTTTGTTTCCGCAGATCTATTGTAATGAAAATAAAAATATTAGGATTAACTTGAAAATTATTATCATATTTGTATGTTGAAATAGATATATCTATCAACCCGTTTTTCTCTCTATCATATATATATATATATATTTGATAGAAGCCTTCCGGGCCCCAAAGAGGCCGGAAAGCATTTGTCATTTTTTTTTTAAATGAACTTTACAGAGAAATAGATTATAGATGTGCTTCGACATACAAGAACGTAACTTGTATATTCAAACTTTCAGGATGTCATAAAACGTTTAAGACAATTTAGCGACAGCGTAGTTTATAAACAACTGAATATGAATAATTTGACCACAAAAACTCGATCAAAACACAATTAACTCCTATTCTGCGTAAAAAAAAAAAATTAAGATAAAACAAAAATTGATAACAGACTGGATCGAGCGATAAATTTAAATTTTTCTATTTTTAGTGTAATAATTATGTAGGTTGGTTTTATAGAATGTTGTTTGAATATGTATACAGAGTGTATATACTCCAATCACGTACGCGCACCACTCAGACGAACACATATACAGTTCTTAAATAGTGTATATGTATTGAATTAAATACTTGCTTATATCATAAGCTTTCATTTATGTGAAGTTTAATTTTTGTTTAATGGTTAGTAGTTCATTTGTTTTTGCCTTATTTAATATATTGGGGTATTAAAATGGGCGTTTAGGCCCTTTTCCTACGAAATTGTGTGCACGTGTATATGTACATACACATATAAGTATAACTGTATATATTTAATATTTTTTCGTTTATTCATTTATTCATTATTTTTAATATTTATAATGTTTTATATTATATTTATTTCATTTATTTATTCAGCTTAAATGAGATTTTTTTATTTTTTATTAATGCTTAGGTAGCAAAGTACGTATTTATTTTATGCTTTCTTTTACACATTCTTTCAATTTCTTTAAGTGTTTATTTTTGTTTTTAAAATATTGATAATTTTTCCTCTATACATAGTTTGCGATGTATGCTGTTAATATCGCACTTATAATTTCACATTTAATTTTGTTGGAGATATTGTTTTCGTTTTGGCTCCAAATGTATTTTGATAGGATTATTGCTTATGTGGGTTTTTTGTTTTGTTTTTTTTATATTGTCATTTTCTGCTTATCTTTCTTTTAATACTTTTTCTTTGGCGCCTATATAAATATAATGTTAATGTTATTAGTTACGATATAATTGTATATTATGTTATTGGTTAAAAATTCATTGTTAAGTGGGTAATTTTCATTGTTCCCGCAATTACATTTGATAGTCTTATGTTGCTGTTGTAATTTTTATTGTTTTTTTTTTTAATAACATTTAATTTTGCTTAGTATTTTCCCCGTATTATTTACGTAACTAATTTTGATTGTATTTTTATTGATAATATTGGATAATTTGCTGTTTTTAGGAAAGTATTTGTCAATTAGTTTGAAAAATAGTTTCCTCATTTTTGTTTTTATTATACTGTTAAAGTAGTGAACAAAATTGTTTTGTTGGTTTAGCTTGAATTGTTTTCGCTTATATATTCTAGTTTGTTTGAATATCCACGTTTATTTACAGTTGATTAATGTTTATTTTTATTTTTTTGTTGAATATTTTAAACTACGAGATTTGTTGAGATACTTTTATTTATAGATACGCGTATTTGTTCGGGTCGTTGAAATTTTTGTTAATGTATATTGATTTCTTGAAGGGTTGATTTTTAGCATTTACGCATCGTTTATTCAGCAATGAATTAGAACATTCTCAGCTACTGGCGTGTGTATACATAATATATCACACGCTAAAAGTCTGCACCCATAGTTCAGAGGTATAATCGCCGCTAATTCGGTCGGGTTTCGATCCTGAGTAAAAAGCAATCGGATGTCGTACTGATGAGCTGTGAAACAGATCTGTCTGCGGGTGACTAATATATATCGAGAGAGAGAGAGAGAGATCGATATATAGATATATAAAGTTTCACGCACTCCTATCACCATATAACTATTGTCGTGTAACCGTGAAATCTATAATACTGAAAATCGCTCATATATATATATATATATATATAGGGTGTCCATAAAGTTGGTGCACACTATAACTTTATTTGTCTTTGCGATAGAAATAATTTGTGAAAAAGATTAGAAAGAAGTAAATCTATATTTTTTTTTAAGGTTTTATTGAAATTTTATTTTCCACATGTCCTCCATCATTAGCAATACAAAGGGTAATACGATTTTGCAGTTCACTGATTTACAGTAATGCTTGAACTCACATTAATTATTTTAACTTTCAGATCTTCCTTGTCACTCTGCGTATTAGACAGTTTCTAAATCAGGAATTTTCTAACAGATGGATCGTAAGGGGTAGACAGTTTTATTGGCCTCTACGTTCGCCAGATTTGACACCATTAGATTTCTTTCATAGGAACATGTGAAAACAATTGTGTATGCAACCAAACTTAGTTAATTAGCTCTGTTTGGACACACCTATTGCATTTCCTTCAAATACTACTCACTAATTTTCTAAATAACCAGAAATCGTTTTCACCATTTATTTTAACATATCACCTGAAGAGGAACAATTTTGTTCTGAAACATGAAAACATGAAAATTTTAGTGTATTGATATTAGGCTTTTATAAACCATTGTAATAATAATATATTGTTTCGTGTTAAATGTAACAAAAGGAAGAAATAAAAATGACTGAACAAAACTCAGAGTTAAAAAACAGACAAATATTTAATTCACAAAACATTAGATGAAAATATTTACAAATATAAAATTTCGCATTCAAATAAAAAACGGATAGTTTACTACTGTCCGGCGAAGTGTTACGAGGAAGGGAAGGGGAAGGAAGGTGTCAAATATATTTACCCAGTTAAGTTGGTTAGGAAGTTAAGTGCTATACTTTTTGGAAATCCTTAAATACGTATATAAAAACTAATTATTGGCTTGGTTAATGAAAGACAAAAATATGTATTTACCCAGATAATTCCATGAGGTCCTCTCGCAGGTTTTAGTAGTTCGGACTTTTCTGTGAGATTCTTTCGGCTGGATATAAATCCTTGAATCATAACCGCAGCTGATGAGGTCAGCACATCCTTTTATCAACTGTTTCAAGTTTTAGTTTTTGTCGTCGACTTAGAGAGATTCTTTCAGCTGGATATACATCCTTGAATCAAAACTGGAACTGATGTGATCAACCCATCCTGCTATCAACTAACTATTCACTGCCCAAAACCTATTTTTATAGGGGCTAACACCTCATCTGCATACTTCTAGAACCTTTCGAACTCTCTAGATTTTACTGGAACATTCTAAATCTTCCAAACGTTCTATTACTAATTTACTTATTTTTACGACTACTTAATGAATTAGAAGTTTTTTTCGAATAACACTTAGGACGCAATAGAATCCATTACTATAACTTTATCTTACATTAGTAATATTATTTTTATATAAATGCATCCCCGTAACTATATATATATATATATATATATATATATATATATATATATATATATATATTAAATAGAAATAGATGAAATCTGATGTATTTTTCTTAATTTCTATATTTTTTTTGTTTTTTTTATGGAATCTCATATTTGAGTAGATGGTCTATTTTTATTTTTAAACTGTATATTTATTTACTTAGACCGGTAGATGTAAATAAATATATTTAATAAAAAGGGAGCATCTTCTCAAATATGCGTATCCACTAAAAATCACGTTTAAATAACCAATATATATATACCCGCTGAAACGTTCGCGATGCGATCAATATATTTTTTTAAAGTTTGCCTATTTGCTTATATTTATGGGACTATATTTTTGGGGACTGCGTAAACACCCCCTTGAATTGATGCTTATACTTTTATAATCTTCAACAACGCCTAAAATATATCTGTTGCTTTGTCAGCTACTTTCGATCTAAATTTTTCGGTTTTTTTTATAAGAAGACAACGTCGAAATGAGGGTGATGCTGTGCAAAACACTCGTATTGTCTCCATGCTATATTTAAAATATTGAGATTGACGTTACACATCTGCTAATTTCGTGTTGCATTCAGTGACTTCAGGGCTGAATAAATAAACCAGTCGAAACAAATCGATCTTATCGATTTGTTTGTGCGCTTAGCGTAGCAGTTCTCGGTGCGTAAAGTTGCACCGTAGAGTCGATTTCAAATTTCGGCTGAGGCAGTTTAGTAGATACGGTTGTCTCGCAACCAATTTATAAAAAGGAAAGATCTAAACAAAATCCAACTTAAAACCTGGTGTATCTGGGGCTAGTAACTCCTCCCAGTAACCCAATTTACTGACACCCCATCAGTACCAACTTACAGATGTATACGAAAATTCTCAGGCTTTTAAAAATCTATAAACTTTCGCCAGTCTATTAAAATAAATGAATAAATAAGTTAATTACCATACATGATACACGCTTGGACGATCACGTCTCTTTCGTGTCATGACTAACTAGGCAGATTTTCCCCCAGTAGGTTGTCATTTCTTCTACATTAGACTGATTTCCAACCAAGGTTATAAAATCCAATCGATCCTGCTATTTAAACCATATGTTAAGCAAATGTTGATATGATACTGAGGCGCACAAAGCACTGCCCAGGGTTAAAAAATACCCGCCCCCTGATCAGAGAGTTCGGGGGTTGTACCCACCGAAACTAAAGTAGACTATCGTAAATTAATTAAAGGAAGTTGGTATATACCATGAATTATAGGATGTATAATTTCGTTCTAGAGGCACATTAAAGTGCTAGAAACAATGGCCCAAAGGATAAATTACAAACATCTATTGAACGGGTGAAGAGGTTCATCCCTTTTTTCCTGTTTAGAATGCGGTTTCTGGCTTTCTCTTTTCCAATCTTTTCACTCCTATGTAGCCCCCTGCACATCAGTGGCGTTACCGCCTTGCTCGGGGTGATATGATTTAAGAAAAAAAGAAAAAAAACATGTATTTATTGAAGATTTTTTCGCAATAAATGACCGATTACTTTTAAAACAGTCCAATCATCATTTGTCATCTCTCTCTCTCTCCCTCTCTCTCTCTCTATATATATATATAACCAGTATTTTTTAGGTGTCATGTCAGATCTTCTAAAGATTACAAATTCTTATTCTTCACAGCCCTATGCAAAATTTGACCCTTTTTTATTACCTCTTGTTAAAGTTCATTTATACAATCTCGTTAGGTAAGTTAACCGCTGCTCTGGCCCTTATAACTTCATTATCTTCTATGAGTGTCTAGGCTAAGATTTTCCCGGAGTAGGTTGCCATTTCTTTCTACAGTAGACTGATTTCCAACCAAGGTTATAGAACCCAATCTATCCTGCTATTTAACCCATATCTGGAGGCAAAAGAGATGAATTCATATATTTCCAAAGGTTATTTCGGCGTAAGTAAATGCAACGGATTCAACTGAAATTTGATCTCGGTTCTCTGATTTCGCATGATGGAGTTTAAAACAGCCCAATCATCAACTGCTTTATTTATATATATATATATATATATATATATATATAAATTATATTTATCACTATATTCTAGGTGCCGTGTCAAGTCTCTCGAAGATTACAAATTCTTATTCTTCACAGCCCTACTCAAAGTTTGAGCCCTTTCTGTTACCTCTTGCTAATGTTCATTTATACAAATTCATTAGGTATGTTAACCGTTGCTCTGGCCCTTTTACTTAAATATCTTCTGTGAGTGTTTGAATTTCCAAGTCCACTCATGTCTATCTTATTGCTCAGATGTCTCGTTAATGGTATTTTCAAAATCTATAGAATCCACCTCTTTACTGCCTCAAATAAGTATCCTTGAAGACGTAGGGAGCTGGTTAAGGTTTGTTGGTTCGGCCTTGTGTCATACTTAACCGAACTCCCTACAGCTTACAAGTTTTATCCAGAATGATCATCAGAAGAATTATCAGGTTTTCATCGTTATCAGGTTGGTTGTCGGCAGGTTAGAATATTTGGAATTGTGCGGAATAGTGTAAGAATAAAATATACATTTTGCATTTTAAAGTAGAAATTTATTAAAGGGGAAAGAATAACATAATTGTAGGAGTTAATGTGCAACTAGAAACACTATTAAGAAATTAAGGGTAGAGTTCGTATTCAATGATAAAGTTATGGGTATCAAAATATATAGAAAATGTTCGTAGTAGTTATGTACGTATTTAAAATTTCCGCAGAAGTTTATAGTTCATGTTTGTGTAGTAGCAGAATGTAAAGTCTTTGTTCCTTCCGCTTTTTAAAAGGTCGCGACAGTTTGAAAGGAAGAGAAGGCAAAACAAATAAAGAAGTAGTACTTAACACGTTCATTTTGCCGTTGTTCTTTTAGCGGCGTGCAGTGAAAATGAAGAAAAGAACGTTGAAAAAAGAAGTCGAATGAAATTATGACGTGCCCTGCGTCCGAGTCGGCTTCTTGAATTTTCTTTTGTCACATTGCCACGAGGTCTTTAGCTAACCGCTCCCATGTCGACTGAATTTGACAGGTTAGTGTCGTGGTTTAAATAGTGAAACTTCTTATGATGCCTGCTCCAGAGAGCCTGTTCACATCTAGGCGTGAAAATACGTCATATATGAATTTGCTGTTTTTAATCCAATCAGGATTCAGAATTTGCTTTTTACACTAATTTGTGAATAGTCGTTTGAATCCACTTTTGTGAGTGTGCAATTTTATTTTGGGTTTTTCCAAAATGTCTTTAGTTCCTAATTTCTCATCCCTTTACTCTCTTGTTCTGGGAGGAAATTGTTTAGCATTCACTGTAATCTAGAATTGATATATTAAATCGCAGTTCAGTATACTTTTTTTCTTTTTTTTTTTGTCTGGCAAAATTTTCTTTTACAATTAATATTGTGCTTAGTTTACGGAAGACATCTTTCGCTATGCCAACGTGTCTTAAGATGTCGGTGTCACATATTCCAGTATCAGTCATGTCATTCTGATTTTTTCCCCTATGGTCTACGAAACTCTTAATCTATTTATACATCTCCCTGATTTACTGTTTCTCTCTTTTAATCTCTCTCAGTTTATATGTTCCACTTCGCTTCGTTTTTTTTTCTATCAATTTCTTCAATATGCATCTGTTTCTGCACTTTTTGCCAGTTAGATTTTTTTTTTAATCAATAAGTCTCTTGTTTTCTTCATTTTGCACTAAATTGATGATTTCGATCGATCGCTCTTCCCATTTCTCTTTCACTGGGAATTCTATTTATAGCCGTGCATATGCACAGGGTGACCCAAAAGTAGGTTCTCATTCCTTCATTTAAAAGGAAAATGGGTTTTTAAAAATATAGCGATTGATTTTATACATATGCTATTTAAAAAAATTTAAGTCGCGTATATTTTCAAATCTTACGATGCAAATTATAGTCGATTTTTTCTAAAGATATTCACGATGAAATATACTATGACGTTTTTAATGTCACAAAAAATGCAAGTGTTTGAAGAATAATTTTATTCAACGATATAGATCACCTTCATGTATATACTTTTGGGATACTGTGTACTTCTGCTATCAATTGATCTATTCGATCAGAGGCGATTGATTTATCCGTTTCTGTCTTCTGGATTTTTCGGGATTTTTGTTTGTGTTTGTTTTTTGTAGTTTTTGTGTTCCTTTCTCTCTCTCTCTCTCTCTCTCTCTCTCTCTCTCTCTCTCGAAGATCACCCACAACTGTATGCTGGTTAACGTGTTAGGCAACTGGAGCAGAACGCGTTCGATCCTCTCTTCTATGTTTAGATAAATCCATATATGGGTTTATATGGACACCGACCGTAGTTCGATAAGTAAACTCGAAGATTAGAGTTCGTTTCTTGATGATTATCCTATTTATGTGTGTTCCTAAAAATTTGTCATATACATAATGCGTGACTAGGAGTATTGAAAGAGCGAAAGACGTCTTCTAGAAAATAAATTAAGTTTTCAAAAAGATTCCTTTTAAAATAAAATTGTTAAGTGTTATGTAATATTTAATTTCCTGAGACAAGTACGTTTTGGGTAACGACTTGAAGTATTATTGCTGTTGTTCCTAATTCTTCCACACTCTTTAACCCATTGCATTTTAATGGCTTTACTGTCTCACATGGGATGATACTGATTGAAAAAAATAGATATGGTATTGCCAACGATTGCCGAGGATACCATGGGCAGAAAATGTGAGGAATTATAAGGAAAATTATATTTACACTTAGAAAAAGACCGTTGGAATTTTTAGGAAACATAAAGAAAGAGGATCTGTAAAATGTAACACACATAGGACAAACTGTCAGTCAATAAAGTGCCATAAGTGATACACGCTTGGGCGATCATGTCTCTTTCGAGACATGACTGACTAGGCAGAAGATTATCCCGCAGGTTGCCATTATTTTCTGTGTAGGAATGGTTACCAGCCAATGCTATAGAACCCAATCTGTCCTGCTATTTAACCCATAACTGGAGGGAAGAGACGAATTAATACCTTTCCCAACGGTATTTGCGCGTAAGTGAATGCAACGAATTCAACTCGGCTCCCCGATTTCTAGTTCCGAGCCTATATCCACTGCACCACAACGCACATAGACAAGGGAAAACGAAGTAAATTAGTGGGTATGGATGACATAAGGTAAAAAATGGATACGAAATGGTTAAAAAGAATAGAAAATAGACAAGATAGAAAGGTGTGAATGCGTCCGGAAGGGATATGACACATAAATAAGGGGTTAACTGTTGATCGATATCGATAAGCTAATTTTGAAATCATTACGTTAGTGTACTGATTTCGGCTTTCATTAAGTACGTCAATTCTGTAGCCTTGTGCTAAATTTCAGATTTGCTCAGTAATAATTTTTCTCTTAAGGTTGAGTCGAAATGTCCACCCTCTTTTTATAATGTTGCCCGTCTCACATTTATTATTTTTTTTATTAGACTTGTTATATAGCCTATCAATTACCGCCCTATATTTGTTCTCCCTACCTCAGCACCATGTAGTCAGTTTTCTTCGCGCCCAGCAGCCAAACGCTAGTGGCGGAGGTTTATATCAACTTTTGCTTTGCTAGATAACTGCAAGCGAAGAGAAAGGAGAAGAAACAGCTACACACGACACGCTTTCACTGCTTTTCCTTCCTGCTTTCTTTTTTTCTTCTTCTCTCACTCGGCTGCGTAGTTTTCTCCTCGGCTTACCTATTAATCGAAACGTACAAAAAAATATTGGATTGATTTAAAGATAATAATTCAGCAAGAGTCGAACGACGCGGATGAGAAAGAAATTATCGCAGGAATAACTGAAAAGAAACTGTAAAAAGATGGATTTTCAGTGATGAATCGAATGAAAGAAGAGAGCGAGGATAAATAAGCGATTGTGCTGGTCTGTGCGAACGTGTTAGAAAAATAACTTACGACAAGCATAAAAGAAAACAGGAGAAGATGAATGGATGAATAGGAAGAAAAGCGGGGTTATGATAGGAAGATAGAAATGGAGACGCTGTAGAGTAAATGTTTGCGGAGAGGTCAGAAATGATAGAATGTTGATGATATTGGATAATAAGTAATAGAATGTCAGTGTTGCGGAATATTGAACAATGAGTAGATGAGGAAAATGAAAGATATGAATGTCAGGGAGGAAAAAAAAGAAGAGAGAAATCTAATGGAAAATATATAAAGAAAACCGTGAATATGAATGAATGAATGAAAACAAAATTATCGGAATGGAAAAAATATATTTAAAAATACTACTGCTATATCACTTATAAAACACCGGTTCTCGTAAGATCACCGAAGTTAAGCAACGTCAAGCCTGGTCAGTACTTAGTTGGGTGACAGCTTGGCAATAACAGCTTCTATGTGCTTGCGGTGTAATAGAAAACAGCTCAGAATTTTTAATCAGAGAACAGTTCCAATTCCAATTAGGTTCGTTATATGCGCAAATACACTTTGGAAAGGTATAAATCCACCTCTTCCTCCCCAGCTATTGGTTAACTAGTAAAACTTGTATCACTAAATCATTATCAAAAGAAATTTACAAACTAAAAATATTTCTGACTTTAAATAATCTGCAAACAGTTGAAAGGAATCGGTCAATTAATCAAAACTACTACAACAAAGAAAAGAGTAAAAATTTACATTTTAGCTTTTTGAAGGAAAAACAAGATGGAAAGATAGCAAAAAATATCAAATGAAAACAACAAAATCTTAAATAATGAAGTTAGATAAAATATACAAACTAAAAGTAAAAATAAAAAATATAGCAAGTAAACTGCGTTTACCAATTTATATTTAACATAAGGTGCGCAGATGATACAGTGCTGATAGCAGACACAGAAATGAAACTACAAGACCTCCTACAGAAGATAGCGAAAGAGTGACAAGAAAGGACTACAAATAAATTGCAAGAAAACTCAATGCATAGTCATCAGTAAAAAGGGCAGACCAAAATGCCAAATACAGGTGGGGGATACTAAAATCAAGCAGGTACAAATTTAAATATCTGGAAAGTGCTCTAACAGAAGACGGAAAGTGCAACACAGAGATCCGCAGGTGAATTGGCATGACCAAGGAAGCATTCCAAAAGTTGAGTAAAGTATTAAGAAACAGGACAATTTCGCTAGAAACAAAGAGTACTGGATTGCTATGTGATGTCAGTTCTTCAATATGGCAGTAAATGCTGGACAATATCATCGAAGATGAAGGAAAAACTTGAAGCAGCGGAAATGCGGTTCTACAAAAAGATGCTGCAATATCATGGATCGAGCATGTGAGCAATGATGAGGTCTTGGAAATGATGGAAACAAAAAGGAAATTAATACTGGCACATCAGGAAGAGACAGCTAAAGTTCCTGAGACAAGCAATGAGGAGGGAGGGCGTGGAGAACCTGTTACTAACAGGCCAGACGGAGGGAAAAAGAGACAGGTGGAAGCAGCGGATAACATATTTCAAGGACCTGATCAGGTGGATGACGGAACGAGCTAATGATGCTCACCTTTATGTAATTTTTAAACAAACGAAAACCTATTTCGATTTTTTTTTTATTTGTGGACAACGTAAAATATGATATCGTTACCCTGAAATAAAATATTTTGTTTTTAACACTTTCCTTCTATGAATTCTTAATGATGTCAAACTAGTTAGCAAGCATTATAATTAATTTATGACTTGAACTGGAACTCCGGTTCTATTCTCTTATACAAACAGGTAGGCCAATATTTAGGTTTATGTCCCAAATCTAACAGAACCTGATACTAACAGGCTCTGCTATTTTGAAATCTCTATTCAGCATTTTCAAATTTTGCTTGTAATTTATTATCAAGAAGGTGTTTTTTATTTATTTATTTTTTATTTTATTTTATGTTTTTAATATAGCAGACATTAGACCAGGCGTGTATGCCAGCGTTACTCTCGTCAAAGTTCAGAAAAACATCGTGGCAAGAAAAGAATTTGTTTGGGCAACATATATTTATACGATGTTCGCGCGCGTTTGTAACATTTACAACTTCAATAGACTGGAAAATATGCGTAATAAATTTAGTTTGTGCTAAAGAGATCAGACTAAGAAATCATTCTGCAAAAGAAAGATTGATCCGATAATTTTTTTTGTTTAATAGTTACCTCATAGATCTACATTCTGAGCGAATTAGATTCGTAAATAACACTAAAAAATAACTTATATTTATAAAAACAGATTTGTATTTTCTTACTTGTTCATTTTTATAAATTACCTCTCCTTTCAAGGCGGAGATAATCCTGTCTCAGTAATCCTCTTTATTATCTGTATATTGCAATAATCTCTTAAGAAAGATAGTGGAGTGGTTTCTCTTGGCTTTTTCAGTTTTCTTCCTCCGAGATTGTCTGCTATTCACGGCGAGAAAGCCAATTCTACCATGGTGTTTAACGAATAACTGAATTAGAGGAGAACAAAATGTAGATTCATATTTTCCCAATGACATTTAGGCGAAAATTAACACAACAGAAAAGGAATACATTTTCTGTAACGATGATCTTCACGCAATCCGGATATACGAAATTATATACGTGTTAAAAAAAGCTACAACGTAATTGTTTGTTGATTCTAAAATTACCAGACGATAGTTTTTCTATTCATTTTTCTATTACGTTACGATATTTTTCTACAGTCAGCACAAAGAGTAGATGCCAAGAGATGTTTATAATGACATGTACAAAAAAAAAAACGAAGAGTGTGTATAAAGTTTTCAGCCCAATTCACTTCAAAACATATTTGATCGAATAACCAATCATCAGAATTGTTTTTTAAGGACCTTTTGGTCATGACCAGAACGTTCTTATATAAAACTAGCAGTATAGCCCGGCGTTGCTCGGGTGTAATGAAAGCTTTAAAACTAATCCATGGTCGTGGAGCTCAGACACTTTGGATGTTGGCACGAAAGACTAAAAAGCAATAGTTGTTTCCAGTTAAAGCGAAACCGTAAACTGAAAGAAAAATGAATGGATGTAAGTCAAATTTTGATTTCCTGCTATCGATATCAAATATGTTCTTTCGTCATAAACTGAATTTTGAAGGCAAGATAAAGCTTCTGAGTTGATGGTATCATGGCTGAGACTAAGAACTACAATTATACCTACTTAGAGCCAAACCCGAAGCAAAAACTAAAATAAAAGGGCTGAAAAAATAGAGACATACAGGCAGATAAACAGACACACACACAAACATCTTGCCTTTTATATATATATTATCGATTTTCTGCACTATTGTAAGAATTGTAATCTTAAAACTTCTGAATATCGTTTCTTATGTCTTTGTCTATGAGTGTATCAAATTTTATTAATATCGGACCACTCCTTCTATAACCCGATTTTTTTTTCGATTTTCGATATTCATCGAGGGTACCGCGACACAAAACGTAGTTTAGAACACTCGCAGACGCTTATAGTACAACTGTGTAAATTTTCAAAAATATCGGTTCAGCCGTTTCGGAGTCTATAGTTAACGGACACACACACAGTTCTATTTATAAATAAGTTTAGATTTAGATTTAGATATACGACAGCGAATGCTAGAGACTCTCATAAGAGAAGAAGAAAAAACTTGAAGCAACCGAAATGTGATTCTACAGAAGGATGCTGAGAATACCAGGAACGTAACGCATGAGCAACGACGAGGTTTTGGAGAAAATGGACACAAAAAGGAAACTGATACTTGACATCAGGAAAAGACAGCTGAAGTTTTGGGACCTGTAATGAAGGAAGGAAGCCTTGGAGAAGCTGATGTTTACGGGACGGATTCAGGTGAAGAGAGAGACAAGGGGGAAAATGTCATACTTGGACATGAGCAGATGGATGGTGGGGCGTTGGTTGAGTGGGATTACAGGAGAAGAGGTATTAAAGGCGACAAGTGATAAGATTGGCTACGTTCTGAAGAAACATGGCACATAGAAGAAGATAAAAATTATATAAAATTTCTATTACTTCAAACGAAGATGGGCAAATATGAATATGATATTTTCTGCTGGGATGTTCTCCGTGACCAAACTGTAAAGTACACTAGATCAAACGGTGGTTTCCTCTACAAAGGGATACAGAGGTTCCATCCTTAGCAGGGAAAGCATTTTCTTTATAAACTTTTTTCGTTTGATGTAATACTGTTTAAAGATCGTATTAAACTGGCAGTCATTATATAATGTTGATTTCTGTGTTCTTACTGTATAACTATAAAAGCTTTCCCTCCGTTTGAACACTTTTTTTGTTTTGTTTTTTTTGTTTTTTTTTAAATAAAATTTACTTTATTTTTACGATAAATGTTCAGTATCATAGATTTATAGACATACCTATTGTGGACATAGTCACCATTCAATGTTGATTCCAATCAGTTTCACACTACTCTGAAGATAGTATTAAAGTGTGTAATTAAGTCAGCATGCATTATTGATTCCTATGTTTCTTTTATCGGTGTGTATAATTATTCCACGTGTCTTAAATGTATAAAAGTACGGCTGCGCTTCAGTGGAGTTGCTTGGGGGTGATATGATTAAAAAAAAAAAATCTACACTCTTGTGCAAATTATTTGAAACAACACTTTCAGGCTCCTTTCTTTTACCATACGGTTAGTTTTCGACCCACTGGAATGATAGGGTATAACCGATTCCTATTTTTTTTCTTCAAATCAGTTCATTTCCAGTGGTGTGAATTAATATAAATATATTTTCTGGGTGTATGATGAAATTAGTTTGGCCTTGAAAAATGTCATTCGTGATGGCATCAGATTTTTATCACGCCCACTCACTATTGTCTCGACTGTCGATTAGTTGTAATATGGGCTTTTTCTGCGAAGCATATGAAAATTGTAACGCTGCACGAACACACTAGCAAGCCTTACAGAGAGATCGCGGGTATTGTTGGTGTCAGCCTTTCAACTGTCAGTCGTGTTCATCAAGGCGATGAAACAAACTGGATTCAGCAGTTCAAAGCATTTGGTGAAATGCAGTCGGAAGAGAAAAACAACGCCAAGAAACAACGTATACGTGATGAGGGAAAGTGTGAAAGATGTAAGACATTATTCGTTTTGTTTCTATTAATTTCCACAATATTACTTATAATTAAATCATGTCGTCAGATAAACTTTGAAGTGCTGACGAACCTATTTTCACAAGCTCCTAATAATATGGTTATTGCCAAAATGTTATGCTCGATAATCCATTAAACTGTTAGCCCTTCTTATAACGCTAATTCTTTGGGTAGCAACAACATTTTCCCATAGTTATCTACAAGTACTTTGTAAGTCAATATGACAAATCTACTAATCAAATTAAAACTGTAAAATCCATACAGTTACAAGTAATCTCTACTCTGTAAGCCTGCATTTGGTGAGATTCGGCTTGTACAGCATTTTTTAGGGCGTTACGCTCACTTTGTTTGCATGAATATATTTCTTAATGCCCGATAGGAACTATCAGATCGTATAAAAGGAAAATTAAGAATCTATCTCTTCTGTCTTCGACTGCAGAGTGCCAAAGTGAAAGACTTTTGCCTTCGTCGCCTGAATCAGGAGTCGCATCGTATACAACACAATACTGACACTATTCGATCTCCTGTTCAAAAGAAAAACTCCTACAATTACAGTATCTCCAGAAAAGCTTATCACATAAATATATATCTTCATTCAGCACCGGAATATATCCCTCTTCAAATAGTCAACACCATCACAAAAGAATGATTCCTTAACAATCTGATCAACTACAATCACTGGAATAGCAAAAGAAGCATTTCAAAAAAATAAACAAGGTGCTAAGAAACAAAATTTTGTTAGAAAAAATATGTTGGGCTGCTGTGTGATATCCTTTCTCTTATATGACAGTGAATGCTCGATAATCTAACGGATGAGGAAAAAACTTTATACAACAGAAGTATGGTTCTTGAGAAGGTTACTGAGAATACCAGGGACAGAATATATAAGCAACAAGAAAGTCTTAAAGAAAGTTGCAACAGGAAAAAAAAACACTTATACTCGGAACCAGTAAAAAGCAGCTGAAATTCATGGAACAAATGAGGAAGGAATGCATGGAAAGATTAACACTGACAGAGCATAACCGAGACCAAGATAGGTAGAGAAAGTAGCAGATCGCAGGCCTGACGAGTTTGTGTGAATGAATGACGGAACATTTTTTTTTAATCGTTTCACCCCAAGCAAGGCGATAACGCTTCTGATGCGCAGGGGCTACATAAGAGAAAAAGATTATATAAGAGGAGAGTAAAGACAGAGACGAAACACCTACAGGGGGTGTCAGAGAAAGGAGCAATAGAAGGATGGGAATACAGATGTGATGACAGTTGCAAAGATGGAGAGAAAAAAAAAGGTATACAGGGTGTTAAGTGGTTAAGAGATAGGTATTGTCATTGTATTTAAATTCCTGGGGATTGTAACCGCCAGGAAAGCAAAAATATGGAAGAGTTTCACAGGTGGGTAGTGCGAGAAAAGAAGCTGAGGGTGTAGAATAGTCGGCTGAATTTGATTTATCTAAATGTGAATGAGTGGTACCCAGTTGCCAGTCTGGCTGCACGAGTAAACTCATGTGGCAGGGGCACTAGTGACTTAAGTTCGTCGGAGCAGAAGCCATGAAAATTGTGGGATCCTTAGTAAGCAAAGAAATATTTGCGGAGAGCTATGATCGCCTATGTCCTAAAGGGAAGCGACACATAGAAGAATGATTTCGTCACCATCTTATTTCGCTTTATCTTCTCACTTTGAATGAATTATTATTTTGATTTAACACGTTAATCCATCCTATTATAATTGTGCTCTCTTTGTTATTTCAATACCTAAAAATTAGTGTGTTGTGGTGCACCGAATATCGGCTCAGAACGAAAAATCTACGAGTCGAGTTCGAATTTCAGTTCTATTGATTTTATCTACTTACGCTCAAATACCTTTGAGAAAGGTATAAATCCTTCACTTCTCCTTCCAACTATGGGTTAAATAACAGGATAGATTGGGTCCTATAGTCTTCGTTTGCAACCAGTCTAATGCAGAAAGTACTGGCAACCTACTACGGGAAGACCTTTCTGGTCAGTTATGTCTAATTCGAGATATGACCACCCAAGCGTGTATCACGTATGGCACTTCAGTCAGTTAAGCACCATACGTAATACACGCGTTGAGCGATCATGTCTCTTTCGAGACATCACTGACTGGACAGAAGATTATCCCGCATTGCTTTCTGCGGTAGACTGGTTGCCGACCAAGGCTATAGAACCCAATCTGTCCTGTTATTTAACCCATAACTGGAAGGAAGCGACGGATTAATACCTTTCCCAAGGGTATTTGCGCGTAAGTGAATACAATTAATAAAACTGGAATTCGAACTCGGCTCCCCGATTTCTTGTTCCAAGCCGATATCCAACGCACCACAACGTACATCCCTCAGCACTTAACTGACTGTATTAAAAATACATAATTCTGATTGGATCGCGTGGAAAGAGGGGAAACACTACTTGGTTTCAGTGAGAAAATGAAAGGAAAAGGGAAGATAAAAGTGGAAATAGAGAATCAGGTCAAGCTGATAAGAACAAATATTACACGATGATCTCAGCCATAAAGGCGTGAAGTGATTGTATTTTCTTTCCGCTCCACGCTGGCAGGATTTGACACAGTCTAATATTGGCGAGTCCGAGCGCATACACCAAGTCCAAGTCTAAAAGTAGCCCTGCCTTCGCAATCTTCGGTATTAATGCTTATTCTCCCTCTTTAGCGCAATGAGGAAGATATGCCAAGCAACTGTTTCCCGAGACCGAGCCCCACTCAATATTTTCAGTTGCACTCTGTCCGAAGACACTTAACTGAAACGAAATGCTGATCATCCACCCGAGATCAGATAACACACTTTAATCCCGATATCGAATGATAGAAAACATGTGAGACAATTGCCCAAAATTCAATAAATAACATAGCATGCTGAATTATGTTTAAACTGACAGTATAGCCCGGCGTTGCTCGGGTGTAATGAAAGCTTTAAAACAAATCCTTGGTTCTGGAGCTCAGACTCAGCCTAAAGAATATTTGTGCGAAGTTTAGTGAGAATCGAATACAAATTGTGGATTTGTATAAAGCACATACTGATAAATAAACAGACACACACACAAACATCTTGCCTTATATATATATATATATATATATATATATATATATATATATATTATCGATTTTCTGTAGTATTGTAAGAACTGCAAACTTGAAACTTCTGAATGTCGTTTCTTATGTCTTTGTCTATGAGTGTATGAAATTTGATTAAAATCGGACCACTCCTTCTATAACCGAATTTTTTTTATTATCAATTTTCGATTTTTATTGGGGATACCTTGACTCAAAACCTAGCTAAGAACACTCGCATATGCTTATAGTACAACTGTAAATTTTCAAGAAAATCGGTTCAGCCGTTTCAGAGTCTATAGGTAACTGGACAGACACAAACAAAATTTCATTTATAAATAAGTTTAGATTAGATTGAGATTTAGATTATTACTAAGAGAAATGTTCGTGAAATGGGGATTTAACTAGAAACAAATGAAGGGAGGATAAGTGTCTAACGGCTTCTGCCAATACCTTATAAATAATGGACTATTCCGTTTTGATTCTGTAGAAAAACAAGACATACGTTATTTAGTTTCAGTGAGAAAATGAATGAATGTAATAAATATAAGATGGAAGTGTTCAAGTTGTTAAGCACGAACATTTGATGGCGGGGGGTTATGGCTGTTCTATTCTCAGAGAACTCGCTATGAGCTTATTTAATCATGAACGAAACAATTAAGATTCGTCAGCAAATTAAAAAAAAAAAAAAAAAGACGACTGACATTTTCACCGGTATTTCTATTTTGCATTATTTTAGAAATTAAGTAAATGTTGAATTGATTTATTTTGAAATTTTCTACCGGATTTTATTGCGGGATTCGACATTAGTCTAAACGAATTTCTAGCTAAATATTAATTTTGCGTCCCCTTAAGTCATGAGGTTTCTACTGTCCATTCTCTTTGTTTAATTTGTGTAAACCTATTTGCATAGAATATATTTACTTTGCTTACTTTTTACTTCCCTTTATTGCAAATGTCTACACTTAAGCCTTCATACACACACACACACACATAAAATGTATGCGTGTATAAACTTAAACTGTAGTTACCAATGTGCATACATATTCATAGGAAAGAATTTTAGTCACAAGATTTTAGAAAGCTGTTGTCGACTGGTGATTTGCACTCAATAATCTATAGCCAATCGCTCCGGGAAGGTCGTGTGAATGAATAGAAATAAAAAGTCGATGAGAGGGCGGCCTCCTCGAGACGCCCAGCTAAAATTTCTTTTCTGACTTTGTTAAATAAATATTCTTTCCCGGCCGTAAGTTTAGTAGGCCAGGCTATCAGCTGCCCGGCTTTTTTTTTTATGTGATAGGTACGTTCGTTTTTCTATTCTTCCAAAGGACACATCTATTCGAAAAATCTCGCGTTTCTTTTTCTCATGCGAGTGAATATTACTTAGCCTGTTCTTAATGAAACAGGAACTGATTAGAAGAAATACGAACGTTTGGAAAAAGTTATAACAGTAGATTCCCAGAGAACTAACTCTCTATCATGTTTTTACAGATAGCCGCTCGTTAACACGCATTCTCGAGCTTTTGCAAGTGTTCTCTTAAACTCGTTTAGAAAGTCAGTACTGTGCGGAGTTTGTCGTGAAACATTTACTTCGACAAACACATGCACAATTTAGCCTATAATCGGATTGATCAATACATATGAACTATTTAAGGCGTGTGCGCAACAAAGAAAACTCGTGATTTGGATAGTTGTAGATATTCAATCGACACCTGAAGAAAAACTAGGATTTCGAAGGCTATTTTTTAAAGTGTGCGCATCTAAGTCATTTCGAATATTTCACAGAAAGTGCGTTCTTTTTTTTTATTATGCATTGTTCAATATTTAGTAACCTTCGTTTAGCAGATTCTGAACTACCTAGTCGTCTGTGTATGATTTAGAATGCAAATTTTCACGAGTTATTTCTGCTGTAGTGAGTTCTGTTGTAGTGGAATAAGAAATTAAGTAATAAAATCAACCTTCTTCACTTTTACAAAAATTCACAATGACGTGGGAAATCTTGATTCTCCCCAAATAGAAAAAAGATTGACCATGTGCTTAAAGAAAAAGTCAAAACAAGATTTTGCAAGTAGGTGTTAAACTGATTTTGACTAATGTGAGCGACTTGCAAGACCTGAGAACTTCTCGAGTCAGTGGAAAAATTCGAATGACTATAAAGGTTTTGATCAAATCAGCGCCAGTCAGTCAGTCAGATGGGAGCAGCGAGAAAGACAAAACTAAAATGTAACTTCAAATTCAATTCGACCCGGAGATAAGGTCAGGTCTCACTTTGTTCTCTTTCTCTTTCCTTCTCGTGTGCTAATTCATTCTACTTCTCTTTCTCCATCCAAAAACATTCCTACTGAATACATACCTACATACATACGTACGCATATATTCTTTCAACAATTACTACTACGAACATTTTCTACAAATCTTGATACCCATAACTTTATCATTGAACACGAACTCTACCCTTAACTTTTTAATGTTTCAAACAGCACATTAACTCCTACAACTTATGTTATTCTTTCCTTATAATAGTTTTTTATTTTAAAATGAAAAATGTATATTTTATTCTTACACGATTACTTAGACACGAATTCGCACATTCGAACCTGCTACCAACAACCTTCTGATGAAAACCTGATTATGATAATTCTACATAAAATTTGTAAACTGTAGGGAATTTGGTTATGTCTGACACAAGGTCGAATCAAATAAATATTAACCAGCTCCCTACGGCTACACTGTCTTCAGTTTTCCATATTTTAGCTTTGTACTTGCAAGGTAGGTTTTGGAAATATGAGAATCAGTTTAAGAATATTGATTGCCTAAAAGGTTAGTTTACTTTTCAATCTCTAAATGCTTAAAATGGGAAGGAAATGTTTTAAATGAGAAGAGCTTAAAATATTTCCAAACCAATTATTTTGATTGGTATATCAATAACTGGCATAGCTGGAGCTATTGAGAGATGGTTGTTCTTTAAGTCGGCCTTATGTCATACACAACCGCACTCCCTACAGCTCATAAGTATTATCTAGAATAATCTTCTTCAGAATCAGAAGGTTTTCATCAGAAGGTTGCTTGTCGGGAGGTTGGAATGTGGGGAATAGTGTAAGAATAAAAATATACATTTTTCATTTTAAAATATAAATTTATTAAAAGAAATGAATAACAAGAATTCGTAGGAATTAATGCTCAATTAGAAAGTTAACAGTATAAAGAGTTGTAGAAAATGTTCATAGTAGTAATTGTTGAAAAAGTATATGCGTACGTATGTGTTTGTTTGGTAGGAATGTCTTTGGGTGGAGAAGTAAAAAAAATCAGCATACGAGAAGGAATGAGAAAGAGAACAAGGTGCGACCTGGCCTTATCTTCGGGTTGAAGCTACATTTTAGTTGTTTCGTCTCGCGGCTCTCATCTGACTGACTGATTTACATTGACCGGGGTCTTTTATAGTATTTAAATTTTTTGCACTTTATCGCGAAGTCCCTTTTGGTCTTGCAAGTCGCTCCCATTGAACAGCAAATCAGTTTAACACTTAAAATCTTGTTTCTTTAAGCACACGGTCAATCCTTTTTCTAATTGGAAAAAAAACCAGGATTTCACACGTCATTGTGAATTTTTGTAAAAGTGAAGAAGGTTAATTTTAATTCTTAATTTCTTATCCACTACTGAGTAATTAGAGGTTTTTATCTAGTAATATAAAGTTTAAATAATCAATTCCGTAAGTTCAGAAATTAACAGGAAAGTAAATAGAAAGTAAAATAAAGTGTGCGTTTTGTATTTCAAAACTACATCGTAAGTAGACTATTAAGTGAAAGACGACCTACAATAAATTACACCAAATTGTATCATTCTCATTTATATTTCAATCGTATCCATCGTAGTAATATGGTACCTTCCAATTTAGTTAATAGCAATTAATCTTCTGAGGCCCTGTCGGTCAAGGCAAACGTCTCCAAGGGATCACTTCACGAACTAACTTGCTTTTAAATTTCCATAAATGATCTACCTATGAATATACTCCGATCATTTACAAACTTCTATTCCGATAAGACGACAATATACGAGCGCACCTCTAAAAGTCTTGATCAGAGATTGACAACGTACCCAGCTTTCGATCTTTCTTTTTTATAAGCGTTTCACCCCGAGCGAGGCATGTTACTGCCACTACTGCGCAGGGGGCTACATAGAGTGAAGAAAGGGTGGTTAAATATAGGAAATGTCAGAGGGTGGGTGATAGGCGGGTAGGGATACCGAGAATGGTTAAATATAGGAAATGTCAGAAGGTGGATGATAGGCGGGTAAGGATACCGAGAATGAGGGTTGGGTAAATGAGTGTTCTGAAAATAATTGGGAGTTAGTGTGATAGGAGGTGTCTATTGACCCTACATTTAAACACCTGGAGATTGTAGCTGTCGGGAAAGCAGAGTTATGGAAGGGAGTTCCACAGGCGGGAAGCGCGAGAAAATAAGCTGTTGGAGTAGAATTTACGGTTACATCTTATCTGTTTAACTGTAAAAGGGTGGGACCTAGTTGCTAATCTAGTATCTCGTGTGAATTCGTGCTTAGGCGGCACCAGTGATCTAAGTTCATCGGAGCAGAAGCCATGAAAGTACTTGTAGAAGAGGTACAGGGAAGCCACATCACGCCGGTGAGAGAGTGGTTGCAGCCGGTCTGCCAAGTCAGTATCAACCACGTTACAGATACTCATTTGTATTTTGTCAAGAAGCCCAAGGAGAGCAGCAGGGGCACTCGATTAGATATGGCAGCAATGTTCAATACACGAGCAGATGGTAGATTTGTATATGTGCAGAATAGATTCAGGTGGGAAAAACTTCCGGGCCCTGCACCGAGAGCCGACTTTCATAACGGCATATTTGGCAATGGATTCGATATAGTCATTCCATTTGAAGTCCGCCGAAAGTGTAAGGCCAAGGAGGCGTAGTGTTTTACTCTCTGGGAGGCAAGCCTGTCCCATGCTAATGGGAAGTAGATGCTATTGTCTATGGTGGTTAGATGATAACAGCTTCGTTTCAGAAGCATTGAAATTTACTAGCCATTTCCTACCCCAGGCCTCTAACACTAACTTCTCAGTGGATAAAAACTGGCTGATTACATTTACTGCCTCTAAACACCAAAATTGTTAGATTCCATCACCGTTGATAAGACCCCCAACTATCATCAGTCATTGTGAACGGATGTCTCCTCAAGGACGCCCCGTGACTTCGAGGACATTAGGCTTCAGACACACACTCGAAGTCATGTTGAATTACTATGATGCTCGTAAAATGGTCGGCACCCCCGTACCGCTCCAGACCTAACTCCTCGTGTTACCGTTGTAAGAGCTAGATGAGACCGAAAATGGAGTACCATTTCTACATTTTGCTCAGAACTCACTTAACAGTCTCAGAATTAAAAGGTGTTACATTCCACATACCAAGTTCTCTCGCATGCATTATGTTACGTGCGTCTCACTTCTCTGTCGCTACTATCATGGAAAATGCTGTGACGAACAGCATCTCCCAATTATACCATGTCTAAGCTTCACTGTTTGGATCCGACACTTATATAATAGCAAACACCCCCCCCCCCCGCCTCTGTATTCCATCGACGAGAAGTAAGTTCCACTCAAACAACTCCTTTTCCACAAATCACTGCACTATGGAAGAGACTCAGATGATGATATTTCCTGGATCACGATAATCTTGACCAGCTCAAGTTTAGCGTCAACTGTTATCGTCCCTTCCTATCCATATAATGCACACCTTAATGTAACCCGTTAAATCGAGTGGACGCCAGGACTTATACAGATGGAACCATACTGTAATATAAGTTTATCTATATGTATATGTCCATATTTATTTTTTATATATTTATTTATTTACTTTATATAATGAAAATAAATTACACAAATTTATAAATCCGTTGATGATAGTTCATTTCATGTATATTTTTAAAAAATATTTATTTTTATTATAATACTAACATTGAATTCTCACCAGATTACGATCCCCTGTGGAATGAACCTTACAATGATACTAGTTAATTATGTGCGTTGTGGTACAGTGGATATCGGCTCGGAACGAGAAACCGGGGAGCCGAGTTCGAATTCCAGTTGAATCCATTGTATTCACTTACGCGCAAATACCCTTGGGAAAGGTATTAATTCGTCTCTTCCTTCCAGTTATGGGTTAAATAGCAGGACAGATTGGGTTCCATAGCCTTGGTCGGCAACCAGTCTACTGCAGAAAGCAATGGCAACCTACTGCGGGATAATCTTCTTGCCAGTCAGTCATGTCTCTTTCGAGACATGATCGCCCAAGCGTGTATCACGTATGGCACTTAACTGACTGATATATAACGAAAATTCATCCACGTATGATTCTTATAATATGAACATTTTATAGAAAGTTTAATAAAATTTCAGAAATAAAATGCCTACAAAATTATAGCAATTGTTGTAATAAAATTTATATCAGCTTATATATTCTTTATTCTTTTATTCTTTTATTCTTTTGAATAAACTGAATTACGAAGATTAAGATATTAACATCTGAATTTTGGAACACGCCTGTGCTCTTTTTCACTAAATAAAAGGAACAAACACAGAAGCTAAACTAATTCTTTCGAGGATTGGTGTTGTTGGTTAGAGGTCTCCAGGTGAAAATTATACTCTCTGAATAAACCTAAAACTCTGTTTAATCCCTGAAAGTGTGGACGTATTTTTTTTCCACTCAAATTGTACGAGGAGATCAAACAGATTTTGATAAAGAAATTTTACTGTTAGAAAACTCCTTTACTATATAATAGTTGCGATTGGCGATGTGTATTCGACTCCTTTTTCATTTGAATTATTTACAGTAGGGCTGCCTGAAATATGACTTGTCAGAGACATAGATGTCCCATTATTAGACGCGTTACTCATCTACTGTGCCAAACAAACTGTCGTCCCACAAACATTCAGCAAGATCAGTTAATATGCTTTATATACAGTTTCGTGTCACTTGCTATTTCATCTGTTTCCCGTTCAGTTGTTATCTGTAACCAAACCAAAAAAAATATCTCGTTATTTCAAGGAGTTTCAAACCTTCTTACTATCCTACCAACAGCCGCATCTAACTTTGTTGACCAGCATAATAAAATGATCTATTACTTTCGGAAAGATCTTCTTAGAAGTGTTTGGAAAATCAAGCAAAATGAGTGACAGTTCTGACGATGATAAATGTACTGTGGCTGAATACAGCATAGCCTTTAATAATTTAATCTCAGTAAAGTTAAAAAAGCTTGTTCTGCATTTAATGCATTTCAACGGGGATTTTTTCACATAATTTCACCAAATTTGAACAAATTGCTAATACAAAATTGGATAGTTTTAAAGAAATGATTGTAAACAAATATATTTTTCTGTTTCTATGGAAGAAATGAACCAGTGATATTTACTATAGCAATTACATTTCGACGCAACAGTCGTGGAACTGGGATAAGAGTTTCTCACGAGAGTCATATTCTGTAATGTTAGAATATTACTCGTTGTCTGGTCAGTGTTTTCAGCATGGTGAAGATATTGAAAAAAATTCCTCCAAGAAAGAATAAAATCTGCAAACTACATCGCTAAAACATGGCGTATGTCCAGAGAAAACAGGAAAAAATATTTCTGATTGAATAATAATCTATTAATATATATAAATAAATTTTCTCTATACTTTTGAGATGAGATAATATTTACATAATTTGGCCTGTTGTCCTCACCCTTATTGCTATGTTTACGGCGTTTCGCCCGTTATACACCCTTCTTCAGTTGTTAGAAATTTCAAACCACACTTCTTATTTTGATCACTGGGATCATTCACATTTCATGTGTAATGCCACTTCAAGATGCCATGTTGTTATCTCCCTTAACTTCAATTAAGTTATTTGTATTTAGCCAGGTGTTGAACTCTTTGGGTCAAGTCATTGGATCTAACCAATGCTTCTATCCACTGGGCCATTTGTTCTTGAGGACATCAGTGTATGCATTTCCGGAACTTATAAAACTAACTAAAATCAAAGCTCATAATGCAATCTTTGACGCTAATGATTTCACCAGCACTCCGTATTACTCGTTCCCATATTGTAATCATTTACTGAGCGTATTTAAAAAAAAAAAAAAAAACTATGGTAAGAGACACACCCAAACGCTCTGTCCCAACAGAAAGTAAAATTTTCTGCGCTTATTGCAAGAAAAATAATCATATTATATACGAGTGCCGGATCTTAAAAAAAAGGAAAAAAAAACAAACTTTTCAACCACATGCTTTTATTATGCATAAAACAACAAACGATAATGTTAACCCATCTTCTCTACCAAAGCTAGTGATAAATGAGAAAACAAAAATGCCATACCTGGAAAAATATGAGCCATTTCTATCCCAGAGTTCGGTGTATATCAACAATCCTGAAGAGGCTAAGCCTATACAAATCTTGTGGGATACCGGTGCGTCTCAAACCTTAATATCAGAAGACGTCCTACCATTATCAGAATCTACCTTCACCGATGATGTTGTGTTGTTACAAGAAGTAGGGATGACTGTACAAAAAGCTCCCAAAAAGCGTACGACCAAAGCTACTGATTAAAGAAGTGTCTCTGCTGCTGCTAGGAAATGATTTAGGGGGGAGTAATAGCTGATCCTGTTGTTAGTGACCAAATAGTAGTAAGCCATAAATCAAGTGGAAGAAAACCCAAACATATACTCTGAATGTGCGGTTATCAGAGCTGGAAAAAGAAAGCAACTCTTAGTAAATGAAAACCTAGAGACACCAGATGAGGAATTACAATTAAACGGAACCTTTATATTCCACCTTATAGAACAACAAAATAGTACGGATAAAAAAATAAAATCAACTCCCTCAAAAGAAAATAAGACGGTCGAAAAAACTGACGAATTAAACAGAGACCAAATTTTAATAGAACAAAGAAAAGACCCAGAAATTTGTCTTCTGAAAAACAGCACTCTCCCTAAAGAAGAAGCAAAGAAAGTTAGGGAGTGTCATTATATGAATGATGGCATTTTAATGAGAAAGTCGTGCCCATTGGATGCTAAAGTAGATGAAGAATGGCAGATAAAAAATCAAATAGTAGTACCGAAAGTTTATAGACAAGAAATACTACAATTAGCGCATGATACCCTCATGTCAGGTCATTTAGGAATAAATAAAACCTATGAGAAAATTTTAAACTACATTTTTCTGGCCGAAACTTAAGCATGATGTTGTAAATTTTTGTAACTCATGTCACACATGCCAGATTGTCGGAAAACCTAATCAAAGGATTCCGCCTGCACCCCTCAAACCTGTACCAGCATTTGTAGAACCTTTTAGTAGAGTATTGGTGAAATTCCTAAAACTAAAATAGGAAATCAATATTTGCTAACAATTATGTGTATGTTGACTTGTTTTCCAGAAGTTGTCCCTTTAAGAAATATTAAAACTAGAACTATAGTTAAGGCTTTAACTATTTTTTATGTTTAGTTGGGATTCCCTCAGCCATTCAGTCAGACCAAGGCACAAACTTTGTCTGGTTTATTTCAACAGGTAATGAATGAAATTGATATTAAACAGCACAAATCCAGTGTTTATCACCCCGAATCACAGGGAGCTTTTGAGTGTTTTCATCAGACCCTAAAGTCCATGATAAGAAAATTTTGTTATCAATATAAAAGAGATTTGGACGAAGGCGTTTATTTTGTTCTGTTTGCGGCTAGAGAAGCTGTACTAGACTTTGTTGGGTTTAGTCCTTTTGAACTTGTGTTCGAACATACTGTGAGACTTTTAAAAGAAAAATGTAAAACTTTTAAAAGAAAAATGGTTAACGGAGAAAAGTGAAATACACCTCGTAGATTATATATCGAATTTTAAAGAGAAATTACACGGGGCTTTAAAAATAGCACAAGAAAATTAAAAAAAACTCCCGAGTAAGAATGAAGTCTGGATATGATAAAAATAGTAAAAACCGAAAATTTGAAAGTGGTGACAGTTTTAATATTTTTACCAATTCCACATACTCCACTACAAGCAAGATATTTTGGTCCGTATGAAATAGAAAAGAAAATAAACGATGTAAATTATATCATCCACACCCCAGATCGAAGGAAACAGAAAAGAGTTTGCCACATTAATGTTAAAAGTTACATTGACAGAAATAAAAAAGATATGGTTAAGCCAGTCACAACAGTAACTAGCATAACTAAAAAAATCATCTGAACATGATTTAGATAGCGATGAAGATACAGTTGTCAGGGAGGGGGAAATAGGTCAAAGTAGCCATTTAAAGAACTCGGAAATACTGGCTAACTTGAATGTAAAATTTGAACATTTGTCAAATGAAAATAGAAAAGAAATACATGGTTTGGTCATTGATTTCAAAAATCTTTTTCCTGATGTTCCTAGTAAAATTACGTTTGCAGTGTACGATGTCTTAGTTGAAGGCGAAAAACCCATCAAGCCGCATTTCTACAGAGTAAATCCCATCAAACTTCAACAGTTATGGACAGTTGAAGTATATGCTGGAGAATGAAATCATTGAACCAAGTAACACTCAGTGGAGTTCGCCTTGTATTCTGGTACCAAAATCCGATAGCACCTACAGATTTTTACAGACTTCCGGAAAGTAAATGCTGTAACCAAAAGCGACTCATATCCAATTCCTAAAATAGGTGATTGCATTGACAAAGTTGGCAAGTCAAAATACGTCAGTAAATTCGATTTGATGAAAGGTTATTGGCAAGTACCTTTAACTGACAACGCCAAAGAAATTTCAGCTTTAGTGAGTCCTGACGGATTATACCAGTACAAGGTTATGACGTTCGGAATGAAAAACGCACCAGCAACATTTCAAAAGATGATGCGTTCCCTTCTACATGACATCCAAGGACGTGATGTATACATAGATGTAATTGTGTACAGTATGACTTAGAACGAACATTTATGCATCATAAAACAACTCTTCCTTAAACTAGAAGAGGCAAACCGACGTATGAACCTAAACAAAAGTGAATTTTGTCATGCAAAATTGAATTATTTGGGCCATACTGTTGGTCAAGGACAAGTTAAGCCTATCACTGCAAATGTGGATGCTATCCTAGAGTATACAACAAAATAACAATTAATGAAATTTCTCAATATGGCAGATTTTTACTGAAAATTTTCTAAAAATTTCTCATCAATAGTAAGTCCTCTCACAGATCTCCTTAGAAAGGATGTAAAATACAAATGGAGTGAGACCTGTGATGCGGCTTTTAACAAAATTAAATCGACACTCATGGAGGGCCCAGGTCTCGCAACACCAGATTTCACAAGACAATTCAAATTACAAATTGATGCCAGTGATCTCGGAATGGGTGGTATCTTAACCCAAGAAGATGATGCAGGTATCGACAGAGCAATTGGATACTTCTCCAAAAAGTTAAACACCCACCAAAAGAATTACTCTAGCATTGAAAAGGAGTGTTTATCAATGCTAGCAACGCTACAACACTTCGACTTCTATCTCAGTGTCACTATGTATCCTGTTTTGGTCTTTACCGACCATAATCTACTAACCTTTCTTCAAAGGATGAAAACCAAAAACCAGAGACTGACAAGATGGAGTCTGCTCCTACAAGAATACAACATTATAATAAAACATATTAAAGGAAAGAACAATGTTATTGCAGACACATTATCTAGAGAATAATATGACAAATTGTGGTAGTATAGTTTTGCTACAAATCGAACTTATTGTTTTACAAAAGTTGTATTAGGACTGATTACCCAAAAAAGAAATACTTTGTGTATAAACTTAACTAAATTTTCCTATAAAAGTTTTTCATTTGTATTTCAAAAGTTTTACTCTAAAGTGGGGAAGTGTAATGAGGAAGTTAGAAGCGTTTTTTCGCCCCAAAATTCTTGGGTCATGACTAAAGTAGTCACCTTAGTAACAGTAGTAGTTACTGGTCATTCGGTCAGGGTTCTACCACTCTAAAAAGGAGAGTAGTATGATGAATTAGGTCACTGGATCAGGTTCTACCCTTCCCAAAAATTGATTAAATAACCTGGTAACTATGGTTACAGGGAAAAAAAGGAAAAGACCAGAGAAAGAAAGGGCGAATGAATATAGGCCCCTGTTTCTATATAAAAGGGAAAAAATAGTAGAAAATCCCAGAGTTGTTCGGCTACCGGCCAGATGTGACATCTCTCCGGCTATTCGTTCAAGACGTCGAAAGAACTTTCCATCAAGCTACCTGCTGAAATTCTCCACACGAAGACCTTCCTCAACATCTAGTGAATACACCGCGTTCTGCCGTGAAAGGTAAAGATTGTTTTGTTAATCACTCTGACCAAACCTTAGCTGTGTATAGTTATATATATATATATATATATATATATATATATAAAATCTTGACCCTTTTTTCCATTCCGCCTAAACTTTCTCCAAATATCTTCCTCATTAGACTCGCCTCTTATTTTCCTGTGAATATTGTGTGAAACTAGTACGAAGTTGAACCCGTTCTAATGTTCGGTATAGTATAGTTCAGTCGCCTTATTCCTGCTTGTTTGCTGAATATTTTTGTGTGTTATAATAAATTTCCTTTCTGTATAAAATTATCTTGCGTTATAGTTTAATTCACTCCCTTCAGCATTATTCTAACTAAAATTGTATTTTTATGTGTTGCTGACTCAAACGGGTTCGTAACGCCATTGTATGAAAGTGTCATCAACTTTTCTCAGCCATAGACTTGGCTTTAGTTCTGTGGTTTCTGATGTCATCTCTTCGAAGTGTTCCATGTATATGTTAGCTAATGCTGGTGATAAAGACCAAGCATTCATCCTGATCTCATTCTGAAGTTTATTGCTTGTATTCAAAATGTCAGCATCTTCATCAGGTTATCTACTAGTATGCTTGTACGTTTTCCTAGGGAAGAGTCCAACACCAGTATGTCCCTGACTATCGATAGTGACTCCACCGTGGGTACCTTGGTGAACACACTCAACGTATCCAAACTCATCATCTAGTTGCATTGGATGGGACCATCTTTTAATAATCCAATATGAAATGAGAAGTTAGGGATATATAATGGTGACTTTTCTATTAAGAGGTTGATTATATCCACAAGGAAGCTACTCAGACGGTGACATACAAGGCGGAAAAATGTCTTAGTGTGCAGAAAAATGTCTTAGTGAATCTTAGATAGGAAATGAGAAAACTTAATCCTAATTAAAACATGTGATGAATATCTACTCCTGTACAAAAGATCGAGAATGAATGGGAACTGAGTTTTTTTTAGTTATTTATTTTACAAAAATGTGCAGTGAAATGTCATGATGCCATTTCTAACTTCAAGTCTATGGTTAGGATCTGGAAGAAAACGATTATATAGCTGAAGTCATAAAAAATGAAAATAATTATATATACATATTTAACAGTTATGTCGAACGTTATCTTGGAATAATTTGCAGACCCCTACTCTCAAGAAAAATCCAAGATATCATGAACAAAATCTTGTCTACCAAACTCAATTCTTAATAATGCACAAGTACAAAACAACAAAATACGAACTTCTCACTGTTTGTTTTTTTTTGTTTTTGATTTTGTTTTTTTTGTTTTTCTTTTTCTTTTTCTTTTGTTTGTTTTTGTTTTGTTTTGTTTTTTTTTTTTTTTGTTTTTTTTTTTTGTTTTGTTTTTTTGCCGTAGTTATGAGCCCGGTGACAATCTTAGTAAAAACAAAATGGTAAATTACAATAAACATTTAAACGGCCTTTGTCGGGTGAATTTAAAAACATTTATTTACATGCACCATTTTTTTTAATGAACCTATTGTTATACAGTATTGATAATGGCATACATCTATGGAAACCTACACATGCACTAATATAGTATATCTATCACCCTGAATATTCGAGAAATCTTATTTAGGAAAAGCATGCTTTGTTTACGTCTTGATATGACACTGAGCAGATATTCCTTAATCAGATTTTTCAAACATGCAGACAGTAAATATATTGTTTAATATATAAAATGAACCTCTAGTAAATAAGAGTATCCATTAAAAATAACGTTCAGAGTGAAATGAAGAAATCCATTACTTCTTTAGAACTATATATATATATATATATATATATATATATATGAAATAGAACAAAATTTCGATGTTCAAATTCGTTGAACAGCCATTTCTACGAGGATACCATTGCGTCTTTAGAAACGAATTATTATTTATTCAATCAAATTCAAATGAGAGATTTTATACCGGCAGAAGTAAAAAAAAAAAAAAACTTCCATCCGCAGAAAAATAAAAAGGGGTGGGATTAATCATTTTTTAATATAAAAAGTGAAACAGGGAAGCAGATAGATGCCCATGTCTAATTTTAGAAGACGCTCCTATCACTTATCTGAGTTAAAAGTTTAAAAATTCAAATTTAGCCATGTCTAGGCGAATAGAAGTCGTAGAGGGAAAGGAAAAAGGGAAAGGGGTGGTGACAGGAAGTAAGCTAAGAAAAGAAAAAAAGTAAAAAAAATATTTCCATAGAAACAAAAGAAACCGTTATCACCAGTGTTGAAAAAAACATTGAAAAAATTTACCAAAGCGCTTTTTATTTAAATGAAAATAACTGGGAAAAAAAAATTTAGGCATACAAATTTAAATATATGAGTCAGTGAGGAGTCTGTCAATGAACACGGCCATACGTTTAGCCGTATCCTTAGTATATACTGTGAGAGAAATAAAACTGAATTTAGAGAGAGAAAAAAAAGAGAGAGAAGTTTTGCCGAAGGAAGGAAGAAAGGAAGAGAGAAGAATAAAAACAAAGAAAAAAAAAGAGTAAATTCGGTAAGGGGAAATCGCCAACATCATCAAAATGACGAATTTGTGAGAGAAATAAAACTGAATTTAGAAAGAGAGAGAGTGGGTAGAAAGAAAGAATAAACAAAGAAAGTAGAGAATAAATAAATAAGTCGAAAGAAAAATCAGGAAGGAAGATGGAATTTAAAGCGAAAGAAAGAAAGAAAGACAAACAAAAAGATGGAAAAAAAGAATAAAAAGAGAAATATCAAAAAAAGAATCAATGGTAAACATAGGAACAAACAAAATATCAATGCAACAGAAACAAGATTCATTATGAGAGAGAAAGATACTAAAAAAAAAGACAAAAAAAAAAGAAAGAAAGAGAACCAAATAAAGAAATAAAACACAAAATAGATAGGAAGAAAGAATAGATGTGAAAAATTGAAAAGGAGGAACGGACACAAGGGAAAAAAAAGGACAAAAGCAAAAAGATGTAAAAAGACAAAAGAATGAACGAAGGGAAATGAATAGAATGAAGAAAAAATAAGCTCAAAAGATATCAAATGAAAGAAAAAGAAATAAAAAACAAACATTGGAGTAGATAGACTAAACTATCGCCCGGTTCACACTCCACCCACGTCTAATGAACAGGTGAAGAGTCTCATTCCTTGTTCCCCGTTTAGGATGTGGTTTCCGGCTTTCTCTTTTCCAATCTTTTCACTCTTACGTACCCCACTGCGCATCAGTGGTGTTATCGCCTTGCTTGGGGTGATATAATTAAAAAGAAAAATACATACCAGCATGTAGCGATATATGAGATTGTTCTATGAAAGTTTGTTTTAGATTCTCACTTTAGTTTTGGTGTTAAAATTGGCTTTGTTCATTCAATATAAGAGAGCGAGTTTGCATGCACTTTCATATGAGGATCCTTCCACCTCCCTACAGAACAAAAAATGTCTGCTTTATTGATAGTCTTTTGAAGAGAAGGGGTTTAAAGGAACACTGAACATTCTTTATAATAAATGAAATATCAAGAAAGAAATTTCATAAGTAAAAGTAATTTGGCATTTTTATTTCATTTTGCAAAATTACCTATTTCAAATATGAATAGGTTTATAATAATGCTCTGTGTGTGTGTGTGTGTGTGTGTGTGTGTGTGTGTGTGTGCTGAGATGCAATATTACTAGAAAGTTTCTGGGTGCAGGTGCTAGCCCCTGATTTCAGCATTAAAACTGTTTACTGTCTTTTTTGTTTTCTTTTTCACTGAAGCCCTTTCAACACTTTTTTTTCTGTACAATGGCGTTTCACTGTATGAAGATTTGATATTTGTACTTCATATTCGCACAGGAACGCAAACATTAGCGGCTGTCCACATTAACATGGATGTTTGTACGTGAAGAAAGCACGGTTGCTTGAACGCACGCACGCATACATTAATGGATTTATTCTTACGTAGCATCAGCTGCAATAAAACGAACGAAAAATTAGTGTAGATTGAAACATTTGAATTGAATCTCTCTTAACGTTGTATTATTCAAAGATTATCAATTGAAATATGTGAAAAGAAACTCTTAAAACGCTTTGGTATTTTATAAAGTGTGATTTTGTTTTTTCCAGCTTAACATTTTACAGGTTATTTAAAGATTATTTAAAGACAGAAAATATTTTTGATTGTATTTTTAGAGATAATGATTTGCCTATTTATATTCTACTTATTAACCCATGGCTGAGAGGAGGAGAGGTGGATTCACACCCTTTCTCAAAGGCATTTGAATATAAGTCAATATAACGAACCCGACTGGACTAGAACTATATCTTCTGATTTCCAATTCTCAGCCTTTATGTATTGCAGCGACCACACATCCAAGTGTACTTGGTGTTTCCCAGCGGTCACACATCTACGTACTGATCTGGCTCGATGTTTTTTTTTTACTCCGATGATTTTACTGGAACACTTATTATAATATCAGTAAATCATTATCTCTAAAAAGCTTCTTACAATCTAAAATTTTTTTCTGGCGTTAAATGACCCTGTTTTAGCTGTTATAAGTTTTGCTTAGACTACTCGACGTGTGATTTCTTTTTATTAGTAAACTAGCTGTATAGCCCGGCGTTGCTTGGGTGTAATGAAAGCTTTAAAACTATTCCATGGTCCAGGAGCTCAGACTCTCTGGACGTTGGCACGAAAGACTAAAAAGCAACAATTGTTTCCAGTTAAAGCGAAACCGTAGACTGAAAGAAAAATGAATGGATCTAAGTCAAATTTTGATTTTCTGGTATCGATATCAAATATGTTTTTTCGTCGTAAACTGAATTTTGAAGGCTAAATAAGACCTCTGAGTAAATGATATCATGGTTGAGACTAAGAATTACAATTATGCCTACTTAGAGCCAAATCCGAAGCAAAAACTAAAATAAAAGGGCTGAAAAAAATACATACAGGCAGATAAACAGACACACACAAACATCTTACCTTTATAAATATATATATATATATATATATATATATTATCGATTTTCTGCATTATTCTAAGAACTGCAACCTTGAATCTTCTTAATATCGTTTCTTATGTCTTTGTCTATGAGTGTATGAAATTTGATTAAAATCGGACCACTCCTTCTATAACACAATTTTTTTCGATTATCGATTTTCCATATTTATCGGGGGTACCTTGACACAAAACCTAGCTAAGAACACTCGCAGATGTTTATGGTACAACTGTGTAAATTTTCAAGAAAATCGGTTCAGCCGTTTCGGAGTCTATAGGTAACGGACACACACACACACACAAAGTTCCATTTATAAGTTTAGATATGTTATTTTATTAGTATTCAGCCGCTTTACTTTCTGACGAGTTCGCCAACGTATTGAACTTTGTATTCTTAACGTTTTGGGTGGACCTCTAGATCCTTTTTTTAATAGTTCCTTTTTATGATAATCGTACTAATACATTCAACGATTTCTTAGTTGTTGGTACATTGTGTTCCAATGAATATTGTCTAGGAACGAGAAATCAGGGTAGCCGAGTTTGAATTCCAGTTAACTTCCTTGAATTCACTTACGCACAAATACCCTTGGGAAAGGTATTAATCCGTCTCTTTCCTCCAGTTATTGGTTAAATAACAGGACAGATTGGGTCATATAGCCTTGGCTGGCAACCAGTCTACCGTAGAAAGAAATGGCAACCTACTGCGGGATAATATTCGGCCCAGTCAGTCATGTATCTTTCGAGATATGATCATCCAAGCGTTTATCACGTATGGCACTTAACTGACAGAAATCAAAAATACTTGCATAGATTCTTCTTTCTTGCGGCTCTTTCTTCAGTAAACCTTTTATCTGATTGCAATGTATTTTGCGTTTTCATTATTTTTCTTTCACCAAATATATCATCTTTCTAATTCGAAACATTATTTCGTCGTTTTCCTAAACTTCTTTTCCATTTTGTTATTAGGAAATACACTTTTTCCTCGATTTTGAAAACTTTGTCTTTTTTCTCATGTTTTTATTCTCTTTTTTTTTTTTTACCTGGTAACAGCTTTTGTCTGATGTTAGTATTTTTATTTAATTTTTTCAAACGTCTTCTGACACTAATTAGTCCCGTTTCGCTTGAGGCCTTTTTTAAGCAAATTGTTCAGTGGAGCTCTCAGATTCTGGATATTAGGTATATAAATGGGATACTAGTTTGCTAGTCCCATAAATGCTTGTAACCTAGTAACGCTTGTTGCGTGAGGCAGGGTTCTTAATGACAATTGCCCTCGGCGGATTTGAATCGACGATTATTTTTGTCAGAGTTTTGCTTCAGGTGCTTGATTTTTAGGAAAAATCAATTCGCTCTTTTTCTCACTGAGTTTGAACCCGTATTCGCGTTTTTTTTTGTTTTTGTTTTTTTTTTTTCCAAAAACTGTTAACACATGCCCGATATGATGTTCTTTAAATACACTTTTCATTGATATATAATCTAGATAAGCAACTGCGAAATCAGTTTGCAAGCATGTTGTCCATAGCTTGTTGAAATATAGCTGGAGTCACTTTTATACCAAATGGAAGTCGGTTGAATTTATACAATTCCTCGTACATATCCATAGTTGATAAGTCTGAACATTCTTCTTCAATATGTATCTGTAAATTTTTCGACGTTTGACATTGCAAAAAAATTCCCTAAACTTGGTCATAGGTAGTTATGCGTTTCTAAACAACTTTTTTTAAACCCTGTCAAAAAATCAGTACAAAGTCGATTTTTTCTTTACATACACTGACTGCTGATATTACTGTCCATTTAAATGGTTAATTGTTTCCATTACACGATTTTTTTCAAGTTCGTCTAATTCTTTATTAACTAGATTCAATGCTACAAATATGACACTAATTCTATTGTCACTGTTTTTATTAAAACTAGTCACTTGTGCAATTATAATTTTGCAATAAGCATTCATAGAAAAATCTCATAACACAATTTTATCCAGTCAGTACCGAAAAGTGTTTGTAGTATTTTTAACACATTATCTTTAGCTTTTATACATTTCTTACGAAATGGGATGTTACAAATCATTTCCCCGATAAAAATGTCTCACCTGACACGCTACTTGCGACTTTTGAATTCATTTTTAATATTGGTTTTCTGTTTACTTTCTATGTGTCTTCATTGGTTATTATGATATCACTCTCACTGTCTAGTTGTACTTTTATATCCACATTATTAATTCTTGGATACATAAATTAATATTTGAATACGCAATTTTTTTTTTTTGGCTTTATGCGATAATTTTTTTTTATTTTTGAATACACAACTTTTTTTTTTGTTTTATGCGATTATTTTTATAATTTTTGAATACACAATGTTTTTGGGGTTTTTTTTTTTTTTTTGGCTTTTTGCGATTATTTTTTTAATTTCTGAATACACAAATTTTCTTTGGCTTTATGCGATCATTTTTTTTAAATTTGGAATACACAATTTTTTTTTTTTTTTTTGCTTTGTGATTATTTTTTTTAATGTTTGAATACACAATTTTTTTTCTTTGGCTTTATGCGATTACATTTTTAATTTTTGAATACACAATTTTTCTTTGGCTTTCTGTGATTATTTTTTCTGTGAAAACATTCCATTCATATAGTTTTAAAGTGTGACATTTTATATCCCACTTTTCTACATCTGTAGTACTTTTAATTCTTAAAAGGACAGTCGTCTCGGATAAATATTAATTTTTCTTTTTGTACATTTTTTTCTTGTATGGACGCACATTCTTTTTCCTCAATTTCTTCTACATCGCGTCTCATATTTAGGATTCTCTGATATTCGTCGGATAGTTTCTGTAGTGTAAGTTTATTATTCAGTTCAAGTTTCGTTAGGATTCTCTCTAATATTTCTGTGTCTTATTGCGTTAACCATTGAACGAAAATTATCCCTTTAAACATATCGGGAATCGTTTAACAGGAATCATTATAATTATTGAAAGTGTAAACATTGGTATTATAAGAGCAAATAAACTTCTTTTAAGAACAACACTAAAAAATGTGACAAAACTGGTGATAAGCGACATAAGTAGAATTATTTGAAGTTACTTCTATAAATAAATAAATAAATTTTATATATATATATATATATATATATAGAGAGAGAGAGATATTTCGATAAAACATAAAAGCAAACAGTAATAATGCTTTAAGTTTCAGAAAGAGAAATATAACTTAGAAGTACATGGAAACTGAGTTTTCAACACCCTTGTAATGAATATAGTTACATGGGATAAATAGACTAGAGATGAGATTCTTCAGGGATTTAAAAATAAAAAAATATATATAGCATAAAAGACAACAGGTGAGAAGTTTATGAAAATGTAAATAATAAAAGCGCCGGTATCGTATGTTTCCTACGAAATTCTGTCATTTGTAAAGTATGTGGTATCACTTAAAAAGCGTTTTTTCTCTTTTAATCGTATCACCCCGAGCAAGGCGGTAACGCCACTGATGTGCAGGGGGCTACGTAATAGTGAAAAGATTAGAAAAGAGAAAGCCGGAAACCACACCCTAAACAGGGAACAAGGAATGAGCCTCTTAACCTGTTCAATAGACGTGGGTGGAGTGTGAACCGGGCGATAAATAGAGAGATCTACTCCAATTGAAGAAAAAAAAAAGAAACCAAAGTGAGAAGATTGGAAAAGAGAAAAGCCGGAAACCACACCATAAACAGGGAAAAGGGATGAGCCTCTTAACCTGTTCAATAGACCTGGATGGAGTGTGAACCGGGCGATAGATAGATCTATCCACTCCAATTTACTCTTCTCCCCCACTTGATCGAGATGTGACACAAGGTCTTTTTTTAATGTGGGGAACCTGAGCGTGTACGCCCAGGTTCTGGTCAAATACTATCTATCCTTATAGGTTCAGAACCGGTCTAAACTGCTCACAACTGGTCGTTTTTGGTCATTTTGGACCCCATCCAGAAGGCCGAGGGCCATGTCTTTTATGAAGTATTATAACTGTCTGGTAAGTGTTAAAGAAAATAATTATTTTCAATAAAAAGCCTAATACTTATACCTATAACTATATTCCTACTGAAGTAGGACACATTTAAACCAAGTAGCCCACATACTATACATGAACCACAAAGGTAGGTCACATACTGTTGTGGCACCTAATAAAACTATACTTTCGTTAAATGTTGCTTTGGGACGAGAAATACCGACAGTTATTATAAACTAGCAGTGTAACCCGGCGTTGCTCGAGTGTAATGAAAGCTTTAAAACTAATTCATAGTCCTGGAGCTCAGACTCAGCCTAAAGGATATTTATGTGAAGTTTGGTGAGAATCGGATAAAAATTGTTGATTTGTATAAAGGACATACAGACAGATAAACAAACACACACACACATACACATCTTGCCTTTTATATATATTATCGATTTTCTGCACTATTGTAAGAACTGAAATTTGAAACTTCTGAATATCGTTTCTTATGTCTTTGTCTATGAGTGTATGAAATTTGATTAAAATCGGACCACTCCTTCTATAACACAATTTTTTTCGATTATCGATTTTCGATATTTATCGAGGGTACCTCGACACAAAACCTAGCCAAGAACACTCGTCGACGCTTATAGTACAACTGTGTAAATTTTTAAGAAAATCGGTTCAGCCGTTTCGGAGTCTATAGGTAACGGATACACACACACACAGACAAAGTTCTATTTATAAATAAGTTTAGATCCTTCTATAAAGTTCATTATATCGGAAACTACTGTAGCAAAAATGTTTCAAAAACATCATATTAGTGAAATGGCTTAGAAATTCTTCATCTATCCATCCAATAGAAAATGTGCTGAAAGAGACACAAAATTAATTGGAAATAAAAACTGATGCAATTTAAAATTCGGAAAAGTTAAAATTAATGAAACAAACACTAATAATGGTTATGCCCTTGTTTCCTGTTTAGGATGCGGTTTTCGGTTTTCTCTTTTCCAATCTTTTCACTCTTTTCTTTATTTTTATTTTTTATTTTTTTTCAATTGGAGTAGATAGACTAAACTATCGCCCGGTTCACACTCCACCCACATCTATTGAACAGGTGAAGAGGCTCATCTCTTTTTTCCTGTTTAGGATGCGGTTTCCGGCTTTCTCTTTTCCAATCTCTTTACTCTTACGTAGCTCCCTGCGCATCAGTGGCGTTATCGCCTTTCTTGGGGTGATATGATTAAAAAAAAAATGAAATATCAATGGGATATTAAAATATAAAGATGTTAAAATATGAGATTTTTAGATCAAATGTTCCTGTGATCTATATATATATATCTTTTGCAATTACTTATAAATAAAAAGTTGTATTTAGTTTATTTGCATAATAAACATGATGCGCCAAGCCAAATAACCAACGTTTTTCATAAGTTTAAATGTTGGCAAAAACACTTTCATGCTGCAGGCGTCTAGTGAACTTTCGTAAACTTTGTTGACCTTTTAAATGTGTTAAATTTCTTATAATTGTTAGTATTTTGATAGGTGATATAAAGTTGCATTTGTGACTATGAGACGTTATCAGTCGTGGGAGGCGATCCAAGCGTGCAAAATCGTTAGGAACTACCTGAAAATTCTATCACAGGCCGATTCTACCCTTGTGAGTAGAACTGGATAGACGGAGTTGTTTGGAAGCTGTTCTTGGTTTTATTAGACTTTATTTAAGCACATCGTATTAAATATGGCTGTGTGTCACTTTCACTTTCACTTTCACTTTCTCTCCTACTGTCACACTCTCACACATATACTTTCTCTGTCACTCACTCTTTCTCTCTTTCTCTCTCAGGTGAGTGCTGTTGAAAAAACAAAAGTGTGTCGAAGCAGGCGTCTGCAACATAAATTAGCTATCTTAGCAGAAAAGTAAGCTCGGAAAACGGTAGTCCACCATGATTGTATTTTTATTTTTTAATTCTCTAAGCCAATCCACATAAAGGAACAAAAGATATACTATAACACTTAAAAGTCTAAATCTTATATTGTTTTTCGTCCTAACACAGGATTGTGCTTCTATAGTAATTGTCTTTTACTCATAATATAAGCTGAAATGTTTTGCTTTTTTTTCCACTTTGAATAGGACAACGTAAAATACGGTTTACTCTCATCTTCAGGCTTGAACCCATTTAAATGGAAATTTAAGATAGTTGAATTTCTAGGCGTTGCTTTGATGTGCCATAAGGCCGAAAGTATTGGGTAACCAGTGAAGATCGAATTAACTACTAAGTTATAATAGGTTCTAGCGAGTCAATCTTACTAACCATTACACCACACTGACGTGCCCAAATGCAAATGTAAGGTAGGCAGGTAAAATTATCGTCGCTGGATATTTTGCTCAATACACTCTTACTCCTTCCTTCCGCTTGTCCTGTGCCAGACAAAGCTAAGCCCACTTATCAATTCAGGTGACTTGCTTTGTATACTTTTTCTATATATTTCTTATTGATATCTACATCGGTATATTCTAATTCATTTCTTACATATATGCCTATAAAACTGGAAGCAGCGGAAATGTGCTTCTACAGATGGATGCTGAGGATATCGTGGACTGAGCATGCAAGCAACGATAAGGTGTTGGAAAGAATGGCAACAAAAAGAAAATTGATGTTGAGCATCAGGAAGAGACAACTGAAGTTCCTGGGACACGCAATGAGGAAGGAAAACTTGGAGAACCTGATACTGACTGGCCAGATAGAAGGAAAGAGAGACAGAGGAAGGCAGCGGATAACATATTTGCAGGGCCTGATCAGGTGGATGACGGAACGGGGGTTGCCAGGAGTAACAGGAGAAAACATGCTAAGATCCATAAAGGATAGGGAGACGTGGTGAACCATGATGGTTTACATCCTGAAGGGACAGGGCACATAGAAGAAGAATGTCTATCATCTGATCTGTAAACAATTCGTGTGCTCTCTTTCTGGACTCATTAACACTCCTGAAATAATGTTATACATCCATTCTCATTTCGGAGTTGATGCTTGCACATGCTACAGGTCTTGTATGTGTCTACTGATAAAGAAATTGAGGCATAAAAATATTCTGGATATAAGTAATTGTATATCATTCGTAATATTGGTTTATATCTGCAGTAAAAAAAAAATATTGGAATTTAAATAGTTTAAAATTTTATGGTAGTTCTATAATGCGAAAATCTTTGCATTTCATGTTAAATATGAAATAGATTTTATCATAATCTAAAATTAAAAATGTATAACTGACTCTCTACCATTTAAAGTGCTTATTAATATGTGCCTATATTTAACAAATATATGTAAGTCCTATTATCTACGAAAGCAATCATTATTTAAAGCATTAGTTTTCGTATAATCATGTTAGAAAATGTCTACTGTTTTCTGAGGAGTCCACTACAGAAAAGAATAATGAAAATTTAAGTTTTCTGGTAACATAGTAAAGACACCATCAGAAGAACTGAGCAACTAAATATATTCTCCTTTGAACGGCTGAAAATTGTGAAACTGCCGTATGAAACAGTTTCACATGAAACTTTAAGTCGCGATATTTGAGTATCGTTTTTTTATATATTTCTTGTATTACCTGTCTATTTAACAAATATTTTTATGTAAGTCCTATTATCTACTATATATATATATATATATATATATATATATATTAGTCATCCACATACAAGCCTGTTTTGCTCATCAGTGTGGCTAGACGCATGCATTTGCTTCTGGCCGGGATCGAAACTCGACCGATTATATATATTTTCTTAATGACATATGACTTGTATTATATTCTTAATGACTTACGAATTTGAGTTTCAGGTACATAAAATTCAGCTGAGCCAAACTTAGAAATCTTTATATTTATCACACACACACACACACACATATATATATATATATATACTTAATGACATATGACTTGTATTCTTATATTCTCAATGACATATGAATTTGAGTTTCAGGTACGTAAAACTCAGTTGTGCCAAACTGTGAGAAATCTTATATATATATATATATATATATATATATATATATATATGTGTGTGTGTGTGTGTTTGCGCAAATATATGTAACTCACAAATTGTGAAAGGAATTCACTTTACACTTGGTTGATCTGAAAAGGCTTTTCTGTAGAAATGCTTGAGGGTAATATGACGGCTATTTGCACAGAAAACGGAAGAATCGGCAAACAGTTCAAATTTCAGCTGAGGATTTTTTTTTTTATGTTTACAAATGTCTCGACGAAATCTATAAACTCTACTCCCTCTCGTCTATGGTATGTCACACGGAGTAGAGAAGGGACAAGCCAACCATTCTACATAATTAATCAGCCTACAGGGACGATGGAAAAAAAAAAAAAGAAACTGTCACATTCGTTGTCACCCTTGACAAACTACTCAAATATTGATGTAATGTATTATTGGGTTACCTCATCTCACTAACCTGGACGATGACTTCTATTTTTCTTCAATTACTGAACTTTACAATGGATTAGTATCACATGGATTGCTATAACCGTTTTTACTTTTGCGTGGATAATCTCTAATACGATTTTTTCTGATTAAAGCAGACATGATGTTCATGTTGCACACACGCAAATAAGCCGATACGCACGTCATTACTTACATTTTGCACACAGATATAAATGAAATACTTAGGCGCGTGCACACACGCACATATATCAGTCAAACAACTCCTCCCCTCAGAAAAAAAAAACAGTCTCCTTTTTAAACATGTTATTTCAGTTGTTAACTCGCCGTAAAATTCATATTGCTTTTTGAATCACTAGATTTGTGTATTTAAAAAAAAAGTAGTTCATTGATATCTAATCCGATGAGAGATTTTAGTGTGTGACTGCCTACTTATAAGAATGAAACATTTTACAAAGATCTTTGTATGTAAGAGCAATACGACCATAAAGCATTTCCATGAAGCGTCGCCCGTCGAACAGACTGAGAATATAATCAGAGAAACGTGTATTAAAAGACGACAGTAAGAAAGACAGTCTTGCAAACACAGACGTACACTTTGTTTCATCTACATCTATCGGCAGGCTATGTCTCGTATAAGTGCCACAACCGTAACGAATAGTACTACAAAACCAGCAGTACTATACTACTGCCGTCAGTTCGGTGCTGCTACTATTACGACTACTACGACTAGAAGGGACTACACCTACAACTATTGATACTACTGCCTTCTTATAACAACAGCCACCAGCTTCCACAGTTGTAGCAGAAGTACCCCACGTCATACCACTGATACAAGTGTACGCCGTCGACCGACGTTACGTCCAAGTCTTATTTATCTGGAACTGTATGTACTACAAAAGCACGGCCAGAGAGACCAAAGTCTACAAAAACAGATGATCAAAGCCTTTATCAGCGTTATTCTTTAGTAGCGATTGTGGAGCGCACCCCACTCAAAGAGACACTACGGTGTGCCGTTGAAAATGAAGCTCGTTGGGACATCTACCACGATGGTCTACCCTTGGACGACTGGGCGTGGATATATGTAAATACGTACTATATATCTATCTATATATAGCTATCTCCCCTTGATCTATACGTACACCGACACACATATACATATTTCATACTTACACATATGTATGTGTCCATATACATGTTCTATGTACACGCACGAGTTTGTGCACACACAAATATTACATAAATATATATGCGTGTGTCAATATGAAGGGGAATCATAGATATATATGTATATATGATATAATAATTATTTGATATCAACTGAGTACGCGTCATTTTTTTATCGATATTTTTTTTTAATTTTTTCTTCTTTTTTATTTATTTTTATTATTTTTTTTATTTTTTTATTTTTTTCACCCGTTCATACGGAAAAAAGATTAAAAACACACATCTGGAGTCCATTAAACGTGCCAATTAAAAAAAAAAAAACACACACACATCGGAAAAATTGATTTACCAAAAAATTTTATTTAAGAAATATTTTTGAAAAAAAAAAAAAAAAAAATTCAAATTTATTTTCTGTGATTATCACCATTTCTGCGCACCCCTAAAGGGTTTGGAATACTATTGATTATCACCTTTTTTTGTTAATATTTCTAATCTGCTTATTATTGCCAATGTTGATAATTGTTTATTGTTGATATTACCAGCGTTATTCTTCGTAGCATCACTGTACCGTTGTTCGTATGTTGCTTATTGCTGGCAACCGTCGCTACCGAGAGTGTAGCAAGACGAACGGAAAACCGCTCGAAAAGCCGAGTCTGTTATGATCTCTCTCATCAAGTCGGTTAATTCAACGGCGTGGACGACAAGGTCGGTAAAATGTATACACCTTGGATTATGAAAGGAGTACTTACCAACGTTTGGGGTCGAATCTCTCTTTTCTTCGCATATATGCCCCTACTTCAACTAGTAACAGGTAGGTGCTCCGGTTCAAAAAAATCGTACAGCGATCAACCCACAAACAAAATATTGCACTTACTGAAATTTATTTCATTTTAACTTTTATTTTTCATAAAACCAGTTGTGTACTCATATATATATATATATATATTATATAATGACAATTAACTAGTTTCACCTAAGTAATTATATGCGTCAGTACCCTGTATTAGTAAACCTTATCCATGCGCTCAATCTGGCCTAACCGGCTTAACACTACATTTTTTTTTTTTTAAAGCAACTACCAGAATCGCTTAGGATTTTGTTAGTTTTCAAACAGTCATAGGAAATAAGCAGTAAAATACATCTTAATTATAGGTATCTTTCATTTCTTGAAATTTTTATTTCGCTGGTATTATTGTAATGTTGATTTTTTTTTTTTTTTTTTACAGAAGCCTTTTCTTAAAATTGAAAACATACAAAAACATTTTAGGCATCAAAATTTGAAAAATCTTTAAACTGACAACTGTCAAGCTTCGTCAAGGCTCTTAATTATGCGTATGAAAATGTATTGAGTTATATATCCATACTCCCACTCTACTTGACACAAGGCCATGGCTTAAGTGAGAATATTAGTCTTGCAAGGGACTAGTAACAAGCATTACTCAATTTCCCTAAACTCGTCCCTACTGGGACGCCTCAGGTATTGGCATTTCCTAAATTAGTCTGTACCTGTAACAGTTCGTTAAGGATATATATATATATATATATATATATATATATAAATGATCATGCCACTAAATGCTGTAAAAATGTTACTCATAGCTCGTACATAAATGTCTCTGATGTATACGATATACAAAATTGTTACGTTTTTTCCTATTTACAATTTTTAAAATTTTATAAATGCTAGTTAGCTTTATAAAAGATTTGTTTTTGTGTACATAACCCTAGATTTTATCAACTATTGAGACTAATTGAAGAAAAACGAAATTCGCTATTAGAATTAAAATTGCATTTTAATTTTGTTTGTTTTTCATTGTATCACGCCAATATAACAATGAATAACGTGAGATAGGTGGAAAATGATTTTATTAGTAATTATTAAGCAAACCTTTGAATTGAATTCATCACTATTTAGAAATCCTGCAACAGTCGTTTAAAAGCATCCAAAGACTAACCTCTTGTATTTACGATGATAAATGCATTTATCTTTACAAGTATCAGTGATACTACAATCATTGTCATGTTTTATACTGTCGCTTTTTTATCAGAAAATACATATCTCGAGAGAAAAATTACATTAAAAGCTAATACTATGAAAGGCATTTTTTTCCTATCTGTGAAAGTGACAACATTTAGAATGCATTCTTAACATCTCTTCTCTACAGATATATACGCGGGTCAAATCTCTTCCGCACTGATATGGACATGCAGGCATGAACACTCGGTTAGATACAGGGAGATATGATTGATTCCAATAGATATCGATGAATAGAGAATGGAAAAAAATGATGAATTTAGATAGATTTATAGATATATTTATAACAGCGCACACTTTGATGTTCGCCTGCCCGTACACACGTACAATTCCGCTAAAGGCCATATTACACTGAGCTATGCAAGCGCTGTAAGCGTGGTGTGAGCAAGAAATCGCGGAAAATACAACGCGAACTGAATTCGTTTATTCCCATGTGTTAGATAACATTTACACTTGTAGACCCACATTCGTCAATCAAAAATATCAATCCTATGGTATCAAATAAAATAAAGTAAGGCCTTTAAAATTGTTTAGTCATTTTTTTTAACTGTCAGTGCATGTGACGATTTCTACAAGATTTTATGTACCTGTGGAGGTCATGAACGAGTCCGGTGTCTTACTTATATACATTAATGCCAAAAATATCTCTATAGATCTGTATTCAGAATTTCTTTTTTCCTTTTGATAGACATTTGAGTTTTGTTTCTCTATATGCAACTGAATAAATATCGAGTACAGGGCCATAAAGGTTGCAATATGAACTGATTCCAGTTACAATGAACTAGTAACAAATTTCAGAGTTCGTAGCGTAAGGATTGTCTGATCCATAAGAAAAAATTCGGAATTTTAGACCCGCTTATGTTCACAAAAGTTAAAAAAAAAACATTATAGAATGACCTTACTATATTCGTAATGGTCTGTGAAACTAGTTTGTTAACTGCTGCCTCGCGGTAAAACGATTGTCAATTTGTCACACACACATAAGCGCACGATATTGTCACATTATAAGTGAATAAAATATCAATCGATATCGTTACAAACATATAACACTCGATATATTGTCTTAATATTCACATATACAATAACACGTGTGTGACTAATATATATATATATATATATATATATCGTAGTCCTGCTGAAAGGTAAATATGCGTGAGAATGTAAAAAAGAAGACTTTGCTGCGTCGGTATGGAAATATATGTGGCATCTCTCCTCTCTGTTACACACACAACGTGGGATTTTTTTTTCTTTGTTTTAGCAAAAAACAAAAATAAAAGATTTTACTGATTTTTCTCAAATTTTAATTCTTTTAAATTGACGACTCTGGAAACATTATAAATAATACCATTTATTAGTAATAAAATAAGCCAAAAATGTGTTAATATTCTTTTGTTGTAGTTTAAATGTACTTGTGTGAATATGTTCAATCGTAAACATATTTTTAGGCAGTCTGATGAGGTTTTGCAGTTAAATATATTTAAATTCACAAGTTCTAACATTTTCTCTGATCAGCGATACCTAAAACTACCATAATATAATATTGTCAATCAACTCCCACATGCACGGGCGAATGAATGCATATGAAAGTGTGCTGAAAACTTCTCGGCCTATAACATTTTACAAAATTTGTCCAAACATCAGAATTTATAAAATCCCTTTTTGATCAGCCGGGTGACTTTCAGTAACCCCTCTGAGATTTATAGTTACTTTATTAGTATTTTGCATTACAGATATGACATCTCCATAGAAAGTGGCTCCTTTTTCATACAAATGTGTCTACACAAAAATATAATTAAATATTTCTTTTTAATTCTGAAAAGAAGTCTGATATAAATTATCTAATCAGTATTCACATGAATCGTTAATTTATTTTCTAAATCTGAACACACACACACACAATAATTAGATATACAATTAAACATTTTTCTCGTTAGTGGAGTACAATAGAGATCAAGTGTATAGAGAGAAATAGCGTATTTTTTTTTTTTCAGTTATATGCCTATTTCAAATCCACTTCGATCTCCAAAAACCAAAAAGGCTCTGACGTTTGGCCAGATTTTGGGGAATGGTTCGATGCAAGTAATTCTCGGTACCCCGTTGTATGTGTACTTATATAAGTACACGGGCTGATATATTTTTATTGAACTACTTTATTTTCTATTAGTTTAAATACATCATTTTCTTTTTCTAGAAACTATGTACATGATGCGATGAACAAATTGACGGAAAAATTAAAATACATTGAAATCTCATTTAACAAATATATTTACCAAAATTGCACAAAAATATCTTGATATGTTAAAGAGTAAATTTGTTCAATAAAACCGCCATTGGATTCAACCACAGCCTTCAGGCGACTTCGAAATCTCCTGCAACTGTTTTGGACAGTCTCCTTGTTTAAGTTTGTAAATGCGACCATAATCTTTGCTTTCACTTCATATTTGTTGTTACAAGTTCTGTTGGCCTCTCTCTCAACTGCGCTACCCCCTCACCTAATAACCAAGGAGATTGCAATCTAGGGAGATTGGTTGCCAGATGTAAGGGGTGATGTGGTCGCAGAAATTATCTTGTGTGGCATTGTGCAGTGTCCTGTTGCCAGACATTGGATCTTTCAGCTGCCACCCTCGACTCAGTGCAGAACTACCTTCTCAAAGCACTTGATGTAGTTCCCCGTATTGAGTCTGCGTCTCTATTAAAAGATGAATTGAGGCATAATGTCGACATCACTAGTGATCACCCACCCCAAACACCTTAATAAGCGTTAGGCGCATTCGACTCTTTTAGAATCTTCTTCAATCTTCTCAGATTGAAGTGTTCGTATTGGAGCATCCGGTACGAATGCCAAAGAGTACAGCCAGCCGTTTCCAAATTTGTCTGAGTGAATTTCGTCATGGTGCTCTTTTCCTCACATAAGGTGCCTAAATTGACCCTACTATACTTTTCAGTCGACAAAATAAAAAAAATAGCACGCATGCGCGAAATTAAAAATACAAATGGCGACAATTTACCTATCGCATCATATATAATTTATTTGCTAACTTCCTAAAACGTATCAAACGTTGTCAGAGCAAATTCCTCCAGTAAAGACCATTTTGACAGTGTTTTCGTTTGTCCTCTGTGCTAATGTCATTTTCTTCTTTTTTTTTTTCTATTTTTTGGCCTCACAGGTGTGAGACTTTAGCTAAAGTTCACTTCGACACTCTTTGTCTGTACACACACGCACACACACATACATACGTATTATAGTTCTTGTAGGGGCTGCTGTAAAATTTTATAAAATCAGATGTTTGCATATTGCGTTTTTGTTTTTATTTTCATTATCCTGGAATTATGAAAATATTCTTATTACAATAAATAGGTATAAATATACTTATTTACGAAGACACAGTGTAGATTGATTAGCAGAGAATTTACAACACCGCGAATTTAAAAAAATATAGAAAACATATTCTTATATAAATATACACTGACGCATATAAAAAAATGTTCGATTACAACTAAAAATTGACTATCAAACTCCTTTTACTCTGATTTGATCTCAGAATTATGAATTTCCAAATGACCATATTGGTGTCTGTGTGTGTGTGTGTGTGTGTGTGTGTGTGTGTGATATATATATATATATATACATACGGGGGGTGTAACTTGAGTATTACCGAATTCGTATATCATCAGAATTCGTTATACTATATTATGTAATGTCATTTAAGCGTGATGAAGCTTCGCAAAGATTGACCTATGTTAAAGAAGCAATCACTAAAACTTACTTTCAACCTGTGCTCGTGGTAATCTCGCTGTTTCCAACAAACCGATGTAGTCTAGTATTTTTTTTTTTTATTGGCAAGGTAGTTATCAAATATATATATATATATAATCTCATTACTTAAGAAGATATTTATTCCAAGTTGTTAGATACCTATTAATATATCTCCCAGGTAACTTCATGGCAGTTACATCAACTAGTATATGTTATTTTGAATGTTAATCTTTTGTTCATGAATGTAGGTAATTTAGCCGCGCACAAAATAAGAGCCTAATTACTCTTCCAATTAATCTTAGATATCCCTGCTTGAAAATCAGTTTATGAATCCATGGCTCTTTTTTTTTCTTTTTTTTTTTTAACTTGAACAGCGTTTATTTTATTTCTTTATTTTATTTTTTGCTTTTTAATTTTTTTTTTTTTCATAAATCTCAATTATAGATACGTTTGAAAGAATCTCTAGGTTCTGAGTATGTGCAATGTGATTATAATTCTTTAGTGTTGGTATCTACATTTAAAATTTCCATCACGTAAATCGTTTTTATTTTGTATAGTTCTGCAAATAAATGTATTAAATAAACCTTTAAAATTTCACTTTTCTATCAAAGTAGATGCAGTAAAATTGTACTGACATGATCGCGTTAATTTTTTGCTATCTTGTTTGTTATTGTCTAGATCAAACTTTCAGTTTGACACTTTTTTCTTTTTTCTTTTAAAAACCCCATTACTTCGAGTCAATTTATACACGAGCTTTGCCGGATTCCAGTTTTAAACATCTTTACCTAACAAATTTCATAGTATTTTTTGCAAACACAAACAAAACAAATACACTATATGTTGAATAAGAGACTTATGTTGAAGCTGATCAGTTTATAGTATATAGACTAGTAGCATCAGAAAATTTCAACATCGAATAGAAACATCACAAAACAAACACCTTTGTTGCATTACTTTTTAAGCTTTACTGTTGGTTTCTCTAAACAGTACGTTTAATGTTGATTCTTGGCTAAGATTTATATGTAGCTTTTTTTAAGATGTGACTATTATAATATTTATTATTTTGAGCAGTATTTGGTAGCTGAAGTACTTGTTGAAGCATTTGTTTTCGTCCCTCATTCCGGTTTAATATGGTCAACTGGGACTAGCTTAGATAAATTAAATATTCATTTCCAAGTATTATTTGTTGCTTTATTTCAGCAAGAATTCTTATCAGGTGTGACTGAATAATTTAACTTCTCGTCCATATCTTGAACCTTTCTGTCATATATAACATTTCTATGATTTGAAATATTTCTTTTAATTGTCAATATGAATGATAGAAATTCAATTCTTTATTTGACATAAACAAATGCATACACGTTTGTGCTTGCCTAACTACAGTATGACAGTATAATTTTGCGTATTCAACAGCTGATTATTATTATTATTATGACAGGTGAGAAACTTTTGTTTGACACTGTGTCTTTGAAATTAGATCATCGGTATTTTTCTCTATCCCTTCAAATTCTCAATCCTTTTAATACGACTACTACATATTGATTAATCATAAACAATTTAGTTAGAAAAAAATCTCAATAGTTTAACTAAAAGTAATTGAAAAAAAATTCAAAGATCAACAGCTGTATTATTTGTATGCAAATTTTATTTACAATGTATATATCGTATATTTTACAAGTATGCTCGAACTATTCATTTTTTTAAATGACGAATATGTCATGAAATTAAATTGAATCTGTAATTAAACGATCTAGGGTATTAAATTATCTTCAATGTGTTTAAAAATCGAAAATTTGATGCTTCTAAATTCTAGATCAAGTCTTTCTCTTCAAAGTTCTTGTTTCCCAGTATAGACGAAAATCTCGTTGAATGAAATAACGTTGCCCTTGAAATTGTAAACACGTTTTTTTTAATAATTTCCTATGAAATATATACACTTTGTGCATAAGAGAAGCACCGTTTGCTTCTATCAAACAGGTTTATACAATATACTTAATCTCTGTGCGTGTGTAGTGAATGCGTTTTTGGCGCTTGTAGGTATCGAAACCCGTACTGTATTTCACGTCTAGATGCCCACATTTGTCCAGGAACACATGAAATTCATCTTGCATAAATGCATACCAGAATTTTTTCATCAAGATTCCTTCAATTCCACTCCTTCTTTGTCTCTAATATATACTAATCATTAGATCTTCGAACAAAAATAGATGAAGATATAATAAAATTATGAAAATCTCTTGTATAAATATGCCAAACACGTTTCTATAAAAGCAATTATATATTTGAATATATTTTACTTAAATATGGAAAAAAAAGTAAAATCCTGATAAGTGTACTCGTGAATTGAAATTTCTTTACCTGCGACAAAGCATCTGTATATTTTCGTGTTGCATAAAGAACCTTATTTGTAAAGCATAACGGACAAAGGGGGCGTGTAAATAGCAAAGATATTTGTATTCTAACACTGAAAGAAAATGACAAAACTTTCTAAACAACTTGTGGCATTCAGATATTAAGAGGGCTAGCAAGGATTCAATGTACGATTAGTTAAATCGAACCATTAAATGAAACATTATCCAAGTGTTTTTAATCTACTCTAAAGTCTTCTGTCCAGACTGTAAATATATTTCGAATGTATATCTTGTATAGCGTAGTATAGACAGATATTGAAGTAGAAAATAGAATGATAGAATTAAAACATATCTTTTGTTGACCTTACTATGGTAAACGTATCTGTACTCTTCACACTCTGTAAATAAGTAGTTACATTTTGCTCAGATTTCATCATAGACATAAATGTGTTAAACTGTTGATAGGCTCTAACTAAATTTATGTAAAATGAACACCTCTTAGTTTAATAAGAACAATTTTCTACAATTCATAGACGAAATTATTTTTCTCTTTTGCAAGAAAGATACATAGACCAGACACTGAAATTAAGAGCCAATAAAAGAGAAGGGAGTCAAAGATGCTAAAAGTGAGAGGCAATGAAAGAGATAAAAGCCAAAGTCCCTGAAAGTGAGACAATGAAAAAGATGGGAGCCAAAGACACTGAAATTAAGTCAATGAAAACGATGGGAAGTCAGACACTGAGATTGAGAGGCAATTAAAGAAATGGTAGCGAATGATCCTGAATTTGAGAGGCAATAAAAGAGATGGGAGCCAAAGATCCTGAAAGTGAGAGGCAATGAAAAAGATGGTGAGCCAAAGACCCTGAAAGTGAGAGGCAATAAAAGAGATGGTGAGCCAGAGACCCTGAAAGTGGGAGACAATGAAAGAGATGGTGAGCCAGAGATCCTGAAAGTGAGAGGCAACGAAAGAGATGGTAGCGAAAGAGCCTGAAAGTGAGAGGCAACGAAAGAGATGGTAGCGAAAAATCCTGAAAGTGAGAGGCAACGAAAGAGATTGTAGCGAAAGAGCCTGAAAGTGAGAGGCAACGAAAGAGATTGTAGCGAAAGATCCTGAAAGTGAGAGACAACGAAAGAGATGGTAGCGAAAGATCCTGAAAGTGAGAGACAACGAAAGAGATGGTAGCGAAAAATCCTGAAAGTGAGAGGCAACGAAAGAGATTGTAGCGAAAGATCCTGAAAGTGAGAGGCAACGAAAGAGATTGTAGCGAAAAATCCTGAAAGTGAGAGGCAACGAAAGAGATTGTAGCGAAAGAGCCTGAAAGTGAGAGACAACGAAAGAGATGGTAGCGAAAAATCCTGAAAGTGAGAGGCAACGAAAGAGATTGTAGCGAAAGAGCCTGAAAGTGAGAGGCAACGAAAGAGATTGTAGCGAAAGAGCCTGAAAGTGAGAGACAACGAAAGAGATGGTAGCGAAAGAGCCTGAAAGTGAGAGACAACGAAAGAGATGGGAGCGAAAGAGCCTGAAAGTGAGAGACAACGAAAGAGATGGTAGCGAAAAATCCTGAAAGTGAGAGACAACGAAAGAGATTGCAGCGAAAGAGCCTGAAAGTGAGAGGCAACGAAAAAGATGGGGAGCCAAAGAGCCTGAAAGTGAGAGACAACGAAAGAGATGGTAGCGAAAGATCCTGAAAGCGAGAGGCAACGAAAGAGATGGTGAGCCAGAGACACTGAAAGTGAGAGGCAACGAAAAAGATGGGGAGCCAAAGAGCCTGAAAGTGAGAGACAACGAAAGAGATGGTAGCGAAAGATCCTGAAAGCGAGAGGCAACGAAAGAGATGGTGAGCCAGAGACCCTGAAAGTGAGAGGCAACGAAAGAGATGGTGAGCCAGAGACCCTGAAAGTGGGAGACAATGAAAGAGATGGTGAGCCAGAGATCCTGAAAGTGAGAGGCAACGAAAGAGATGGTAGCGAAAGACCCTGAAAGTGAGAGGCAACGAAAGAGATGGTAGCGAAAGAGCCTGAAAGTGAGAGGCAACGAAAAAGATAGGGAGCCAAAGAGCCTGAAAGTGAGAGACAACGAAAGAGATGGTAGCGAAAGATCCTGAAAGCGAGAGGCAACGAAAGAGATGGGTGGCCAGAGAGCCTGAAAGTGAGAGGCAATGAAAGAGATGGGTGGCCAGATATATTCAAGTTTTAGGATTCTTTTTCAAAGACTAGTTAAATTGTCTTATTATATTAAATGAATTTCGAATTCCATCCATTACTGAGCACACTTTCATGATGTCAGTAAATTTTGGAAAACATGGATTTTGCAATGTGAATTTAAAAAGATTTAGAACAGACTTTTCAGCTATGATGTGATCTATTCTGTGGTTACTTCCCTATGATCTGATGCTAACGAGAGAATTCTAATATAGAAAATATCACAAAAGAACGCAAAAAATATCTTGTTATTGGTTTCATTTGTTTTTAAGTAAGATAGCGTTATGTAAAACGCATTAGCTAGTCGGCCAAGTATGATTGCCGCATCTGGAATTGAAATATAATCAGTTTTGAAATTGCATATTTTAAGTACGAAGGTTCGTTATCCATAACTTAAAGAAATAGTGAATGTAGTATAAATAGCCAAATGAATCCAATAACCCCAAAATGCCTCTAACAGAAACTTTAATGTTATACAGATTAAGCTTTGACCAAAAGCAAACGGCGTCATCTGTTTCGAGATGATTCGAGGCTTTTGAACGTATTGGAGAGAGAAGTAAGGGTGACTGACAAATCCAAAGCAGAAGCCCGTTTTCTTAAGTATTTTCCAAACAATTCAAAAAGATCTAGCAACTAAAATCGATTATTCCAACTACTGTGTCGTAGCCATTGACCGTGCCATTTTATCATCAATGATTTTTGGCCATTTCTAATATCTCTCAAAATTAGATTGCCTTTGTCTGTACCTCAGAGTTATTTGTGAATTCTTACCTCCGACATTCTTACTTCGATTTATGAGCCCAAGACATTCATTATTACTTTGAATGTATTTAGGTCCAATCTCTTTCATTATCTCTTATTTTGAGTGCATCTGGCCCTATCTTTTGCATTGCCTCTCACTTTGAATGTCTTTGGCTCCCATCTCTTTCCTTGTCTCTTACTTTCAGTGTCTTTGTTTCCTACTTCTTCCATTGCCTATTACTTTGAGTGTTTGTAGTTCTCATTTCTTTCTTTTGCCTCTTATTTTGTCTTTGGAACCAATCTCCTTCATTACCTCTCACTTGGAGTGTTTTTGGCTTCCATCTTTTTCATTGCCTCTCACTTGGCTCCCATCTCTTTCTTTGTCTCTTTTCTCTTTCTTTGCCTCTTACTTTGTCTTTGGAACCAATCTCCTTCATTACCTCTCACTTGGAGTGTTTTTGGCTTCCATCTTTTTCATTGCCTCTCACTTGGCTCCCATCTCTTTCTTTGTCTCTTTTCTCTTTCTTTGCCTCTTACTTTGTCTTTGGAACCAATCTCCTTCATTACCTCTCACTTGGAGTGTTTTTGGCTTCCATCTTTTTCATTGCCTCTCACTTGGCTCCCATCTCTTTCTTTGTCTCTTTTCTCTTTCTTTGCCTCTTACTTTGTCTTTGGAACCAATCTCCTTCATTACCTCTCACTTGGAGTGTTTTTGGCTTCCATCTTTTTCATTGCCTCTCACTTTGAGTCTATTTGGCTCCCATCTCTTTCTTTGTCTCTTATTTTGTTTTTGATCCCCATCTCTTTCATTACACCCCTTTGAGTTTCTTAGACTTCTTTATGTTTCATTGTCGTCAATTTCTTCAACCTTTTTATTACGTGCAGTGTCTTTCCTCCTCTCTCTCTGCTTTTCCATGTTTACGATATATTCTGTGTCTTGTCATCACATATTCTTAGTCCATACGCCTTAGCATTGCATCTGTGTTACTTTTGTAATTTCTCCACTTTCCTCTCGCATATTTAGACCTGCAGAGCTTTCCCATGTTTTAATGCTACAAAATATCTTCCTCACTATAACGGCGTGATACATGCAGTGTCTAGCTTCCTGATGTGCTACTTGCAGCCTTGTCCCCACTTTATTTCTCAGTGTGATTTGCAGTGGCTTGTTCCGCCACCCCTTCTCTCTGTTATATTTGAATTCTCTCTCTCGCTCTCTGTGTAACTGGTAGTGTCTTGCATCCTCTCTCTCTCTCTCTCTCTCTCTCTCTGTGCCATTGAAGCACTTTTGTTTCTTCCGTACTTTGAGTTTTTTCACTCTCTTATGTTCATTGTATTTTATTTAGACTTTTTAATTTCTCTCTCTCTCTCTCTCTCTCTCCATCATACATAATACTTTCTCCGCACTCTTCCATTCCAAAATATTATTCTCTTTTTCTTCATTGTTTTTATACATTTCTCTTTATCCTGCTCATGCATCGCACCTCTGTAATTCATTACTAATTCTAACACATATGTTTTAACATAGTATTATTCTAATTTAATCATACAAAATTCTTTTTACTTAGTTCATATTTCCCTATAAATGTACTACTTTATCAAAACTTGTTCGTATATTTATAGTTTTGCGATAAATTCATGTATAAAAAACGAGACGTTCATTCGCTTTCTTTCGTTATATTCGGTTTAAATTTACAAAACCTGCTCTCTACATTTGTTAACACTTTTCATTCCACACACACACACACACACACACTAAAGGGAGAAGTGCATAAACTTCATTTAGCATAGAAATTGAAATCTACAAGTTATTTTTTATAAAATAGAATTGAAGATAGCAAGGAATGATGCCTAGGGGATCATCACGTGAGAAGTAAAACTCAGAGAATTCGGCATATAACCTCCTGAATGTAAAGTGAAATTATTTCCAAGAATGCACTTTTTTTCTGTAATACCGAAACCTATAAATTCCGAACTGACATGATCGTTAGTATTAAATTGCTAAATATATGTACACCATGTTTGTGTGTATGTGTATATATATATATATGTGTGTGTGTGTGTGTGTGTGTGTATGAACAAAGAGATGAGAAAAATTGTACTCAGCTAACACATTCGTCTTTTGAGATACTTTTTTCTATTTTTTATTCATTGTTACTTCTACATATGCACTCTGAGAATATTTACACACACGTGTGTCTATATATACATTCGAAATAATGCATTTATCCGACATTCCATTTTTAGTGGAGACCTACATTTGAAATACATGTCCCGTTTTTTTTTTTTTTAGATTTCAACGGGGTGTAATAAGTCTACTGGTCTGTGCACTCGTAAAAACTTAAGTAAAAAGTGCTCTCTGGCAGCGTTTGAAACAACGTATTTTTTGTCCTACAAAGGAGTCACAGGTTTCTCAGTTAAGTGCCATGCGTGATACACGCTTTGGTCGATCTCTTTCGAGACATGATTGACTGGGTATAAGATTATCCTGCAGTAGCCTGGCATTGCTTTCTGCGGTAAACTGATTGCCAGCCAAGGCTATAAAACCCAATCTCTCCTATTATTTAACCAATAACTGGAGGGAAGAGACTGATAAATTCCTTTCCCAAAGGTATCTGCGCGTAAGTGAATGCAAGGAATTACAACTTGAATTTGAAATCGGCTCCCCGATTTCTCGTTCCGAGTCGATATCCATTGCACCACAACGATATCTTGCCAAAAAAAAGTTTCTATAATTTTCCTCGGGTGCACTGGGCGATAGACATAATAGACAGGGCTTTTATCTTTTATTTTAAACACGGGTATCTACTAAAAATAACCATTTGAAGTGTATATATATATATATATATATATATATATATATATATATATATAAACTTTAGAGAGATAAAAGAAAGGTTTATATAGGTTGTAAGCGTATAAACTCGAAATACTTTTGTTGACTTTTTTAATCGCAATAAATATAATGTATAATTGGCTAAATTTCATAAAATGCTGAACGCGGTAGTGTACAGGTCAGACGTGTTGAAGCGCTGGTCAGTTCAGCAAGCATCAAGTTCTGATGCATCCGCCATAATATGGTTCATTCATCTGACTATCCGAGAAAAAGGAAGCGAGTGAATCAGTCAGTGGAATAATCCACTTTCCAAATCTGCGAAGTTCTTCACAAGCTATAGTCGGGAGCTTTCTTCTTTGTCTGGTCTGTCTTTGATGGCTTCTGATGAAACCTTACTCAACGTTTGTTTTCACTTGCGGCGTCCAACACACAGACGTTAATAGACAGGATGTGGGACTGAATGTGAATTTCCATGAACTTTTAACATCGACAAATAACGGCACAATTAGATGGAGAGACTGTATCGATCTTTTCGTAGTTCATTTTTGAGCCAAAGTACGGTTAAGGAATATATATATATATATACACAAAACAATGGATATATATATCCCTTGTTTTGTACTGGTGTGAGAATTATACACAGGATTTGATGTTTTACACTCACACATATGTGTTTGTATGTGCGGGGACACACAGTAGTTGGTTGTTTTGTTTTTATGGCATATCAACCTCAGCGAGTCATTTATTGCCAACTAAATATTTATTTAATTATTACTTTTCTTTCAACAATTCATTATTGTTTTTATATAAGTTTTGTGTCTAGTAATACTTTTTTCTTTTCGAGTATCAAGATTCATTGGGATTAGTTTTTAAAGGCAGGGTCCCCAAGTCCTATCCTGTTATTTAACCCATAACTGGAGGGAAGGGACGGATTAATACCTTTCCTAAGGGTACCAGTGCTTAAGTAAATGCAGGGTATTCAACTGGAATTCGAACTCGGCTCACCGATTTCTCTTTCCGAGCCGATATCCACTGCACCACAACGCACTTCCGTCACTATACGCTTACAGCACCTGGTATTTCCAAGCGGTCACCCATATAAGTACTGACCAGACTCAACGTTGCTTAACTTCGATGATCGAGCGAGAACCTGTGTTTTCAACCTGATATGGCCGTAAGCTACACACAGTAGTGCTCTGAAAGCAAAATTTCTCATTTATTTCAACTGAAACGGAAGACATACATGTACCACATCACCGTTTGTTAGACTGTTTTCGGCTATGAAAGACTTTTTTCCGAATATTCACCTCTATAAGCTATGCATTTTTCCAAGTGAACATTATTTCTTGGATTAACAGCTGTGCAGGGCTACCAAGAATGGTGGTTTATCTCGCACATCATTATCCCGATATTACCCACTGCCTAACTGTGCTCATATCCCTTGTTGATTTTCCGTAGATTTTCATAAATATCAATGGATGTCAGTTCTTTTCTTCATAAAAGAATTCACTGTAATACATGTTTTGTATGTACTTTCATAACAGCCATCTGGCAAAATTTTGTTTATCAGCAACAAGGCAAAAATAGTTGTAGTCTACTGGCAAAATGTTAGATCTCTATTGTCATACCACTAACATCTGCCACAGTGTGTTTGTGTGTTACGATTATGTTCATAAATCTTATCGTTTAAATTAATTCTCATACATATTGGTCAGTATATCGGTCTACTCTAATTCGATCTAATCTTCCTGCTCGGAAATTAATAAATCTAACACTTTGAAAAATACACTATCACAACCCCATAGTTGAATTCCATCCTTCAATGCTTAATAATCTTGTCAATCACTCAGTACACTGGACAGTTCTTTTTTAATTTATGAGCAGTCGCATTTTTTTTTAAACTGCTTAATTGTTTTCCTTTATGGCTTGCATAGATGATTCAGTATTTTAAATAATCTCTAAATACCACAAGCAATTTTTATGCGACGATGTCGTACTGAAAAGATCATGATCCGACCAAGTAGCTTTTCTTCTTATGCCAGATCATTTAGCCAGATTCAGGAACACTGGTTACACCAAAAACTTTTCAAAACATTTTAAATGTCGTTGCAAAGGAAGCGCTTTATAAAATGTAAACTTATTGTAGTGTGGTTTTCGGACAGTCAGTTAAGTGCCATACATGATACACGCTTTGGGCGATCATGTCTCGAAAGAGACATGACTGACCGGGCAGAAGATTATCCCACAGTAGGTTGCCATTGCTTTCTGCGGTAGACTGGTTGCCGACCAAGGCTATAGAACCCAATCTGTCCTGTTATTTAACCCATAACTAGAAGGAATAGACGGATTAATACCTTTCCCAAATGTATTTGTGCGTAAGTGAGTGCAATGAATTCAGTTGGAATTCGAACTCGGCTCCCCGATTTCTCGTCCCGAGCCGATATCCACTGTACCACAACGCACATTAATATAGGTTAATATTTATAACAATACTTTCTGGTAAATTTTTGATAGTGTTAAGTAACAAAAAATCAAATTGCTAAAAGGAAAATAAATACTAGTGGTGTAGGTACTGAAGAGCCGCTTTACCAAGTTTGATTTAAAGAATGAGGAATTATCTTATAACTTAAGAACGACTTAAAAAATTAAAGAAGGTTTTTGATTTTTTTTTTTTTTAAGAATTATGGCAGAGCAAGTCTTTTTATATTGTTTTGGACAATTCAGAACTAACTGTAAATGTAACGGCTCGTATAAACTAAAAGATTAAGGGTTTATTTTATAACATTTATAAGCTTTAAGTGTACCTTATTCATTGAAGTTTGAAATTATTACAACGATCTGCAAGATCTTCTCATTACCCATTGATCTATAGAGAAATGTATGATTTATATCGCATGTATAACTATCACCTTTGCTGTATATACGACGAAAACTAAATTAATATCACTGAATATTTTTTTGTCTTTATTCACTTCAATCAGTCACGCATTCAAGTTTTTATACAATAAAGAAACCTGCTTCCATTGTAATTGCAAAAATCAATTAAGTGATTCTGCATAAGCTCAGTCTTAAAGCAAATAACTGAAGGCTGAATAAATTTATATACTTGTAAAATCTTGTATTATAGCCACTAGCTATGCTTATGAATTAGAAAACTGAGTCTGATTGACGAGTTATTGATGCCTCGATTCAGATTAGCTTCATTCTTTTAGTTCGTCAGTTCATGCCTTCTCTTTTTTAACACATCATGCTACTTCAACAAAGTTGAATCCTTCTTATACCCTCTGTGTCCCTAATCTAAGAAGAAAGATCTACTCAAACAGTTTTTCCCCAAGAACTGCCACTTTGTCGAACAGACTCCTTGGTAGGTGCTCTACTGATTACATTACTCTTAACCTCTTCAAATCAAGGGTCAGTCGTTAGCTATCCACTCTATCCTTAAAGTTTCTTTCACTTTATCTTTTATGTATATCTCACACTTCTCACATCATTACCATTTCAAATGAATCCAATTGTTTCTGTTGTTCTGAAGCCTTATACTCTGCTGGATTAATGAAAAAAACAGCAGTTAAATTTGCTAATATTTAATTTTGTATTAAAAAAAGGCCAAGCTTGTCTCACTAAAACATGTTGTGAGTTCGATTCTCACTGGGTAGCTGATACTTTCACAATTAAGTTACTCTTAAAAATTCACTATAAAACTAATGCTAAACACGGGGACTGAAGCCATTTTCTTATTCCTTGTAATCGATGATATTCTAATTTTAAAATAATCTTTGCATTTTATGATTTCTAAATTATACTAAAAAATTTCGACAATATTTACTTTCAATATCATCTGCACATGTTAAAGGAAATTATTTACTTTGTAAATAAATCAGAAAATTTAGAATAGAAAGTTGCGTTTTAAAGAAGACTAACTTTTATTTCATGAACGATTTTATGAAAAGACAAATGTTTCAAATAAGAAGAATTGTGTTTTAAAACATTTTCAGAAGCGTATTTCAAATACATAGAGCGACAAAAGTACAGCACCAAGTGTAAGTCTATGATTGCTTTACGTCCTGAAGGGACACGGTACATGAAAATGATCTCTAATATAACATTCATAACTTCGGCAGTTCTTATGCGTAGGTTACAACTGACGAACACACAGTCACAAAGCACTACCAGCAAGCGAGCATGTTTGGCCGCCTGGTACCACACACATACACACACACACACATACAATGACTACCGCCTTCGACCCACATTCATTTCCATGTCTGTTGAAGAATTAACGCACTCACGCGCGATCCGGCTTTCACAGCAATGGGAGACGATCGCTTGCATGAATGTAAGAAGTACATTCAGAAAGAAGTAAGCTCGACAATAACATCTCAAAAAGCAGGGACCAAAATGCATCCGTTATATAAACTTGTGAGAGATTTGCACACGACAAACGATTACGGTTAAAAATGAACCGCAATATCTCGCTATTTGAAAAAAAAATGCAATACAATAAATACTTACGTACGGTTTCCATATCTTTTTCTGTATAAGCTCTTTTTTTGCTTTTTTTTTGTGTACATATATATATATATATATATATATATATATATATATATATCTTTCTAAATTTCACTCCTTTGTCTTTTCCTATATCGCTCTATTTCTCTCCTTGTCAAATTTTATCTTTCTATATCTCTCTATATAACCCTCTTTCTTTATCATTCTATTTCCCTTTATTTGTTCTTTTTTTTTGCGAGGGGAGCATGAGAAAATTCTTGTCCATATCAGATTTTATTATCATACACGAAATACAAAGTAATATGAATATATAAAACAAAAAGAATCATCTCTGGTGTAACAGAAATAATTTATAATTGCTTCACATTTAGTTTTCAATGCAAAAAGGATGGCCTTCAAACTATTAGTTAACAGAAATTAAATATTTGTTCATACACTGATCTACTACAAAAGAAACATGAAAATATTACTTCTTGTAATTTTAAATTATACGATAGTCGCCATCTTCTTTATTTGTGAATCCTATTCTTTTAAGGGTCTTTCTCCCTCATTTTATTTAATTCTCAATAACTCCTTGTGTCTTACTGGTTTGTCACGTTGATTAGAGTGAAATGAATTTTTTTTTTTTAGGTTAGAAATGGTATCTATTTATTTGGAGTATATACTCATATATTCTGAGAAAAGACGCATAACAATATATATGTTCAGCAAAGTTCCATCTGGTCAGAACTAAACTTTTTTACTTACAATAATGAATTTATCGACTAAGATTTAATTTCTTTTCTTGTTATTGTTTTATGTTTTTAAGTTTAGCTAAGTAGTATTATCTGTACGTCAATGGTATATAGGCTTTGTATTTTATGCAGGAAAAATAAACTTCTCAAATAAAAGAAATACAAACTTACAAATTTTCCTTTCCGTTCGGTTCATTACTCCATTACTTTAAAACTTGTATGTCAATGTTAGTCGAATTTCTGGGACATTGAGAAAAGACGGCTGAGAAAATGTAAAACTCATAGGAGATATTAAATTAAAGAGAAGCTGGAAAATAATCTAGGAATATAATTCATGAATGGATGATAAAAAGGAAAGTAAGGTTAAATGTTGCTTAAAACAACAATGGAAGGAGTGGAGAGTCATGATTCCCATATCTTGAATGAATATGGCATATAAAGATAATGCAAAAAGTTTCCCCGTTGACAACCAGTTTCGTTTTGAAAGTACATCTTTATTATATATGCATATATATAATTAAAATAAATATAAGATATATATATATATATATTCACCAATATTTGTAGTTTTGTTTTAGAACACAAGTTTGAATTATTTAAGAAATTTTATTTCCGCGTTAAGACAAAGTTTACACAGAAAAAGACCACTGAATTCGAGAAGTAAACCTGCAGCGAAAGAGTAAAGTTATTATTTATGTTTCTTTTTTCTTCGATAAATAGCTGACATAGTCACATTCTTTTAACATCACAATTGAAAATGAAATTTCTAATCAAGCAAACATCGTTCCTTACTAGAATTCCAGTATTTTAAAGTGATATATTTGCAAATGCTGTATATTGTACCAATAATCCCCGCATGAGGCTCGAAAAACGGAGCAATTTCAAGTTAAAAAAATGTAAATTACTAATTGCATTTGGATACTTGTCTCGAAAATATAGGTACAATTACACAAATTAATCGATGCACTTCATTAGGCAGAAATCTTCTGCACCTTTTCTACCAAAAAACACATTTAATACTATATTCGAAAGGACAAAGCAAATTCGTTAAGGCCTCCTCGGATATACGAAGTGAGCGTAAGAAAATGATTACCGAGTTCATTTTCGTAACAATATTTAATCTTTGAAATTCCACCAACTATGAGTTTAAAGGAAACAAAC
>JBBBDQ010000364.1:1060000-1122500 GCA_037127315.1 Ascarosepion bandense
GCAAGAATTTTGTTATACAACATTTTTTCTTTTATATATTTTAGTAAACCCGGATAAAAGAAACATATGCATTTGTTTTGAACCTTTAATAGAAACATATATAAGGGGTGCGATGGGTAAATAGTCGTCATTTCATATCTTTAATTTCGTGCATGTACCTTTTTTTTAATTTTTTTTTTTTTTTTTTTTTTTTGAATGCAAAATATAAAAGGGTTCCATTTAGAATCGTCCGTGAGAAAAAGAGCACCATTACTTCAATCCGCCAGAAATTTGGAAACGGCATGCTGTACGTTTCGGCATTCGCACCGGAAGTCTAATACGAATATTTCAGTGTTTGGAGGTCAATATGAGGACAACGAAGAGGATTCGAAAAAAGGTGGATGATATATACAGTCGACATAAGTGTATGGAGGTAGTATTGCCTTGTGTCAAGAGAGTCACTGCTAATAGACTGTATGTCTGGCAACAGGACTGTACCATGCCACACAAGAAGGAGAACCCAGTCATGGTTGTCAGACAATTTCTGCTACAACATCACCCCCTTACAAATGGCCACCCAACCCCACGGACTTGCAACCCCCTTGATTATTATATGAAGGGTGCAGTTGAGTGAGACAACAAAATTATTCTTTGAAGCACAAAAGATGAACTTAAGGCAAGGATTATGGCAGGATTCACTAGATTAAACAAGAAAACCGTCCATACGAGATGCAGGAAGGAGGCCCGAAGAGTCAATGGTGATTTTATTGAATAATTTTACTCTTTTGTATTTCAAGATATTTTTGTCAATTCGGTAATTATATTTGTTAAAAATTATCCATCGAAAACAAACACACACACACACACACACACATATATATCAAACAGTACTTTGATGACTAATTTGCTAAAAATACAAAATATATTTAGATCCATTTATATTAAGCGAAAAAAGGTAGCTTTGTTCTATCGCTTTAGAAACGAAAGTATTTGCCTTTCCGTGTGGCCGTCATTAATGTACGTTCCTAACCGCATAGTGTCTATATATTAATATAGATAATTCCAAAAGCTGGGTGTGTCTGTTAAGTGCTATAGTGATACACTCTAGGCGATCATGTCTCTTTCGATCCATGACTGAGTAAGTAGATTTTCACCCACAGTAGTTTGGCATTTCTTTGGCAGACGGGTTGCTAACCAAGCTTGTAGAACCCAGTTGATCCTGCTATTCAACTCCTAAAGATGGATTCATACATTTCCAAGTGTATTTGCGCGTAAGTATACGGAAGGAACTCGACTGGAATCCAATTTCTCATGACGAGCTGATATCACACCTTTATATTCGAACACTTTTCAGCATTGTCACAGCATCTTTTTTAACCATTAATCAACAAAAAACTTCTATGCGGATACAATTTATAATGTTGCTATTCAAGACTTCGGTGAAAAATACCTACACTGTGACCAGTAACCTTTGTCAGCCAGTGTCAACGGGCCAATTCGAAGGAGACGTTTCTTTATTTAGGGTTATATACATCAACATCTAAGACTTAAAAATCATGCACAGAAATCAAATATAGAATTATAGGTAATACATTCTCTTTTCCAATGATATTCATATAACTAACCCCTTGTAATTATGGAAACACATTCAGTGTGTTGAAGAAATAGGAGAAATTAGTTATCATTTTGTGAAGATACAAACCAATATAAGTTCCATGCTTTTCAAATAATGCTTGTTTCTTTTTCTCATAAAAAAGGCTTTTGTTATTATTGACTTTATTACTTTCTCGATTATTTATTATGCATCTGACTACAGTAATGAAGCAAGCATTGAAGACAAGATTCGCTACAACATTGAGATTTGCCTCTGAGGAATAATTAATTTCTATAGGCGCTTTTAAATATTTACTGATCTAAGAACGGCGCTAGAACAAATAGGAGGTAAGAAAAAAGATTCTCAAATTTTCCAAGTAAGGTCTCGATTGCTTTTAAAAAGAGCGTTTGAATTTCTAGTTTACTCTATCCTGTGCATCGATTATTTTCTCTAATTCAGAAGCCAAAAGTTAAATATTAGCTTTGGCACAAGGCTACAATAGAGAGGCACTCAATGAGTACCAATCTCTATACATTAGCTAGATGAACCACACGATTGGATTGTTTGGTTAACTTAGGTTAATCTAGTTCAAGACCATAGCGGTAAGGATTGAACTTTCTACACATGGTAGTTGGTCCTTGAGATTAATCTAATTACCAACACTTGATATTGTCTCTTGAATCCATACGATATACCAAGCGGGGTCAAACTGAATGAGAAAATGTAGTTTAGCACGATCCTTGAAAATTCGTTAAGACGAAACCCTGACCTTTTACTAGGCCCGGATGATAATCACTTGAAATATCACGAGCTGGAAGCTAAAAGTTATTTGTTAGGTTCATTGAAGCTAGAACTTGTTCAGTTTCTGAATCAGTATGCTGATGACACAGCTATTTACTCTTGTCGTAATAGCAAGTTTGATAAGTTCAATAAAATTAAAATGATAGTTGATTCCAAAAATGACTTACAATCTGTTGGGAATTAGGATTAAAAGTGGTGTTAATTTTAATGTCACTAAATCGAACCTGTTGGAATAATCAATTTAAGGGAATTCTTTTGGCTTCCCATCAGCATGAGTGATGCTAAACTCCAGAAACGTAACTCACTACGCATTCTTACTATAATCCGACAACGATATCAGTCCTGATCTGCCATCTCGACTTGTTTCGTCTTACCGACGTCGTAAAGTAGCTTCTGTTTGCCTCTTCTGTAAATATTTTCACATTGTCCGTTTATAGAATGTAGAGAAGGAAAACGAGACGGAAGTAGTAAACATAAACTACAAGAAAACTGAATGCATGGTCATCAGCAAGAGGTGCCAAAATGCCAATTACAGATGCGGATACTAAAATCAAGCGGTTACAGAAATTTAAATACCTGGGAAGTGTTCCGACAGAGGATGGAATGCGACACTGAGATCCGAGGCGTATTGGGACGGATTCCAAAATCTAAGCAGAGTATTGAAAGACAGGAATATTTCGTTGGAAACAAAGACGAGTACTGAACTTTTGCCTGACATCTGGCCTTCCTACACGTCAGCGATTTCTGGGAGAATCTTTACAAAGATGGCGATACTCGAAACAACAGAAATGTGATTCCACAGAAAGATGCTTAAGATAACATGGACCGAATATCTGAGCAGCGATGAGGTTTTCGAGAGAATGGAAACAAGGAAGCGTATACTTAACATCAGGAAGAGACAGCTTAACTTTCTGGGAGACGTAATGAGGACGGAACGCTTCGAGAATCTGATACTAACAGGGTGGATAGAAGGAAAACGTCGTGGAACGTACTTGAGAGGCTTAAAATGGATGGCAGAGCAAGATTTTAAATGCTGCAAGGTACAGAAGATATGAAATGCCATGATTGCTTACGTCCTGAAGCGACACTGCGCATAAAAAAGAAAACCTGATTGGCAGTTAGGGCTCAGAATTTCACTACTGAAATTGCTAATTTTTACCATAGGATCTATGCTGGCGGTTTCTCTCATATTTCTTGCTTGTGGCTTATCTTTCTCCTTTCCTATCAACTACAATCTTCAAAAATTAAAATAAAATGTCAATTAATATGTTGTCTCACTGGTGTGTTCTTTTATCGTCCTTTCTGTTTCACTCTTAGCAAAATCTTGCAACCTAGTGGCTTTTATTGCTTTGCATTAATGATGAGGAGAAAATACTAAAAAAACAAAACTTTTTCGATAAGTTGGTCTTACGAGCTGACTAAGACGTCTGATTATCGAGTCTTATCTTTAGAATGTCATAACATTTTCTTATTAGCAGTTAGATTTTGTTAAAGTTCTTTAACGCGTTCCCCATCCTCGTTTCACTAATTCGAATATACCTAATTATTATTTTTTCTTTCATTCAGCCACATTTAATATTGCTCGCTCCTTCCTCTCTTTGACTCTCACTCCCTGTAGTTCTTTACTCCTTCTTTCTACTTCGCTCAACCCCCGTAATTCTTTGCTTACCTTTTCTTCGACACTCATGCTCTGTAATTCTTCGCCCTTATCTCTTCAGCACTCACATTTTGTAATTCTCCATTATCTCTTTTTTCGACGTTCATACCCTGCAATCCTTCGCTCCCCTTTTCATTTCACGACCTGTAATTTTTCATTCCCCTTTTCTTCGATATTTACGCACTGTAATTCTTTATTCCCTTTTTCTTCGACGCTCACACCCCGCCATCCTTCGCTCCTGTTTTCTTCGACGCTCACTCCCCGTTATTCATTGCTCCCCTTTTCTTCAACGCTCACAATCCTTAATACTTTGCTCTCCTTTTCTTGGACACTCACGCACTTTTATTCTTTACTCCCCTTTTCTTCGACGCTTACTCCCCGTAATTCTTTGCTCCCCTTTTATTCAACGCTCACTCTCCGTAAAATTCTTCTCTCCCCTTTTCTTCGAAGCTCACTCTCCGTAATTCTCTCCCCTTTTCTTCGACGCTCATTCTCCGTAATTCTTCTTCCCTTTTTCATCGACGCTCATTCTCCGTAATTCTTCTTCCCTTTTTCATCGACGCTCACTCTCCGTAATTCTTCTCTCCCTTTTTATTCGACGCACACTCTCCGTAATTCATCTCTCCCCTTTTCTTCGACGCTCACTCCCCGTAATTCTTTGATCTCCTTTTCTTCGGCACTCATGCATTTTTATTCTTTACTCCCCTTTTTTTCGACGCTCACACCCTGCAATCCTTCGCTCCCCTTCGACGCTCCCTCCCCGTAATTCTTTGCTCCCCTTTTTTCAACGCTCACGCCCCGTAATGCTTTGCTCCTCTTTTCTTCGATACTCACGCACTTTTATTCTCCGCCCCTTAATCAACGTTCGCAACCTGTATTTCTTCGCTTCCCCTTTTTTTGACGCTCACGCCCTGTAATTTTTCATTCCTTCTTTCTTCGATACTCACGCCCCTTCATTCTTTGCTCCCCTTTTCTTCGACACCCACACCCTGTAATTCTTTGTCCTCCTTTTTCGACGTTCTTGCCCTGTAATTCTTCTCTCTCTTTCTACGACGCTCCCGACCTGTAATTCTTTGACCCCATCTCTTCGACACTCATACTCTGTAATTCTTCGCCCCACCCTTCTTCGACGCGCGCGCCTTGCAAATCCTTCGCCCCATCTTTCTTCGACGTTCATCCATGTAATTCTTCGCTTCCTATCTCTTTGACATTCTGTTTTTCATTTTCGTCTTCCATTGTCTTAAGATTTAGTAAATTTAAGCGAGCAGTACTCAATCCCACATTTACTGAGACACCCACTAAGATCGAACTCTATTTTGTAGTGATGTTAGCTGTTGTTTCACGGATAGACAAGCCTTTATAATCATATCACTTTCTTGCCATCAAGAGGTCTCTGAATTATCGCTAGAGAACTAGTGACAGCAAGTCTATTTATACTACCAGCATTTTTTGTCAATATTTTCGTAGATTTCAGCACTGATGCTTGCTTACTTTTCAGCACATCATAATGTCTATAGTCATAATTTTTACACCCGTGGTATTTTACTTGGGTGGGAGTCAAGTGACAACAAGTATAGTAAAAATTTCTGAATTCTCTTTAGCATTTTGCCACATTTAGCAGTGCTGTTGTTTGAGTAGGTACAGTTATTCTAATTACTTTTGATTGTCTGGGGTCATACCAAGTGCTTGCCTATATCAGCTTATCTCTACGTAAAAAGATTGCATTTTCGTCATATTCAAATATTTTACAATAAATTTATTTCATTTTTTACTCCCCTTTTTTATTCAGTATCGATTTTTGCGATATCACAGCATCAGATATAAACCGAAAGAAACACATTTGCGTTCGAAAACAAGACGCAACATGCATGACTTTTTTTTTATCTCAGTTCTAAAATTTTAAATTATCATTCAATTTTAAAATTGGTTTACTTTGCCTGAATTATTTTACTTTTTGACTCCCCAAAATATTTCCCTTTATTCCCTACTAGTTTTAATTTTCAGTAGTTCCACACGAGTTATTAATCAGCATTACATGGTTTTATCTTTCTCTAGTGTGTGTGCGTAGAATTGTATGCTTTAGAAAATAGACAATTAGCAATAAACAGTTTTCGAAAAATGCTTTTTTCAAGTCTGTATAAAAAATAGCGCAATTCTTGGAAGATTTCTGGATTAAATATAACTGAATTTTAATTATAACACGCATTTCAATCGACATTAAAAATAGTACAAAATTAATTACAATCCCCATTTCTTTTCGAAAATGTAGCAAAGATTTTATCAGTTATGTCCACTTACGGGTATCATATAATACAAGATATTGTATGGATTTTTACACATCCATCACTTCTCTCTCTCTCTCTCTCTCTCTGTCTTTCTCTTTGTAACATGGATAACATCTATATATAATATATATATATTTATATATATATATATATATATATATATAAAAATATTGTGTGCGCGCATGCGTATGTATGTTCTTTTAAAGCCACATTTTGTTATATACTTGCAAAATCTTTAATTTAGCGGTTTCTTTTAACTCTTTTTTTTAAAGTTTAACTTTTTCACATGGAAACAATAAATAAACTGAAGTTTATCTTTTAAGTTTTTCAGATTGTTATATTTAGAATTATCTAACTTTAGTCGCTGCGCATATGAAATAAGTTTGTATCAGAAAAGCCTAGTGGAACATATTGCTATCTATTCAAATGTTTTCGCATTATGCAATACGAATTTGTATGACAAAGTTTCATTTGTATGACAGTTTCATTTCTAATAAGTCTTCCAAGATAGAAAAATAAGTGATACGTTGTGGGCCTGCAATGGTGCCATTGTTCAATATGTCGCTTCGGCGTCAGTGGTTGGTTTTCGTATCGAGGTAAAGATAATAGATACTGATTTTTTTTAGGCAGTCACTTCCTCTTCTTTTGGAAGAAAATACAATTTCTCTACCCGCTATTTATCCCATTTTATTTTGAATCAAACGAAGCTTAGTAGATGTCGATATCTACATAAGCCTAAGTGTGTCAATTTGTTTGTTGACAGGTGATATATTACTTGTGAACAAAAGTGCATGGAATGTACGCTTTGTATTGCAAATGGAAAGCATACTATGTACATACGAGTATACCCCTGCCGTCAAAAATGGAGGCAAAATATCTGAGATTATATAAACGGTCTTTATTGTAATAGAGATTATATATATATATATATATATATATATATTCTTCACTGCTCGACGACATAATTATTGCAAAAAATAAGACTCTGTTAAAGAGGAAACACGCGACCTAATTGATATTAAAGTATAGATCTATCTATCTCAGTGAGCGTGACAGGAGGGAAATATATTTATAACGGTCTTTATTATAAGGCGTATATATATGTGTGTGTTCCACACTGTACAAGGCCAAGGGCCACTCGAGGTATAGTTTACATGGATAGGGAATGGAAGATAACGGTTAACTCGAGACTTGAACAGGTTATGCTTGCAACAATCGGGAAACATTCTCTTGAGTGTCTAATTTACAGAGTAGTGGTTCGCTTGAAGAAGCTTATTGAGTAGTAATTACTTTTCGCCGATGGAATACGGAGGAAACTTGGATGATTTGCAACTACGTAAGGAGCATAGTTGATTCTAGCCATGAAGGTTAGACCTGGCAGAAATAAGGAATATAATTTGTCCGAGCACTTTCCATGGTACTAGAGATTGAGCAGTGAAACTCGTCACCCCACCTTGTGATATAGATTACACGTAGGAAACAAGTAGTAAAAATCTCCTAGTGACACACTAAAAAAAGGAAAAGTGCTCACTCCCACTTGTACAGAGCACCCTCTGTTACGTTGTGGGTGTTGAATGTCTTTTTTAGACTTTTCGTCTATTGTCCCATATGCGACATGCTTTAACTATTCCGAATTTCTAATGAAAGAACTTTTCATAACGCCAAAATTAAGTCACTCACTCGTTGAGTTTTTCCCCTCCTCTGTCAGGATATTTATGGTCATTTTAACATTTTAACCAAATTTGGATATCGTTCTCTTCGAGATTGTACGATGCGACACCCCTGTGTTTCTACCATCTTACACTCCTCTGTTTTTTTTTTAATGTTCCTAAGTTAGTTAACGAGGCTGCCTGATGATTTCACATAGTGGCCGGTTTCGTATATTTTAATTTTTTTTTTCTCGGGAACAACCAAAATGTTGGTATATATGTACAGTATATACTCACGTTTCATTTGACTCTCAAAGCTAATTTTAAATTATGTACTGAGCAGTACATATGCTATTTTTATACTTCATTTATGATCCGACACTCTTAAAATTAACTTCAAAAGTCGTATGAAATGTGAGAATTTACGGTATATATAAACAACTTTAAAACTCGTGTCTTGATATCGAACTGATCAACCTTACGACATATTTCACTCTGACAAAATTCTGATTGATGTATATGAGGATTCGGTCAGTTAAGTGTCATACGTGATACACTCTTGGGCGATCATGTCTCAAAATTGACATTACTGACTGGGCAGAATATTTTCCTGCAGTAGGTTGCCATTTCTTCTTGCGATAGACTAGTTGCCAACCAAGGTTATAGAACTGTAGTGCTTTCTAACCCATAGATAGAGAGAGAAGAGACGGATTAATATTTGCACGTAAGTAAATGCAATTGTAATTTGAACTCGGCTCTCCAATTTCTCGTACTGAACCGATATCCACTACACCACAGTGCACATCCCATGACTATGATGATTATTGCTCTGAAACTGTTATGAAATGCAAATTATGTTTTAATTTGCCGTCAAATTAATATTTCCTCCTTTTTTTAAAAATAAACAATGAATTTATATAATTTTTTTTTTAATCAATTCACCCCAAGCAGGTGGTTACGTAGCGGAAAGTGATGAGAAAGAGGGGAGGAGGGTAATAGACAGATAGAGGATAACGAGGATAGGGGTGGAGTAGATGAAAAAAGAGCTTGAGAGAATGGATGCGAGTTAGTGTGATAGATGTCTATTGACCTTACATTTAAATTCCTGGAGATTGTAGCTGTCGTGGAAGCAAGTATATGGAAGGGAATTCCACAGGTGAGAAGTGCGTGAAAAAAAGCTTTTAGAGTATAAATTGCGGTTACATTTTATCGGTTTTACTGTAAAAGGATGGGACCTAGTTGCTAACCTAGTAGCTCGTGTAAATTCATACCTAAGGGGCACCAGTGATCTAAGTTCATTGGAGCAGAAGCCGTGAAAGTATTTATAGAAGAGGCATAGGGAAGCCACGTGGCGTTAGTGAGAAAGCAACTGCAGCCGAGCTGACAACTCGGTATCGATCACATTACAGATTCCCTGTTGGATTTTGTCACGAACTCCGAGGTAAATTGCAGGGGCACCCGACCAGATGTGGCAGCAATATTCAATGCACGGGCTTTTAAGTTCTCTGACATTTTCCTGCTAATTTCAAGACTTCAAAACAAATTTCTCGGTATCCTTGTGTCTCTCCAGAATTTGTTTCCTTTTTAAGCCTCTCACTTGAAGTCCGCATACGTTCAAACACAAATCTAATTTTTCGGTATATAAGACGCACTTTTTTTTTTTTTCAGGAGACAAATTATCTTTGCATTTTATATACTTAATGATATTTATATAAAGGTATCTCTCAGGAATTAAGTGTTTTGATTTTGTTTGTTTTGAAGTGGGGATTTTTTATGAAAAACGCAATACTACTGTAAAACAACTTGTTAAAAAATATTTACTTTAAGAAGTCTTTATAAAATATAATTCGTATTGTACACCAAATATTTTATAGATTTTTGTCTTAACACCTTGTTGGTACAGGTGTTTTGCTCATATACACTTCATCACGAGCCACTGTACAGTGGCCAGCGTTATAACCAGTCATACTAGGTTCGATTCCCAGTTTAAATACACTGAATACTTTCTTGTGCTAAATAGTTGTTTTTTTTTTAGAATAGAAATATTCTACATATGGTGCGTATATAACAACAAAATTTATTCACCCAATACTAGCAAATTTATTTTCATTTTTGCATCTATAAACTTTCAGCCGTTTTAACCTTAGGGACCTAACAGAAGAGAAGGTATTTTTCACATTTTTTCACATTTATTATTTTTCGCTCGCCTCATTCTTACTCCACTTTGTATTAAGCACCTACGAATACAATTTGCTCTTTTTCAGATATCCTCTAACTTTGTAAACTTCGAACTGATTCCTTTATTAAATTTACGAGAATGGATTATTCTCACCCTATGTTTCATATTTAGAAGTATATTTTATATCACACTCACCAGACTTATTCAGTATTTGTGTCGCACTTTCGTTTCTTTCACTGAACAAAAGTATGTGGATTTTCCGCACTACCGGGCCCAGGGATTGAACACGTAGTTATCATCAACCAGATATGTTTTCATTAATGAACTCAGCTTAGTCAGGAATATAACAAAAGAGAGGATGAGCATGCGAATCCAGAAAACAAATCATGTAATATTATTTTTGTTTTGTGTGTACACAGAAAGGTAACATTATTTAAACTTTTAATTCTGACACAAGGCCACAGTAATGGGGTCCTCACTTGAAGTTAACACCTTTTAAGGATCAGATTATTGTAGGCATAAATCTAAGCTTAGTGTGGCACAAGGTCAAATATTAGGACTCTCGTGAGAATCTGTGAATGGTTTCCAAAACTAACTTACCAATCATTGCCCCATTCTTTATTGAGAGTAAATAAACGTATGATATACTATAAGCAAACCGCCGAGTTCAGCAGATATACACGAATAGAAAGGAGCGTAAAACAAGAACTCGACTTCTCAATGAATTTATTCAACATATACGGCGAGGCAAAACCTCCTACAGAATGTAGTGAATGAAAGCGAGAAGAAAGAACAAAACTGTCAACAAAAATACTGAATACAAGGTCATCAGCAAAAAGTGCCGAAAATACCACTTTCAGGGATACTGGCAACAAGGTCCCAGCCATTTACAGTTAGATCAACCAAATGCACCCGACAATTCTACTCCATCAGCTTTTTTACTCGCACTTCTCGCCTGTGGAACACCCTTCCGTATACTTGCTTTCCTGACGGCTATAACCTCCAGGAATTTAAATGTAATGTCAATTTGCATCTCTTATCCACTTGACTCCAATTTTTTCTACACCACCTCGTATATCTTATTCTTTTTCTTTCTTACTACCTTTGTAACTGTCCTCACACCTGCGTTCTCATCCTTCTATTTCCCTTTCTTTGACGCCCCTGTAACTGGTTCGTTTTTCTCTTCACTCTCCTCCTGCCTAAACTCTTTTTCCTCCTGCCTAAACTCTTTTTCCTCCTGCCTAAACTATGACTCTCATATGTAGCTCCCTGCACATCAGTGGCGGTACCGCCTTGCTTGGGGTGGAACGATTAAAAAAAAAACTAATAAACAAATTAAAATCAGTCGGGCACAAACTTTAAATAATTATAAATTGTTCTAACAGAGGACGGAAAGTGCAACAATGAGATCCGAAGGTGTATTGGAATAGACGGGGACACATTTCAAAAGCTAAACAGGGTATTAAGAGAAAAGAAAATCTTGTTGGAAACAAAGAAAAGATTGCTGAACTGTAACATGATATCTGTCCTTCTCTATGGCAGCGAATGCTAGAACATAGAGAAACTCGAAACAACAGAAATGTGGATCTAAAGAAGGATGCTGGGGATACCATGAACTGAGCATGTGAGCAACGACGACGTTTTGGAGAGAATGGAAACTAAAAGGAAATTTATACTTAACATCCGGAAGAGACAGCTGAAGTTTCTGGGACATGTAATGAGGAAGGAGGGCTTGGAGAATCTGATACTCACGGAGCGGATAGCTGGAATGAAAAGAAAACAGCGCATGACATACTTCATAGGCTTGAACAAATGGATGGTAGATCAGAATTTGGGAGAAATAAGAAAAGATTAATTAAGAGCGAGAAGAGGCAGGGAGATGGGGAGGGCCCTTATTGCCTACGCCATGAAGAGACACGATACATAAGAGTTGTTCAATGCATATAAGATGCCTTACATGAACGACTAGCAGTATAGCCCGGTGTTGCGCGGGTGTAATGAAAGCTTTAAAACTAATCCATGGTCCTGGAGCTCAGACACAGCCTAAAGAATATTTGTGTTTAGTTTAGTGAGAATCGGATAAAAATTGTGGATTTGTATAAAGGACATACAGACAGATAAACAGGCACACACACAAACATCTTGCCTTTATATATATATATATATATATATATATATATATATATATATTAATCATGTCACCCCAAGCAAGGCATTCCACTGCCACTATAGCGCAGGGGTTACATAATGTGATTGGGTATAGGAAATGTCAGAAGGAGGGTGATAGACGGGTTAGGATGTACATAGTGAGAGAGTTGGAGAGAATGGGTGCGAGTTAGTGCGTTAGGAGGTGTCTAATGACCCTACATTTAAACTCCTGGAGGTTGTAGCTGTCGGGGAAGCAAGCATGCGGAAGGGAATTCCACAGGCGGGAAGTGCGAGAAAAGAAGCTGTTGGAGTAGAAATTGCGGTTAAATTTCATCGGCTTCACTGTAAAAGGGTGGGACCTAGTTGCCAATCTAGTATCTCGTGCAAACTCACATCTAGGGGGCACCAGTGATTTAGGTTCATCAGAGCAGAAGCCATGAAAGTGTTTATAGAAGAGGCACAGGGAAGCCACGTCACGCCGGTGAGAGAGTGACTGCAGGCGGTCAGCTAAGTCGGTATCAATCACATGACAGATTCTTCGCTGTATTTTGTCAAGAAGCCCGAGTAGAATAGCAGGGGCACTCGACCAGATGTGGCAACAGTATTCAAAACACGGTCGGATGGTAGATTTGTATAAGTGCATTATACATTCAGACGGAACGAATTTTTCGGCCCTGCACAGAGAGCCGACTTTCATAGCAGCGGATCTAGCAATGGATTCGATGAAGTAATTCCACTTGAGGTCCGCTGAGAGTGTCAGGCCAAGCAGGCGTAGTGTTTTACTCTCTGGGAGGCAAGCCTGTTCCATGCTAATGGGAGGGAGGTGCGGTTGTCTGTGGTGGTTAACTGACAGCAGCTTCGTTTTGGAAGAATTGAATTTTACGAGCCATTTCCTACCCCCAATCCACCACGGATTGGAGGTCCTTTTCAAGCTCAACCGCGAGGTTCGCCTTGTCATCAACACCAGATTTTTGATCGAGGCGAGCGTAAACTGTGGTATCATCGGCGTACATGCCTACTTGTGATCTTATGGCATCGGGGAGATCATTGATGTAGATTAGAAATAGCGTAGGACCTAGGATAGAGCCTTGGGGGACACCCGCGTTTGTAGTGTAGTTCTGGGAGTCATGTCCGTTTAATACCACCTTCAGTGTGCGGTTAGAGGAATGACTGGATTAGGTCCAGTAATGCCGTAGCTTCGCAGTTTCCGTAGAAGGCCGGCATGCCATACTCTGTCGAATGCTTTAGAGATATCCAAGGCGACAGTTCGGGCTTCACCATTCTTGTCGAGAGCCTATTATATATACTCGGTGATGGTCGTTAGCATATCAGCAGTATACCTGGTGAAGCGGAAGCCATACTGTTTGTTCGAGAGGAGCCCGTGGGCCCTGAGATGCTGAATGACCTCGGCATTGATAATGGCTTCGAACACTTTGCCGAAGATCGGAAGAAGGCTGATAGGGCGGTAATTTGCGGGGTCCGAGGGTTCACCATTGTTCTTGAATATTGGGACCACAGAAGAAGACTTCCAACAGGCAGGAAAGCAGGAGGAAGATAGGCAGATGTTGTAGAATTTAGAAAGGACAGAGGAGAGTTCAGGAGCACATTTCTTCAAGACTATGATTGGGATTCTGTCCCCACCACTCGCTTTGTGACGGTCAAGTTTTGAGATTATGCTAGAAATCAGCGAGGGCGTGATATGGACGTCATTCAATTGGGCCTCGGTTCTAAGTGGGAAATCGGGTGTCTGGACTCCAGACGAATCCAGACTCGTATTGGTCGAGAATCTACGGGCAAAGCATTCGGCCTTGTCCGCTGAGGAGGTGAGGACCTCAAACTCGTTGATTAGTGGGGGTATTGAGGACTTACACTTGTTGAGCACGCTTTTACAGAGGCGCCAGTAGTCTTTGGCTCCGAACTTAGAGGATGCTATGCGCTGCTTCATTCTGGCAGTAAACAGCATCTTAGATTCGTTAAGTATATTTTTACACTTATTACAAGCTGAGACGAAAAGGCGCCTGTTTTGGTCCGACGCGTGTCTACGATAATGGCGGCCGAGCAAGCGGGCGAGAACCAAGGAGACGAATGGGATTTAAGCTGAAATTTCCTGGCAGGGATGAAAGCATCGATGCCAGCCTTAACCCAGAAGGAGACCTCTGGTGCCCAGTCTTCGATGGGAAGCCTAAAAACATTGTTCCAAGGGACACCGCAGAGGAAGTCACGGAATGAATCCCAGTCTGCTCTTTGATAGCAGTAGGATATTCTGCTGGTCTGGGTTTCTCGGTTAGAAGTGGAGTGGAATGAGATGTTGACAGAAACTACGGCGTGGTCAGAATTTCCGAGAGGGTAGAGCTGTCTGGTGGTGCAGTAATATGGGGTGGAAGTGAAGCAGAGGTCTAGTAGCGAGTCCTTTCCGTTAGGTCTATTGGAGAAACCCGTGGGGAAGTCCACCACTTGCGTAAGGGTTTGGGAGATTGAAAAATTAATGGTGTGGACACCAGCAGGGTCGGTTACAGAGTTTTCGAGCCACTTAGTGTGGTGGGCGTTAAAGTCACCAAACACGAAAATATGGGCAGATGGGTGAGAAGAAATGGCCTTGTCGATATTGTCAGAAATGCTGTCAAGTACTGGACAGTCAGAGCAGGAGGGGGAACGGTAGAGGAAGAAGAGGTAGCTAACAGAGCTTAGAAGTGAGAGACGGAAGCATATGAAAGACTGGTCCAAGAGATGTTACTCTAGCTAGGGGGAGGTGTTCGCTGACATATACACCAAGCCCATGCATATGGACGTTGGAGTCCTTCCGGAAGATGGGAAGGTAACCAGGAACATAGAGCTCAGAGGAGGGGATAGACGGGTCAAGGTTAGTTTCACGTAGGGCTAAGATATCAGGTGAGTTAGTTTGGAGGAATGATTCTACGCCATAAATGTTAGTGCGGATACTGTATATGTTAGTGAAAGTGACACAGATCGATTTTCTGCACTATTTTAAGAATTGCAACCTTGAAACTTCTGAATATCGTTTCTTATGTCTTTGTCTATGAGTGTATCAAAATTGACTAAAATCGGACCACTGCTTCTATAACCCGATTTTTTTCGATTATCGATTTTCGATATTTAGCTAGGTTTTCTGTCGAAGTACCGCCGATAAGAACACTCGCAGACGCTTATGGTACAACTCTGTAAATTTTCAATAAAATCGGTTCAGCCGTTTCGGAGTCTATAGGTAACGGACACACAGACACATACACACAAAGTTCCATTTATAAATAAGTTTAGATTAGATAGATATATTAATTTATGCTTTTACTATTTATCGTCTTACAGCATCGTGGCCCTGACAAACTATTAAAGTTTATGACAAAATATTAAAGTTTAGATTGAGCGTGTCTTATAGAGCTTCACGATGAACTAATTGCTTAATTGTTTTTTAGAATAATAATTTATGTTATAATCATTTTTTATGACTGCTATGGATATACATATAACTAATCTAATTTGTATAAACTTACAATACTTTCTGATGATAATAACCAAGGTTATTAATGTTACTGCAACAAAATAGTTTTCTATGCTTCACCGAGATATTTTATCAAATTAAAAACAAAGGAAATTCATCATTTTAAACTAATTCGAAATTATTTTGAGCCATGCTCCTTCGATCATGTCTCTCTACAACTTCCTATCTTTCAATGCTCTTACTAATGCTTTTTTCATATCCCTCCAATTCTGTTATGATATCTATTTTTAGAATATTATGCCGTTGGTTACACGCTATGCATCTCTGTCGCATAATTATTTTTTCAGTACCTTCTTTCAGTCTGACAGTCATACGTGATACACGCTTTTGGGCGATCATGTCTCAAAAGAGACATGACTGACTTGGCAGAAGATTATCCCGCAATAGGTTGTCATTGCTTTCTGCGGTAGACTGGTTGCCAGCCAAGGCTATAGAACACAATCTGTCCTATTATTTAACCCATAACTGGAGGAAAGAAGAGACGGATTAATACCTTTCCCAAGTGCATATGAGCGTAAGTTAATGCAATGGATTCAACTGGTATTTGAACTCGGCTCCCCGATTTGTCGTTCCGAGTCGATATCCACTGCACTACAAAGCACATCCTACCTTCTTCCTAACTGTGTGCTAATCATTTCAACTGTTGATTTCTTATTCTGAGCTTAAGTGTCATTTTTTTATTTACATTTTACTGTGAACTTCCTCGTTGCTTTCATGCTCCATCTATGGTACTTTCAACAGTCGAATAACATCTTTTGCCTCAAATTTACTCTTCGTCTGCAAGGAAATTTTCCAATACTCCCTGCCATATAGAACGATTGATATTACGCACACAAAGTTCTATTTATAAATAAGTTTAGATAAAGCTGTCATTTCTACTGTTACCCAGAAGCCGGTGTTTACATTCTTGTAGAAGTTATTTTTTTAATATATGTTAACAACATTCAGACATTCTATTTTTAATTTCCTTCATTTGGCCTTAAACTAAACCAAGTTTAATCTTTCTTTTTACATACGATGTTCTTTCGGGTCATTGGCTCTCATGGTTGCTACAGCTCCCTATATTTTTAGATATTATTGATAAAAACCAACGTATGGACCTATGTTATCGTTCCTGATCTGGCATCTCGATTTCAGCCACTTTTCCATCGCCATGACGGCAGTTTTTCTTATTCTTGTGGAGTAATTTTCTCACTGAAGGTTATAATCGTGCTATGTCGGTTGCTAATCGACTTAATGCACCCAAAATGTTAGGAATTTGGTAATCTTCCACTGTAAGCTGACTCCTTAATATTCGGCTAAGTGCCGACTAATGTCAACTGCCTAGTAGTTCTACTGAACTCCAATAGAACTCTAAAGAACTCCTATGAACTTCAATATTTATTTTTGTAAAATACAAAAAATGCGGTACAAGGCCAAAAGGTAGATGGGGAATGACTGGTCTTCTTCTGTCTTACATTAACTTAGCTAGCCTCACTCATTGACCCAAGCAGAAAATACAATATCCCTTGCACCAAAACATCACATTCTTAAGTATCATTCTTGCTACAAACACCATAATGCCTCAATACACTCTGTGGAAAACTAACTAAACCCTATATGTACAATTTGTCTGTGTGTGGGGGGGGATACTTCTCAAGAACTTCTCGACTTAACTTCCTGTTAACTCTTATTAAAATAGGAGGAAGAGTCCATTACCTGAGGAATAGGTGTGTTTCACTATAACACATTTTTTTTCATCCTTGATACCTCAACCGCAAGGATATTTTGCTAGATTGGCAACTAGGTCTCAGTGTTTTACTGTTGAAATAGTTAAAGTACACGTATCTAATATATTTAATTTTCGCAACTCTTGCCTGTGGAATTCCCTTCCGATCTTTTTCTTCCCTGCTACATGCTAAATTCAAAAATGTAACTGCAACGCTAATCTCTATCTTGTGTCTTCCTGAACTCTATTTCTTTTATTGTCCTTTCACTTCAAACCTATTCTCTTTTACTCCTAGTATTCCCTTGTGTCCTAGTAGCATTCTCCGCTTGGGTGAAATTATTAAAAACGTCTTTACATAGGTTTCATCAGAAATGTAACCAGCTCTATTTTCAATCATTGCAGCAGAAAAGCAAAGTTTTGATTTTCATGTATAGAAAATCTCAAGATAAATTTAAAAGACTATTTTCAACTGCTTTGGTTTGGTTCATTTTGTTTTGTGGCATATCAACTTCAGTGTGTTATTTCATGCCGACAAAACTTTTTCAATAGATTTGTATGAATAGAATATGTATTCTTTGTAAGAAATCAGTTCGGAGATCAGGTTTCATTGGCGTATTTTTGTAAAGACAGTTTTGCCATTCCTGGTGTGTGTATATATATTTGCAAAATATATTTCTGATAATTTTTTTTTTTTTTCAAAAATATAATGCTGGTCTTTTTTTTCTGGTAACTTTTCTTTCAAAAATGTATTGCTGGTAATATATTTTTTTCTTAAATGTGTTGCTGGAATTTTTGTGTTTTCACACACCAGTTTGGGAGTTAACTATTTGCCTGTCCCTGAGGATCCTGACAGGTGCTAGAACCTAGGGTTAGGATAGACCTGGAAGCATCAGCAATTAGGTGGTACTTTCACACTCCTCACAACCTGCAAATCTGAGGCCTTGCTGCCAGATTCAGTCTTTTGTCATACCCAGGACATTCGTTGTTTCTGAATGTTTCTCTACTTATGAAATATTCTAGTGAAGGAAATAAATTTGAATATGGAAACGCCTATCCTGTTATCATTTTTTATTTGGGTTGTTTTGCAGATTTTTCTTTTGTAATATCATACTGAAGAATCACACATTTTCTTATAACTAAAGCATGACAATTCGGACATAATGCTTCATTTCCTAAACAAGTTGCTGCTAATAAAACCGTTCAGTGATGATTCTTCCATGTTCCACTAGTTCGTAATGGACGACACCTTGATTCTAATCAGATATTGACCTGATTGCTGGCTTTGGTGTCGTTATTGATTTCACATTCTCTCATAAATATTGTTTTGTTTTTAATTTTTCTGTTAAAATGCAAAACAGTTTTCATCATCTGTAATAATGTGATGCCGAAATAAGACTGTAAATGGCGGAACACAGTTTGTTTCTGTAGAGAAAGCTCATGAGAAATACAGTTTCCTTCAAGTAATTATCTAATCTAAACTTATTTATAAATGGAACTTTGTCTGTGTCCGTTACTTATAGATTCCGAAATGGCTAAACCGATTTTCTTGAAAATTTACACAGTTGTACTATAAGCGTTTGTGAGTGTTCTTATCTAGGTTTTGTGTCGAGATAGCACTGATAAATATAGAAAATCGATAAACGAAAAAAATCAGGTAATAGAAGAAGTGGTCCGATTTTAATCTGAAATTTTGTCTATGTCTGTCCAGTTACCTATAGACTCTGAAACGGCTGAACCGATTTTCTTGAAAATTTACAGTTGTACTATAAGCATCTGCGAGTGTTCTTAGCTAGGTTTTGAGTCAAGGTATCCCCGATAAATATCGAAAATCGATAATCAAAAAAATCCGGTTATAGAAGGAGTGGTCCGATTTTAATCAAATTTGATACACTCATAGACAAAGACATAAGAAACGATATTCAGAAGTTTCAAGGTTACAGTTCTTACAATAGTGCAGAAAATCGATAATATGTATGCATAAAAGGCAAGATGTTTGTGTGTGTGTGTTTGTTTATCTGTCTGTATATCCTTTATACAAATCCACAATTTTTATGCGATTCTCACCAAACATTCACACAAATATTCTTTAGACTGAGTCTGAGCTTCAGGACCATTGATTAGTTTTAAAGCTTTCATTACACCCGAGCAACGCCGGGCTATACTGTTAGTTCACTATAAATGATATATTTTCGGATTAAAGAGATGAATTAATTCTAGTTGCAGTTTTCTACTACTTAACCTCGGATTTGTTATGCTTTTGTCGCTTTATGAAACCATAACAATGAAATACGTAATTACTTTCCAATCAGCCTAATTCTAATAGACTTTTTTCTTACATTTCTCGCCAATAAAACACTCTGCCAGTCTCTTGCTTCCCTGTCACCTACGGCCTTCAAAATTTTAAATGCAACACCAATCGATAACTCCTCTCGTCCGAAAACCGTCTCTTTTATTGTCATTTCTTTTCATTAATATTTTCTTTTCTTTCACTCTCAGTAACAATTTGCGTCTTAGTGGCATTATCACCTTGCCTGGAGTGAAGCAACAATATTTCTGTAAAATATCCTGCAGTTTTCGTTTCCTATCTACAATTAACATTGTGTATTCTGCTCTGTTAAGTTTGTCAGTCAATTAAATGCCATATGTGATACACGCTTGAGTGATCATGTCTCTTTCGAGACATGACTTACTTGGCAGAAGATTATCCCGCAGTAGGTTGCCATTACTTTCTTCGGTAGACTGCTTGCCAGCCAAGGCTATAGAACCCAATCTCTTGTTATTTGGCCCAGAACTGGCGGGAAGAGACGGATTAATACCTTTCCCAAAGGGAATTTGCGCGTAAGTGAATGCAAGGAATTCAACTGGAATTCGAACTCGGCTACCCGATTTCTCGTTCCAAGCCGATATCCTCTGCACCACAACCCAGCAATAATAAATCCTGGTAGGATTTCTTGTTACTTGATATATGTAATAATTTTTTGAAATTTATTTTTTTTAAAAAGTCTTTACTGGAATTCCGGTTTCTCTTTTGAGTGACTTAAACGATCCGGCGTATTTATCGATGCTTTCCGACCTACCACTTGACTTCAATTTATCATTCACTTAGATGAAATCCCTCGTTAGCAAATGCTGTTACAATTTTTTCCACACACCCAGTCCCGTCGTCTTTACGCTCTCTTAACTCAGCGCTTGCCGACCAAGACAAACTTAGGCATCTTATTAAACGTTCGACGCACAGTCGCACCTAGCAACGCGACAGTCAGTCTTGGGTTACATATTAGCACAGTTGGGGTTGGTGAGCTAACGGTAATTCTAAACACCAGTCTTTCGTCTGGTGATTTTAACGAAAACAGTTTTCTTTTTTAGAAGTGCGAAGTCGTACTGAGTTCATGAACTGTTTCTCCTGAAATAAGTACTTAATCTCAAGTGTGCGTATGTAGGTGGGATGGAATATGTAAAAGTGTTTGAATTTCAGCAAAGGTTACTTGTGTTCATTTCTCACTAAATCCTTTTAGTAAGGCATGTATCCATTTCTCCCTGTGCTCTGATCCACTGCCGAATTGCTTGACAAGAATAACACGTGACTGACAGACAAATAGGTAAACCTCTCTTCGATAATTAATTCTGTCTAAGCAGAAACAGCAAAAAGCTTTCAGTCTACCTTAAGAGTGCTACTAATTCTATGTACCGCATCCCTTGTGGACGTAGATGATCATGGCAGTCCACATCTCTCTATTCCTTGCAGATCTTAACAACTTTCCTCTCGTCGTTTCTTGCAAAGCGTACTCTGCCATTTACTTACTCAAGCTCACCACTTACCCGTCTCTTAATCTGTCTTGCATGTATCAGATTCTCTAAGCCCTTCTTCCTCATTACGTTCCCAGAAACTTCGGCTGTCTTTCCTTTTGTTTCCCTCCTCTCTAAAACCTTGTTGCTCATATATTCGGTGCATTGTATCTTCGGTATTCTTCTGTATAAAAACATTTCGCTTGCTTCAAGTATTTCTTTCATTCACCTTTTGCTGAGATTGTCCAGCATTAGCCGCCATAATACAGTAGCGAGCATAAAGATCAGAACGATGTTAAAAAGTTTAAATGTAAAATAACTTTTTATTTTAAAGCTTCATAAACATTTTATCAAAGAAAAATAAGGAAATAAATGTAAATTATATAATTCCAAAATATAAAGCTCAATTAAACCTTATTTTGATAAAGTTATAAGAATAAATTATATAACAATTTGAAAAAATAGATGACCAAAAACATCAGAACAATTAACAAAATCTTGCTATTATAATAGATACATCATATTCAAATGAAAATAGTGTTCATAATTCATTAGTACTTGATGTGAAAAACCTTTACTTTCTATAACAGCTTGACATCTTTTGCTACATGAGCGAATTAATGTCTTGCATTCATAAATGGATATTTTCCCCCATTTCTCCCTTTCAAAGTAGTCCATAGTTCTTCGACGTTTCTTGGATTCTTTTCCTTGGCTCTTTCATTTAGTAATTTTTAAACATTGTCAATAGGATTCATGTATGGGCTTTGAGTAAACCTCTCTATAACAGTAACATCCTCCTCAGAAAGAAATGTTTTAAGAGAGTTCGCTGTGTGACATGGCGCGTTATCATACATAAATACAGCTGGTTGATTAATTGCAGTTCTCAAATTAGGTACAAAATGTTTCTTCAATATCTCTTTGCATACAGTTGCGTTCATTTTACCGTGTGGCCTAACAAGAGGTCCCGTACCATCCAATGAAATCATGCCAAACACCATCACAATTGCTTCTCCAAATTTAACGCTACTTTTAGTGCACTGAGGCAACGAAATATCGTTCGTCAGGACTGCGTTCAACGAACCTTCTCACGTCACAACCGAACAGATTAAACTTTCATTCATCGCTGAAATGAACACAATTTCACTGTTCTTATGGCAATTTCAATCAGCTCATTTGATTCTTTTTAGAAATGTAGGGCTTCGTAGAGGCTGCTCGACCGTTCAGATTTATTTCATTAACTCTTAGGAAAATAGTGTACCTTGATATTTTAATGCTAAGGTTAGCATTAGCTCTTTTTATTATTTACCAATCTATCTGTCTTCTCTTGCAGTAGTTTTCCTAGGCCTGCCAGGTGATTTCTTGGCTTCACATGACTCAGTTTCCTCAAGTTTTCTTAAAGTACTATGAATAACACTTTTAGATTTCCCCACACTCATCGAAATATCACTAATCGAGAGTTTATCTTCATTACGTAACTTGACTATCAGTTTTCTAAGTTCCAATGACGTCACAGATTTCTTCACCATATTTGCAATGCAAGAGTCGGTGTAATTTAATAAAATGCCCGATTTTATATTCTTACCCTAAAAAAATTTCAATAATGAAAAATAATTATTAAATTTTATTGATTTATTTAATCGTTCTGATGTTTTTGATCATCTATTGTTTTTTCAAATGTAATTATATTATTCTTATAATTTTATCAAAATAAGTTTATTGAGCTTTATACTTTGGAATTATATAACTTACATTTATATCCTTATTTTTTCCTAGCTAAAATGATCTATGAAGCTTTAAAATAAAATAAAAAGTTATTTCACATTTAGACTTTTTTTTCTTAAAATCGTTCAGATCTTTATGCTCGCTACTGTAGAAGGACATACATTACATAAGTCATGTATATTTTTCTTTGTTTCCCTTGACAATTTCCAGTCACTCAATACTCTACTTACCTTTTTAAATGCCTCCTTAGCCTTCGGATCTCAGTGTCGCACTTTTCGTCTACTGTTAGTACACTTCCCAGAAATCTAAATTTCTGTACCTGTTTCATGATCGTATCTCCGATCTGTAATTGGCGTTTTAAGATCCTCTTTTTGGTAATGACCATGAAGTCTGTTTTCTTATAGCTTATGTTTAGAGGTTTCTTTTCGAATGCTACAGAATGCGTTAAACGCAACAAAAGTCTAGTGAAATAAGTGCGCAATACGTGAGCATCATTTTAACCAGTTAATTGGGGACTTGGAGAATAGACCTTGAAATGAAAAACAAAAAAAATATGCTCTTTAGAAAAGACAGAAAATACATTTTTCTTTCTCTTCCTCATTTTTCCCTTTGTTTCACTCATTTGCGCCGCATTCTCTTTCTTTCTCTCTTCGTCTCACGCATAATATTTCTCCTTCTCGGTCTCTTTCGCCCTCTTGGTCTTACGCGTTCCCTTTCCCCCTCTTGGTCTTACGCGTTCCCTTTCCCCCCCCCCTTTTGGTCTTACGCGTTCCCTTTCCCCCTTTCCCCCTTTTGGTCTTACGCGTTCCCTTCCCCTTTCCCCCTTTTGGTCTTACGCGTTCCCTTCCCCTTTCCCCCTTTTGGTCTTACGCGTTTCCTTTCCCCCTTTCCCCCCCCCCTTGGTCTTACGCGTTCCCTTTCCCCCCCTCCCCCCCCCCTTGGTCGCTCGCATTATTTTCCCCCCTCTTGGTCGCTCGCATTCCTTCCCACCTCTCCTTGGTGGTCGCTGGCATTCCTTCCCCCCCCCCTTGGTGGTCGCTGACATTGCGTTTTCTCCCCTCTTGGTCGCTGGCATTGTTTTTTCTCCCCTCTTGGTCGCTGGCATTGTTTTTTCTCCCCTCTTGGTCGCTGGCATTGTTTTTTCTCACCTCTTGGTCGCTGGCATTGTTTTTTCTCCCCTCTTGGTCGCTCGCATTGCTTTTTCTCCCCTCTTGGTCGCTCGCATTGCTTTTTCTCCCCTCTTGGTCGCACGCATTGCTTTTTCCCCATTTGTCGCATCGCACGCATTGCTTTTTCCTCCCTCTTCGTCGCACGCATTGCTTTGTGTCCTCATCGTCTCACGCATTCTCTTTCCCTTTCTATCTTCCGTCTCCCTATCCAATCAGTATTTTGTGCTTAAACTTCGAACATCTCTTCCAAGATTAATTTTTGTTTTTCTGTAATTTTCCGACGAGTTAAGTGTAAAGAAATGGCGCAAAAACGGTGTCCGATTTCATCACAAGTTGAACGAAGGTCATGCAATTGGCAATACATGTAACAAAGTAAAGTGTAATCTCTAGTTTTAAATCAAAATCTGTTGTTAAATCTTTTTTCTTCTAATCAATTTCTCACTATTCGCTGAACGTAAATAAATATGTCATTCCTGTTCAGCAATCAATCAACTAGAGGTTTTATTACATCCAAAATATCTATTTTGTTTTTCCTTTATGTTAGTATAGAGTTAACTAGAATCCATATTCAGGGCTCCAACAAAATCTTCGAAGGTTTTCTTTTTTAATTCGTTTTTTTTTTTTTAAGAATGATGTTCACCCTTTACAAAGCAAAAGAGCTACTCGTTGTAGATGGTTAGAGTAAGAGGCACAATTTGTGGAATGATGTGGATAAAGGTAATGGTTGACACTATACATGAACTGGCCAAGATTGTAGTAACCGAGGACTATTGGGAGTCGGTTTCACAAAGCAGCGGTTTGTGAGAAGAAACGGGAATTACATTTTACCAGTGGGATATGAAAGGAAGGAGGTGGGCTTTGCGACAAGGTGTGTGGCATGAGGGGTCTTAGCTGTGAAGATGAGAACGTGTATAACTAAGGAATATAGTTCGTCGGATCACTTTCCATGGAAATAAAGGTTTTTGTCGGGTGTAAAATAATTCGTCACCCACAAGGATGCAGAGATGCTTTTGGACTTTATCGAAACTGAAAAGAGAAGACTACGCAACTCCTGCCCAAATATGTCAACACTACTTTCTGTCTGTAAATGTATAAGATAGCACGAGAAGGAAGGTGTTTACTGCAGCAACACAAGAAAGCGAAGATTTTTCATCATCTTTTGCAACACATCGTATATACGATTTTCCACTTGAGGTCTGGGATGATTTTACACATAAATTACAAGAAAACCGAATGTATGGTTATCAACAAACGGAGGAGGCCAAAAATGCTAATTATAGGTTGAGAATACTAAAATCAAGTACAAAAATTTAAGTACTTGGGAAGTGTTTTAACGGAAGACGAAAAGTGCGACACAGTGATCCGAAGGCGAATTGGACAAGCCAAGTACGCATTTCAGAAGCTGAGGAGAGTATTAAGAGACATGAACATTTTGCTAGAAACAAAGAAAAGTGTACTGGATTGCTATGTGATGTCTGTCCTTCAATATGGCAATGAATGCTGGACAATATCATCAAAGATGAAGGAAAAACTTGAAGCAACTGAAATAAGGTTCTACAGAAGGATGCTGCAAATATGGATCGAGCATGTGAGCAATGATGAGATTTTAGAACGGAAACGAAATGGAAATTAATACTGAGCATCAGGAAGAGACAACTGAAGTTCTCAGGACATGTAATGAGGAAGAAAGGCTTTGAGAATCTTATACTCACAGGTCAGATAAAAGGAAAAAGAGACAGGAAAGCAGCGGATAACATATTTGAAGGGATTGAGCAGGTGGATGGCAGAGCCGGGTTTTGGATGAGTAACAGGAGAAAGTATGCTAAGAGCCACTAGGGATAGGGAGACATGGAAAGCCATGATCGCTTACGTTCTGAAGGGACATGGCATATAGAAAAAGAAGTCAGACCAGCTACAGAAAGAGCATCCGGCCATCGAAATATGTCAGAATTCAGAACAATCTAGTGTTACATTATGATTAGTGATTATTCAAAACCCTATGAAGGGTCTTGAATAATGTGCTGTATACGGCATCTACCGAAATATGCAATTACTTCGTTTAAACTGTGTAATTGATTATCAAACTCCGACAATTTTTTAATATAATCGGAAGTTTAGATATCAATTCACAAATCTACGCTAAACAATTGGATATATTTCTATAAAAGAAAGAGGTGGATTTTCAAAATTTTATTTTTGTCTACGCATGATAAATTTATAGACAGTTTGGTTCCCTGAGGAATATAGAAAACTAAAGGATCGCAGCACAATACGAAAGAAAAAAACATCTCATGAGAGATTCAAGAATTGAAAACTGAAAATAACGTATTTTTGTTAAACTATTCGTTAAACAGAACTATATTCACAAAGATACAGACGTACACATTGACATGCGCAAAGACAAAGCTGACTTATAAAAGGAAAGAAAAATTTAAATAGACGTGCATTTTATAGAGAATATTGTGTCTATTGGCATAAATACTCATGACAAAGGGTATACGTGATATATAAACGTATCAGAACATCTTAATGAATGAACTGCCACATAGATTTAAAATAACAAAGAAAAGAAATGGGTGCATTTTTTCTTTTTCTTTTCTTTCAAGCAAACTTCTACGTGAAGTTATTTATTATTGTTTTAGTTATGTTGTTAAAAAGATAAATATTTAAGAAATTTTGCAATTGAATTGTTCTTTGAGTTTCAAATAGAATGACATAGACGATTATTCTTTTATGTTTTTATTTAAAATAACTCACTCGGGATATCTTTATGCCAATCAACTTTTTAATGTATATTCAGGAAATGTCTTTCCACCAATTAAATTAAGTTGTAAGCATTCTCTAGCAAATTGTTTCGTTACTAATATATACTAGAAATATGCGTGAAAAATTCACGGTTTGGGCTTTTAAATTTTCTAATGAATATTAATTCTTAAGATAATAAGGTTCTTGCCAGTTCTACGACTATGAAATACGGAAAAAGTATTTGTCCTTAATAACTTTTACACAATATTTGAATAACTGTCATAAGTATGTATGCAGGTCAATGCCCAAAGAAAGTATAGATAGAAAGATGTGAATCGGAAAAGTTTTCCATTTTTCTGAAGTAGGCTTTACTTCTTCCTCAAACAGCATCTGTAATATGTTCTTTTTTCTGATCAAAATTATTGTTTGAGATATTTTCTGTGCGTAAGGAAAAATCAGAATTATATATATATATATATATATATATATATATATATATAATGAGACACTGTAGTCAACACCAAGCGGCTAGAGATTTTCAAGCTTGAACGCAAAATGGCCTGAAAATTGCATTCAATCATGAAACACTCTCGCCGCGTAGATTCGACATCAATATCCACTTTTTTTTTATCTATACGCGTTTTCTAATATTGAGCCCTTTCAGCTATAAATATAGCATATCTTAAAACTATTTCTATATGCATATATATTACACATTCACAAACTTTAAGTTTCACCTTTATAAATATTAAAATAATAATGCTCTGTTTTACCTCTTGATATAAATGAAAATATATTATTTATTAATTTACGCATTTTCAAACTTATCTTGTTTCACTACAGAGCCAAACTTAGTTTAAATCTTTTTTACACAGTATGTCTAGTATCATTGTTGTGTGGTATTTCTGTTGTGTCACCAGTACAGTCTCCAATATTCATATGTAGTAGACTAAATAAATGGATATACAGATGTGGATTACGTGTTTTAATCAATTCAATATGTTCATATCAAAACTGAACCGATAGAAATTTTGACTCATACAGCAAACAGCGCAAAAGAAGAAACAAAAAAGACAATTAGAAATACTTCTTTAATTGATGGTAGTTTTCACCGTGACTCGAACACGCATCCCGCATTGTATGATCCTTATGAACATCACCTTCACCACTTCGGCTCCAGTAAATTCAATGATTAAGCGGAGCACAAATCTGTCGTCCACCTAAATCTCTTTCCTATACGACTTCGTCATTCGTTTTACACTTTCGGCGGACCTCAAATTGAATGACTATATTGAATCCATTGCCAAATCTGCTGCTATGAAAGTCTGCTCCCTGTGCAGGGCCCGGAAGTTTTTCCCACCTGAATCTATTCTGCACATATACAAATCTACCATCCGCCCGTGTATTGAATATTGCTGCCATATCTGGTCGGGTGCCTCTGCTGCTCTCCTTGGGCTTCTTGACAAAATACAAAAGAGGATCTGTAACGTGGTTGATACTGACTTGGCAGTCCGGCTGCAGCCGCTCTCTCACCGGCGTGATGTTGGCTTCCCTGTGCCTCTTCTACAAGTACTTTCATGGCTACTGCTCAGATGAGCTTAGATCACTGGTGCCACCTAAGCACGAATTTACACGAGATACTAGATTAGCAACTAGGTCCCACCCTTTTACAATTAAACAAATAAGATGTAACCGTAAATTCTACTCCAGCAGCTTCTTTTCTCGCGCTTCCCGCCTGTGGAACTCCCTTCCACAACTCTGCTTTCCCGACAGTTACAATCTCCAGGTGTTTAAATGTAGGGTCAATAAACACCTCCTATCACACTAACTCCCAATTATTCTCAGAACACTCTCATCTACCGAACCCTCATTCTCGCTATCCTTACCCGCCTATCACCCACCCTCTGACATTTCCTATATTTAACCATCCTTCCTCCACTCTATGTAGCCCCCTGCGCAGTAGTGGCAGTGACATGCCTTGCTCGGTGTGAAACGCTTATAAAAGAAGCTTATAAGTCGTAAATAAATCACGCCTATCGTATTACGAGTCTCCATCCTTGGATTAGTGCTTGTTATCTCAGTAAGTATTAAATGTGACTCGGAAAGGAAACTACAAGACCTCTTACAGAAGATAGGAGGTGGCGAGTGACAAAAAAGGACAACAAATAAACTTTAAGAAAATTGAGTGCATGGTCATCAGCAAAAGGTGCAACCTAAAATGCCAAATACAGGTGGGGGATACCAGAATCAAGCAAGTAGAAAAATTTAAATACCTAGGAAGTGTTCTAACAGGAGATGGAAAGTGCGACACAGAGATCCGAAGGCGAATTGGCATTGTAAAGGACGCGTTCCAGAAGCTGAGTAAAGTACTAACACACAGGAAATTTTCACTAGAAACAAAGAAAAGAGTGCTGGATTGCTATGTGATGTCAGTTCTTCAATACGGCAGTGAATGCTGGACAATATCATCGAAAATGAGGACAAAACTGGAAGCGGCGGAAATGTGGTTCTACAGAAGGATGCTGCGGATATCGTGGACTGCGCATGCAAGCAACGATGAGGTGTTGGAAAGAATGGCAACAAAAAGGAAATTAATACTGAGCATCAGGAAGAGACAACTGAAGTTCCTGGGACACGCAATGAGGAAGGAGGGCTTGGAGAACCTGATACTGACATGCCAGATAGAAGGAAAAGAGACAGAGGAACGCAGCAGATAACATATTTGCAGGGCCTGATCAGGTGGATGACGGAACGGGGGTTGCCAGGAGTAACAGGAGCAAACATACTAAGAGCTACAAGAGACAGGGAGACGTGGAGAACCATGATCGCCTACGTCCTGAAGGGACAGGGCACATAGAAGAATTATTAAATTCCTGTAGCAAAATTTTTTACAGAGAAACATATTTAAAACGGAAACATTAGATTGAAACTTGACGCACAAATTGTTTTCTGTTAGGTAGCCTGCTCAGTTCTAATCGGATGAGCTCTGTGATGGCCAAGTCTAAACTTTGCTAAAAAGCAAAACAGAATGCGCTCTCTAGTCCAGGTTAGCCAATAGTCTTGAATGAGAATTCTGTATTCAAAATCAGTTAGACGGTGGACGGGCAATTATAAAAAAAACTGCTTGGTACACGATCCTCAGCAGCTAGTGGGTGTCTAACGGTAATTATTGTAGCTATGGGAATTTTTTTTTTCATTTGTTCAGTCTCTTCTCTATCGATCGGGGTGACAGGCCAGTAACGAATCTTTTATCAAGATGGGAAATAAGTCAAAAACAAAACAAAATGAAGTTTCATTTTTCAGGAAAGGCATTAGTGCGAAGTAAACACAACCTCCGCTTGAGATCGAACTAGGAATGTTGATTCCATTTCTTGTGCTGATAACAGCTAAATCACCTTATATGCAAAATAAATAAAATATTAATGACTTCCAGTGAATATATTAATGTACAGTTTTCTTCAGCGCTTTTCGTTCAAGCCATGACCAAAAACAAAATTTCAAATGCTGAAGTTGTTTGATGGTGCATTGCCTAATATCATTATAGATGACTATGCGCCTCAATGTACTGGTTCGCGGATGAATGCCCTGAGATACTAAATTCTATCATGGCACTGTGCCATATCAGATGCAAGCAATTGTAGATGCACTGTTACGTCAGCCTTCAAAATGAAAATAGCGTATCAGCCGAGGAAATTGGCATTCTAATTACTAGCTATTACTTGAATTCGAAAACCAGAAACGCAAATTCTGTCACAGGTAGAGAAATATCGCATCTATAGGTACGCATTTATATCTTTTCCCACGGGAATGTGATACTGTAAAAGGTCATATTTGAAGTGGGATATCAATCATATATTTTGCGTAGTTTGGTGCTGAACCTGTCACATTTTTTCCGGCATATTGCCATACATGCTCGTATTCCTGATTTTACCTCTTTTCATACGATGAGAGTTACTATCTTGGAGGCAGATCATTAAAAGATAAGCTTAGAACTTACCTGTAGTTGCGAGTCATTTAGCTTAGTTCTCTAAGTCAGAAATTTTTATTATTTCAAAATTACAAGTGTGTTTTTCAACATAGTCACGGTTTAAAGATTCACATCTTTTCAAAACTTTATATACGCATCATTCATACATTGTATAATGTTTGAAGGAGTTGGTAACCCTTTAACCACGTCCAGCCTGCAAATAATTCTATTCAGCTCGTCAACTTAACACCTGGACACAATTTATTTAATTAATTTGTGCAACAAGTTGCAGAATAACATCAGTTGAAGTAAATTGACTTAAAATGCGACGGATGATTTAAAGCAAAAGTTAATTCAAAATCGACTGCTGACTTTGACAAGAAATGTTTTGCCAAGCATAAAATAGAAAAGCCTATTGAATAATCCGTATATGTTGATGTCATTATTTGAAAGTACATACGATTTGAATAACTTTTGCCAAAATGAAATATACCAAAAAATAGTGTTGGATGATAACCATCTTAATAATGTTTTGCTTCTGTCATCGACAAATATTTCACCTGATGTGAAGTTACCTACCAATTTGGAGTAGATAGACTAAACTATCGCCCGGTTCACTCCACCCACGTCTATTGAACAGGTGTACAGGCTCATCCCTTGTTCCCTGTTTAGGACGTGGTTTCCGGCTTTCTCTTTTCCAATGTATTCACTCCCACGTAAGCCCCTGCACACCAGTGGCCTTACCGCCTTGCTTGGGGTGATATGATTAAAAGAAATATGTATCTCATTAAATTATTTGCCATTTCTAACTGTATTTATCTTCTGTGTGTATGTTGTTAACGTGTTATTCCTATAGTAGAATAAGGAATCTTGTTCAAACAATTGACTTCGCTGTCTTTTATTCAATTCTTCAGACCAAGGCCGCCCTCTAAATGGAGCTGTCTGAAATCGAGATAATTTTGTTGTAGTATATTTGATATCAGAGCCCTCTGCAAAACACTACATAGCTTTCTAGTCCGTTCTATCCCAAAAGTTGCTGACCTCTGGTTTATCGTTTAATTCAGACAGAACAGCGCAAGAAAACGTTTTGACCGTAGTTGTTGAAAACTTAACTCTTTTTTTTTTTTTAGAAACAACTAGAAATTTGACGGGACCAAATCAGCTGTATGGAAAAATGTGCAACAATAGTGAATTTAAGGATTCTCACCACTTGCATCGTTTGTTGACTGCATTGCAGTCTTTCATTAATGCGATGCAAATAAGTTACCATTTCAGTTCATACTTAGTGGATGCATTGTTTGCGTGCTCGCAATGATTCACGTCTGTGAATTTCAGGTGGAGAGCAATTTACTCGTGCTTACTGATAAATACTGATAGCCTTTTAATAAGTCAGACGTCGTACTCATGGCTAAAGAATGTTGTTATTCACTCCATCAACTGACTGATTTATATGATATAAAAAGCCATTCATACATGTTTTTTTTGCGAGCCTAGCGGTGGCGATCGTACTTAACAATCAACCTTTTTTGTACGTATTGATGTACGCATTTTAATAATAGTCTTCTTCCGGTTTTCATAATGTCCTTGTCTCTACTAACGGGTTTCCAAGAAAATCCCTGTTCCTTTCGTATTTTTAACAGGCTGAAAATAATGTGAGATCACATTTCAATTTTTTATTGTCTCTGTTGATTATAGTGAAAATAAAACATTTTGGAATTGTGTAAAATTAATATATTTTTAGCAACATTTAGAGTCATAGCCATTTTTAAGTTCTCCTGATTTATTTTGACATCAGTGCGAATATTCAAGCTGTCATCTTGTCTATTTTTCTCACCTTTTGTAATTTTTTGGTAGTTTTATCATTTTAGTTTACATCCTGTTTTTTAACTATTTGCGTCGGAGTGTGATAATTTTTGATTTTAGCCTATTTTTGTCACAGTCTGTTTTGTTTTGTTTTTTTGTTTTTTTCGATCACTAGAATATTTTTTCACTTTCTGTGTTCTGTTTTGTTGGTTTTAAAGTCCTCTGTTTTTTGTTTTTGTTTCCTTTCACGTTTTGTGCTGTTTATTTCACGTTCTGTGTTTTTTTAGGGGCAGTGATTCTCACGTTCTGTGTTTATGTATCTTTTTTCACGTGTTTATTTTTGCTCATTTTTTTCTCGTTCTGTGGTTCTTGTTCTTTTACATGTTCGGTATTTTTTGGGGGAAGGCGCTTCATGTTCTGTTTTCTAATTGTTTCTCTCCCACGTTTTTCTGAACAAAGATCACTGATGCAAAAATTAGCTCTGATAGAAAACTATATAACAATGTTTTAATAATTTACTCTACGGCAGGCGCCACCTCTAAATATGAATGTTAATTTCATCTCTCTCTTAAAGGGGCACGATGGCATAACTAATATATTAAACTTCAACTACATAAGTTTACATAACTCGGAATAAATTAACAATATATAGAGATGTTTAACATGGTTCGCTTATCGATACTTTCGTCTGGCACGGGACCAATTACATATGAAGAGAAATAAAAACAATAGGCAAATTATGTTCTAATTAGAATAAGGACTGTTTTTGTTTCATACTCATATCTTGAACTGAAGAGAGAAAGGATAACCTACCACAATATAACTGACTTCATTTTTAACCAATATTGTATCATACGTGTAGTTCAGTGTAAAAAAAAAATCTACTAAACCCTGAATTTTGGCAACCGAATTTTTTTGTACCGATTTGTCATTTAAACTAAGCGGTGCAAAAGAATTTTTACCCGCCCAAAGGCACGATCGTAAAACTAAACACACTCAACTGTTTACGAGTACAAATACATATCCGCTCCAATACATTAGAGGTTTATGGCTGCAATTACCTATGCATTTAGGTAGAAATGAATGTACGGATTTTTATTTTTATTTTTTATTTTTATTTTTTTTTTTTTTTTGTGGTGATGTATGTACAAATGTGACTTGTATACAGGCATATAATTTAAAGATAATCTATGCAGTCGGCTGTCTGCGTTTTTAATGAGGCACCATTTGACTGAGTTCGTGCAGATGCATACGCAGGTTAAGCGGACTTCACGGCATGAATGAATATACACGTACATGAGTGTTATGTATGCCCTGCTATGTATGCTGTTAAATTGTATATGCAAATGATATTCCGAGCGAGACACAACTTGTATTAAAAAGATATCCTTCAGTTAAAAATATCCCATAAACAATTTATTAATACATAAAACTGTCTTTTTATGTATATACTTTACCTTATGGTTATATTTATCGATATGATGTCATATGTATATATATATATATATATATATCAATTCAGCCAAAGCATAGCGATAATGCCACTAAGACACGGGAGTGGCTTCTGGGAGTGTAAGATAAAGAAAAGGCTTCATAAGGAACCAGAAATCTAAAGCTAAATAGAAAACAAGAGATAAATCTCTACTCTAGTTTAAAAGACTGTAGAGCAGTCAATGGGGGGGGAGCTCGTCTACTCTGATTGACGAAAAGCTGAAAAATAAATAAAGAAGAAATAAAATTTCAGAGTTTAAGCAGACATGTTAGAAGTATAGAATTTAAGTAGACTTTTGAAGGAACCGAAATCAAGATAAACATCTATTTCTAAAAGTTTCGATACTGATTTACGAATATGTGTGCATTGATATAGGCTGTGTTAATTTTATTTTCTAAACCATGACTCTTTACTAATAGAACAGTCAGTTTATTGCCATACGTGATACACACTTGAGCGACCATGTCTCTTTCGACCATGGTAGAAGTTTTTTTTTTCCTGCAGTAGGTTGCCATTACTTTCTGCGGTAGAATGTTTGCCAACCAATGCTATAGAACCCAATCTGTTCTACTATTCAACCCATAGCTGGAGGGAGAAGCGATTAATTTTTTAAATGTATTTGTGCGTAAGTAAATGAAACGAATTCGACTGGAATTCGAACTCGGTTCTTCGATTTACTCTTTCCGAATCGATATTCAGAGCTCTACAACGTACATATAACAGAACAGTCATATGTCATTAATGTTGCATGCGTTGCCTCGGAAGTCTCTACATGCATTCTGTCCTTTCAGGATGTATATTATCATGGTTTCTCCAGAGATTCCCGTTTCACTCAACAAGACCAATATAGAATCTGTTTTATATATATATATATATATATATATATATATATATTAGACACACCATGCTTTTGAAGTAACTCTTTAAGTAAACTAAAGGTAATTTTCTTCCGTTTCGAAAGTCGAAGAACGTTTTATCCTGTCAATAACAAATTTCAAAACAGAATTCTGTTTGAATTTTTAGTAGAGTTGCTCAACAAATAAACCAAACACGTAATTTCTTCTTAAACATTCAGTCAGTTAAGTGCTATACGTGATACACACTTGGGCGATCATGTCTCGAAAGAGACATTACTGACTGTGCAGAAGATTTTATCGCATTAGGTTGCTATGAATTTCTGAGGTACATTGTTTGACAACCGAATTTATAAAACCCAATCTCTTCTGTTATTTAATCCATAGCTGGCAAAGAGAAAAGACGGATTACTGCCTTTTCCAAGGGCTTTTGAGCGTAAGAGAATGTATGAATTCGACTGTATTCGAAATCGACTCTGATTTCTTCTTCCGAGTTGATATCCATTTCACCAAAACGCACATTTTAAACATTACTTTTAAAATATATAAATACTTTTATGCTATTTCAAGAGTGGATTTAGGTTGTATACAATCGGTATTGGTTCTACAGTCGAAGTAATACGTGCGCTCACGACGCAATGAAATGTGATAATGTCGAGTTTAATGTGGGTTTTATCAGCAGTACTGTGGATAAATTATCAACCCCACCTCGGTACTTCCCAAGTTTTTGGACTCCTCAGTCGCCAGCCAATAAACTTAGCCTTTCCCCGAAGGATAGGTACTGCCTGGTGAGATGGCCCTCAAGTCTTTAACTAATAATACTAGCAGATGGGTTCGCTCCGCTGTCGGTCAGTCATGCGAGACGATGCTCATACCACTGGCAACAGTACACGTACCATTACCAGCACCTTACTTAGAGAGCCTATACATCAAATCTGCTCTTACATATATGCTAACTAGCAGTATAGCCCGGCGTTGCTCGGGTGTAATGAAAGCTTTAAAACTAATCCATGATCCAGGAGCTCAGACTCTCTGGACGTTGGCACGAAAGACTAAAAAGCAATAGTTCTTTCCAGTTAAAGCGAAACCGTAGACTGAAAGAAAAATGAATGGATGTAAGTCAAATTTTGATTTCCTGGTATCGATATCAAATAAGTTTTTTTCTTCGTAAACTGAATTTTGAAGGCGAAATAAGTCCTCTGAGTGAATGGTATCATGGCTGAGACTAAGAGCTATAATTATATCTACTTAGAGCCAAACCTGAAGCAAAAACTAAAATAAAAGGGCTGAAAAAAATACAGACATACAGGCAGATAAACAGACACACACACACACACACACACACACAAATCTGGCCTTTTATATATATATATATATCTGTTATCGATTTTCTTCACTATTGTAAGAACTAAAACCTTGAAACTTCTAAATATCGTTTTTTATGTCTTTGTCTATGTGTGTATAAAATTTGATTAAAATCGGATGACTCCTTCTATAACCCGATTTTTTCGATTATCGATTTTCGATATTTATCGGGGGTACCTCGACACAAAACCTAGCTAAGAACACTCGTAGACGCTTATAGTACAACTGTGTAAATTTTCAAGAAAATTGGTTCAGCCGTTTCGGAGTCTATAGGTGACGGACACACACAGAAACACACACACACCGACAAAGTTCCATTTATAAATAAGTTTAGATTTAAATTACATTTAGATAGTTTAGATTACTGGTAGCATTAACCAACTACTACTATTGCGTATATTCGTATATTTTAGTGAAGGATATAGATGAAAACAAGTTAGAAAGAAAAAATCGAACTGCTCACAATGTTATTCAGAAATCATATTTCTGAAATACAATATATGAATATGATACCCAAAGAACAAGCAAAATTGAAAATTTCTCACAAGAAGTAAAATAAACAAATAAATGGTAGTTGAAAACAGTTATCTCGGGTATCCGAATGAAACAGTTTATAGTGATAGGGTCAGCGGACAGTCGCACTTAAGTATCATATTGAGATAAAATTGTAAGTACCGATTCAGAAACTTACATGGGTCATCACAAATTTGGAAATGTGAGAAAATGGAGAAAACGGTCGCGTTATCAAAACAGAAAAAAGCAGGTTTAAGTGCCTTTTCAGTTAATCGCAAATTGGTGAACATAACGAATTATTAATTAATGAAAAAGATAGGGATTTTCACATGAATGGAGTTCATCCCTATCATCGCTATTTGTTCACCACTGCTGTAGCCTAGTATTGTACTCACAACACTTGTTATCACTGGAACTAACCAATGTCTATATCCACTTGGCCGTGTTTCCATAAAAACAAGTAGCTTAAAGAGTCGGGTTAGAGGGAGATAACTCATGACTGCCAAAAGATGATGCGCACAAAGAATGAGAATGATATACACCAGTGATCGTAATAAAGGTTTTAGTTCGAAATTTCTAGTCCCTGAAAAACGCCGCAGCGTAAAAATGTCGAAACGTCGAACAAATGGCAACCAAGATGGGGAAAATAGTCTGAATAATATAAATATTACCTCATATCAGAAATATAGATAAATGTTGTTTGTATATGTTATTTTTTGGTACAAATCTATTTCTTTAAGTTAGGACATTATATTGACGGCTTTAGTATTTTCAAACAGTTTTTTTTTTCATGTAAGTTCCTTATAGCAGATATGTTTTAATACAGTCAGTCATATGTGGTACACGCTTTGGGCGATCATGTCTCGAAAGAGACATGACTGACTGGGAAAATGATTATCCCGCTGTAGGTTGCCATTGCTTTGTGCGGTAGACTGGTTGCCGACCAAGGCTATAGAACCCAGTTTGTCCTGTTATTTAATCATAATGGTATTTGTGCGCAAGTGAATGCGAACTCGGCTCCCCAATTTGTCGTTCTGAGTCGATATCCACTGCACCACAACGCACATCCTATTTTAATACATTCATTTAAAATGTACTAGCAGTATAGCCCGGCGTTGCTCGGGTGTAATGAAAGATTTAAAACTAATCCATGGTCCAGGAGCTCAGACTCTTTGGACGTTGACATAAAAGACTAAAAAGCAATAGTTGTTTCCAATTAAAGCGAAACCGTAGACTGAAAGAAAAATAAATGGATGTAAGTCAAATTTTGATTTCCTTGCATCGATATCAAATTTTCTGCACTATTGTAAGAACTAAAACCTTGAAACTTCTGAATATCGTTTCTTATGTCTTTGTCTATGAGTGGATCAAATTTGATTAAAATCGGACTACTCCTTCTATAATCCGATTTTTTCGATTATCGATTTTCGATATTTATCGGGGGTATCTCGACACAAAACCTAGCTAAAAACACTCGCAGAGGCTTATAATACAACTGTGTAAATTTTCAAGAAAATCGGTTCAGCCGTTTCGGAGTCTATAGGTAACGGGGACACACACACACAGGCACACACAAAGTTCCATTTATAAATAAGTTTAGATAGATTTCACCGTGAGTGCAGCTTGGCGTGTTTTACATGTTGACTAATCTTCGTTCTTTATTAGATATTTTCAATGTATTTATCGAGTGAAGAATTTGCTGTTTGAGAATCCATTATTGTCAACAAAATGAAAGTGTGAAATACTGACCATAACTGAAAATAATAAGTTATTGTTAAAATGTTAATAATTTATATTCTGTCCTTGTTCAATAGTAATGGGTCTTAAGTCGAGCAAATCAAAAACGAACCAACACTAGTTACGTATTACGATCTTAACACTTCAGGAATTAACTCTATAGAACGCATATTCTTCTCTGCAAAGCTTTTTGAACAGCATTTATAAGTATGTGAAGATGAGATCTCTTACACGATTAAAGTAGGAAATGGTCTGAAAATGTTAATTGCGAGCCTGTCGATTGAAAACTTAGTCAAATATATGCACTACCGTAAAAGTAACTTTTAGGATAGTGAAAGCGTTTAAGATTCTGATTTCATTACCCAATGTGCTTATAATTCGGCGTGACGGTGTAATAATTAGGAAGATATGAATTTATAAGCTATTCTTAACTAAGGTTTTAGAATAATTTGTTTTACTGCTATTCTTTTAAAATATATGTTGTGTGTGTATATATATATATATATATATATATATATATATATACACACACACACACACACACACATATATATATATATATATATAGTAATAATACCAATAGCAAGAGAACTAATTCTGTCAAGACAAACAATAATTAAACTAAAAATGAGATCGGCTTGAAACCCGCCAGAAACTAACCCGGAGGGAAAAAAGGGGAAGAAAAAAAAAGAAACAAACGAAATACCTGAACAAAAAGTCAAGCATTCGTAAGAAAGAAAAAAAAAACTAAGACGAAAACCTTAACAATAAAGAGCTCAATACGAAAGCAGAGTACACAAAGCACTCAAAGCGAAAGTAGAGCAAACAAAATCGAAAATCTAAGAGTGAACCAATAACCTACCACGGTTTCGCTTAACACAATCTTAAAAAGGGAACAAGGCATATATATATATATATGCCTTGTTCCCTTTTTAGGATTGTGATTCCGGCTCCTTGTAAGGTCTTTACATTCTCTTTCCCTCGTAGCAGACGCTTGCATTTTAGTGGCATTATTACCTTGCTGGTGGTGGTGGTTAAAATTATTTTATAAAATATACATATAGTTTAGGTTTAAAATTAATAGTTTTTGACCACTCCTAATTATTAGACACGGCAGTGTATTTTTATAGTATATATCTGTCATTGAAATATGCACATTTATTGATGCATTCAAAATGTGACATTTATGCCAGAATGTTCTTATTCAAACACAGACCTTATTTTATTAGTACACGTTAGTGCAGTAGTGAGAGGCTCATCTTAAGAAGATGAATTGATATCTTTCCTCATAGATTCAGTCCTGTCCCCAAATAACCGCACTCCTTAATATCCTCCCATCAATGTTCAGTTCCCATTCTCGAATTTGTTGTTTGAACTGTTAAGTTAGTTGCTTACTGTTCGAGATATGAAAGGTATTTTGCGGTCTGGCAATTCTCCAAGTTACACTGTTTCCGCTGCCATTGGGATATTTTATAGTAAAGATGCCTGCCAGCATAACGTTTATTGGCACGGCAAACTGAATCGGCGAATTGGATTTCTTTCTGACGATGTTGATATTCACCAATTCTTTTCTCTCTGCGCTCTGTCACATCATCACATATCTTGAGCAAATATCTTATCAATAGTATTGTTTCAAAATTTGAAACATTGAAAATGTATTAATTTAAATCGGATATTAAAATCCTGATGAAGTTTCAGGATGTGCGTTGTGATGCAGTGGATATCGACTCGGAACGACAAATCGAGGAGCCGAGTTCGAATTTCAGTTGAATTCTTTGCATTCACTTACGCACAAATACCCTTGGGAAAGGGTATTAATCTTTTTCCTCCAGTTATGGGTTAAATAATAAGACAGATTGGGTCCTATAGCCTTGGCTGGCAACCAGTCTACATGCAAAAAGTGATGGCAACCTACTGCGAGATAATCTTCTGCCCAGTTAGTCATGTCTCTTTCGAGACATGCTCGCCCAAAGCCTATATCACGTATGACACTCAACTGACTGACTGAAGTTTCAAAATGTGTTACACAGACATCCAAAAAATGGAGGATGTGGAAAAGTAAGTTTGATAGTTTAAACAGGATTGTTGTTTTTTTATTTCTTACAAATATGTGTTCCTTGTTTTTAAGTATATTAAATACCCGTCAATATTACTTACTTTAATAGACTACTAAGCTGTCATATAAATGCCCAACTAGTTACCTCTTTTCAAGCATTGACTAACGAAGAAGTTTCGCACTTTCCGTCTGTGGAACTCCCTTCCGTATACTTGCTTCCCTGATAAATACAATCTACAAAGGTTTAAGTGCAACGTTAATTGCCACCTTCTCATCCTTAGTTTATCCTTTCTTCGAAATTTCCTGTATTTTATTTTTTCCCGCCTTTCCTCTTACTGTAACCCACTGCGTACCAGTGGAGGTACCGCCTTGCTTGGGGTGAAACGATTATGAAAAATTAATATAAAAATTCAATAATATAACACTGGTTAGATATCATAAAATAACATTGGAAATTGAGAACGTAAAATTGATTTTTCAAGCAATCAACTTTAAGCTTAAATATTCAACCTACTTTTCATGAGCAAGGGCCGCTAAGGTACGCAAGACATCTTGAACTTTTGGGATATATTAAATAAATGAGCTTTAAAACTATTAGTTTTATGCGATATTCACAGATATCCAACAATTTTTTCTATATATTTGAACTTTATGGGTGCAGATTAACCCTCATTCAAATCTTTACCTTTATATATTAAACTTTCTTTAAGATTAATTAAAATCTACCTGTTTGAAAATGAGAGAAAATGCGAAATATCATTTACTTTTGAATCTGGAGAGGAAATTTGTATGATTAAGGTCTGTCGACTATTTACTAGGTTAATTTGATTTTGTGTTCAGTACGACGTGAATTCAAATGAAGAGGTGAAGGAAGGACACAAGATTATGCTGCGCCTCGCTTTCCAGTGAAAACTGCTTTTCTACCTTGCAAATTAACATTCGAATAATTGATTTTATTTGTTCTTGGAAACTAACCCCTAGCAACAGCAAGGAAAACACATCACCTCTTTCAGACCCGAGGCTGTGTCGAAAGCAATTCTTCTTGAGAAACGTATTTTGTTAATCGTGTTTTAACTATCGTATGCTTTTTTTTTTAAAGTAGGTCCATGTTTGTTAATTGCATGATGATTCGTTTTACCGCAGAGCATCTGTCTTTTAGAATTTTTTTTTTTTTTTTTTACACACTCTTTTCTCGGGTTCAAATTGGGACTGTCAAATAATAACAAAGTTAACTATTATGTCGGTTAATAGATCAAACAAAGATTTTTTCCCCAAAAACATTTCACGTTAAGGCGTTCAAGAACTTTGTTTTGGAGATAGAAAGATTTGTTTCTTTTTCTATTATATTTGCTGAAAAAGTCTCACAAGAATTCAGTTCATTCAGTCGCAATGAAATTCAAATGGAAAAATAATCTCTCTCTTTCGCTCTCTCTCTCTTTCTCTCTCTCTTTAGCTCTCTCTCTCTTTCTCTCTCTCTTTAGCTCTCTCTCTCTTTCTCTCTCTCTTTCGCATTCTCTTTCTTTCTCTCTCTTTCGCTCTCTCTCTTTCGCATTCTCTCTTTCTCTCTCTCTTTCGCTCTCTCTCTTTCTTTCCTTCTCTCTTTCTCTCTCTCTTTCGCTCTCTCTCTCTGTTGCGTTCGCTCTCTCTCTCTCTCTTTCTCGTTCGCTCTCTCTCTCTCTTTCTCGTTCGCTCTCAATGTTCAAGCTGTACAAGTCTTGGGGTCACTCATGGTAGAGGGTTACGTTAGCGGGTAGTTTATATGGATAGGAAGGGCAAAACGGTTAGCTCTAAACTTGAACAGGTTAATTATGTAGTGATCGGAAAAACATCCTCTTGGGAGTCTGTTCCACAGAACAATGTTCGCGGGAAGAAGCTGTTGGAGTGAAAATTATTTCTTACCGATAGAATACGGAGGAAGTGTGGGTGATTTTCTACTATGCAGGTGGCATGGCGGGTGCTACTCGGGAAGGTTAGACATAGGGAACCAAAAATGTAGTTCGTCCAAGCACTTCCCATGGCAGAAGCGATAGAGCAGTGAGAGGCTTGATACATCCCACACGTAAAGGAGAAACTGAAAATTGAAGCAAACTACCACCATGTTTAATGTCGTTGTTTTTCTTTTTGACATTTTCAGTGCAGTCCTATCGATTGTTACTTAAACTTTCCGATTATCAAAAAATAATTGAAAATTCACAATATTTAAACAAATTTGAGTGGGGGTCAGTTTCTCAAACAATGTTATAGTAAATCGATTCTCCATTTTCAAACCGCTATAAGGTTGTATGAGAAACTGGTCCCCCCACCCCAAAATTGCTTAATCATTGGAATTTTTGCAATTTTTTTTTTTTTTGTCATTTGAAGGTGTAGAACATATTGCACTGGAAGACGTCCAAAACAATATATAATGAACACATTTACAGGTTGCGGTAATGTCATACCGGCGAATGATTTCAAAATGGAGGCTCGATTTACTATAAAGTTGTATGAGAAACTAATCCCCCCGCCATAAAATGTTTAAATATTGAAAATTTTCAATTTTTTTTTCAACAGTCGTAAAGCTAAGGGGCTACTCGAGAGGACTGCGCTGAAAAAGTAAAAAAGAAAAGAGAAAAACAACGAAATTAAACGAAATTAAAGCCTACTGACTTTAATAATCCTTTTTTAATAAGAACTCGTAGACGCTTATAAACTCGTGATGACTGGACGACTTCCGCCCAATCATGGCAATAGTACACCATTTTAGGTCTCATATGGCTCCTATAAAGTTTGAAGAATGCATAAGGAGCCAGGTACTTACTGAAACAATACGGGGAACCGACCCTTTTTTCCTACCTCTTTAGCGATGAATCGTGTGTATATATATATATATATATATATATTGTATGTGTTTAGGCAGCATTTTTCATTAATGCATGTTTCATTAAATAATGTAGACAAGCTTTGACTATTTTATGTAAAGCTCTTTTCATAATCTCTGATAAGCTTAATAGCATTAACATTAAAGAAAGAAAGAAAATTACAATATTGATACATAATTTTTTAATCATCCAATCTAAGCTTTTGGCTTACATAAGCCATTTTCAAAGATGTCGAATTACATTTTATATTATAACCACGGACAACCGATACTGACAAACTATTTTTGTTCACATGGAAGATTTCTGAGCAACAACAAACATGTGCACATAAGACGCTAGAAGCGAATGTCGCATCACAGCTCATGACGTCACACATGAATAAGCGAGAGTGGAAACAAGAAATATTAAGTATGGGAAGCCATTGGAATAAACCTATGGCTTCTGTTATTAATTATAGGCATTTAAGGATCCTTAATTATGGACGGTAGTGTATATATATATATATATATATATATATATATATATATATGAGAGAGAGAGAGAGAAAGAAAGAAAACTAATGAAACATATTTCAAAAACGGAAACAATGATCCGAAATGGGTATAAAAGCAGTAATGGCAACCAACTTGAATCCATCATAAGAATTCAGTGAAGAGAATTAATACTAAACACTCCATATATTCTGGTGTATAGATTACTTATAACTCTTAGTATAAGAGAAAAGAAAATGGAACATAGAATACGCTGCGCTAGTGGTAGTTTTACCCAACACAGCAACTTGCTACAAAGCCAAAAAATCTGAAAAATCGAATCATCAAAAAATGCCGAGTTAAGTCGCTGTCAGGCTTCCCGCAAAATCTATTAACTGTCTCCTGTATACAAACGCTTTTTCAGATCGATGGTTTAAAATGGTTTTAAGCAAATGGAACCTGTGAGTCCCGGCGGAGAACATCCTTCTTAGAAACGTGGAAACTGGCGCTATAGATTCATAACGAAAAATGACCATATAACAGAAACCGCATCACTTAAGGACTTTAGGCAGCTGATCTAAAACGTATATCACGTTCCTTAAAGTTGTTGACGTCCTATATGACTTTAGAAGGTTAGGATAGAAACCCCACAACCACCACAATCAATACTAGAAAGAGCGATAAGAGCTACTGAACTTGAGAACCTATTTTGCTGAAAAATTGTTTCAAAAGAAAGATTTTATAAATTTCAAACGACAGTCAAGTCATACGCGATGTTTCCTTAAGGAGATGGCTAATATGACCTTTATCTTTTCTACAGCAATGAATATTCTCTTTGTCACTGTTCTCGTGTTAAAAAATGGTGAGAACCAATAAAGAATATATTAGTTCCCATATGATACTTTCTGAAAAATCAATATCAGCATCAGTCTATATTTACAACGTAGTTATTAAGAGTCGCAAAATATAAGCACTGTAACTGTTGATTTTTATATACACTTGTCTTATGAGAAACTCGGACGAATGAAGTCTGCTTAATTTTAGGATTGAGGAAATGAGATGTAATCGCCATAATAACGAGATCCTTGATTCATTTTGAAGAAAATTATGATTATACGTATATCTTAAGTATTTATACTGTTACTTTCATACTGTCATATATCTTAAGTATTTATACTGTTACTTTCATACTGTCATATATCTTACGTATTTATACTGTTACTTTCATACTGTCATATATCTTACGTATTTATACTGTTACTTTCATACTGTCATATATCTTACTTATTTATACTGTTACTTTCATACTGTCATATATCTTACGTATTTATACTGTTACTTTCATACTGTCATATATCTTACGTATTTATACTGTTACTTTCATACTGTCATATATCTTACGTATTTATACTGTTACTTTCATACTGTCATATATCTTACGTATTTATACTGTTACTTTCATACTGTCATATATCTTACGTATTTATACTGTTACTTTCATACTGTCATATATCTTACGTATTTATACTGTTACTTTCATACTGTTATATATCTTACGAATGTATACTGTTACTTTCATACTGTCATATATCTTACGTATTTATACTGTTACTTTCATACTGTCATATATCTTACGTATTTATACTGTTACTTTCATACTGTCATATATCTTACGTATTTATACTGTTACTTTCATACTGTCATATATCTTACGTATTTATACTGTTACTTTCATACTGTTATATATCTTACGAATGTATACTGTTACTTTCATACTGTCATATATCTTACGTATTTATACTGTTACTTTCATACTGTCATATATCTTACGTATTTATACTGTTACTTTCATACTGTCATATATCTTACGTATTTATACTGTTACTTTCATACTGTCATATATCTTACGTATTTATACTGTTACTTTCATACTGTCATATATCTTACGTATTTATACTGTTACTTTCATACTGTCATATATCTTACGTATTTATACTGTTACTTTCATACTGTCATATATCTTACGTATTTATACTGTTACTTTCATACTGTCATATATCTTACGTATTTATACTGTTACTTTCATACTGTCATATATCTTACGTATTTATACTGTTACTTTCATACTGTCATATATCTTACGTATTTATACTGTTACTTTCATACTGTCATATATCTTACGTATTTATACTGTTACTTTCATACTGTCATATATCTTACGTATTTATACTGTTACTTTCATACTGTCATATATCTTACGTATTTATACTGTTACTTTCATACTGTTATATATAATCGCAAAAAATTGGCCTACTGCATAATTTCTGAAGATGTTAAAGCAAGCTGTTTTTGTAATAAGGTGATGTAATGAATAACGGCTCGATAGTAAAGGTGATTTGTTGAGATTATTTTCATGGTCTTGTAGGGAGAGAATAGTTGTCTTCCTTTTTGAGGAACTCTTTTTTTTATCTGGGTTCAGTTCCTTTCTCAACTGGAGTGGGATAGCCACGAAAACCAATTGCTGACGTAACGGTATGTCATTTCTTATCTAGTCTTGCTGAAAACATTCTCGTCCATTTAAACATGATCGTTTTTCTTGTTTTGCGACTTACTTAAACATTCTTAATGTATTGTTACTTGTTTGTGTTTTATTAAATGCCTATTTGTTATTGCCATGTAACTTTCCTTTTTTACTACACATGCTACGGCCGTGTGATATTCATATTTTTATATTAGTATCGCGTAACTGGGAATGTCGCCGGTACAACACAATAATAATAGTCTGATAGGCATGGATAGAGAAATAAAAAAAAACAAAGAAAGGAAAAGTTTCTCACTCTCACATGTTTCAATTCTGGTTATATACATTTTAAATGCCTATTCTATAGCTGCAGTTTAATAAATACAAGGCCTAATTAATTTAATCTTCAAGTTAAGAGGTTACTGAATAAGGTAAGGGATCTAAATATAAGGAAAAGAAATAGGAAGTAATGAAAATGTGTTGTTGAATAAGTAACAATTGATTGATTTACTAAAGGAATACGTAGAGAATGAAAGATATATATATATATATATATATATATATATATATATATATATATATATATATATTTTTAATCATTTCACCCCGAGCAAGGCAGAAACGCCACTGATGTGCAGGGGGTTACATAAATGTAGAAAGATTAATTAGAAAAGTGTGAGGAGTACAAGCTAGTTAGAAAGGAACAATAGAAAGCTGAGAAAGCAGGTGCAATGACAGATACATGGGCGGAGAGAACGTGAAGATTATACAGGGGAGGTGAGAGAGCTAGAGTCCAGTGGTTAGTAGATGAGTATTAACTTTGCTTTTAAATTTCTGGAGGTCGTAGCCGTCAGGAAAGCAAGAATACGGGAGTGAGTTCCACAGGCGGGAAGTGCGAGAGAGGAAGCTGCAGGAGTAGAATTGTCGTCTGCGTTTGGCTAACCTGACTGTGAATGGGTGGGACCCAGTTGCCAGTCTGGTTGCACGGGTAAACACCTGTTGAGGAGGCATCAGTGACTTAAGCTCATCCGAGCAGAAGCCATGAAAGTATTTATAGAAGAGACAGAGGGAGGCCACATTTCGACGATGGGAAAGTGGCTGCAGACGAGTCGCCAGATCAGTACCTATCACATTACAGACTCTCCTTTGGAGCCTGTCAAGAACACTGAGGAGAAAGAACAAGATAAGAAACGTGAATCAATCCAACCTATACTGGAATGTTCAAAGATAGTTAAACATGAAAAATATTTATAAGGAAACAAACATCATTCCAGTATAGGAATGATTTTGGTGTTGGTTCTTATTGGTCAGATAAGCAATAAATGATTATTTTTAAATGTATATATGTGGAAAAAAAATTATATCTGTAATTTTTTTATTCAATCGTTTGCTTTTTGTTACATTCATAAAATTCCAAGAGGAACTTTTCATTTCGTTCGGGGTGTTTTTTAGCATATTTCTGTGGAAGTCTCGATAGCAAAGTAAATGAAACGTTATGATCAAAAAATAACATCAAAATATGCTTGTTAGTTTGAGTAAATGACTGCATACCATTCTCTCAAAGTTTCAGACAGAAATAGGCATAACACATTCTTTCTTTCTACGAGAAAGACTTCCCTTGAAACTCACGCATTTTATTTGGAACACAGCGATAAGCAAAAATCTGTCTAGTACCAAAGTTCTTTTTCAAGAACATATATTTCATTTGCCGACAAGCTTTTTGTAATTTAAACATCTGTCACGGAGAGTAAATATCTTTTCTAATGTTTGTATAGGAAACAAACAAAACAGCTGGCTATACGTAGGAAATTAACATTTCAAAGGAAATGCTCAGTGGCATAACGGTTATCCGAGCACAAAATCAAATCGGCGATCAGTGTGAATTACGGCTAAACCTGGTGTCTTCACTTTATGTTCAGGCGCTTGAGAAAGAATCCGACCCTTTGAGTTGTTCTTTCGCCAGCCGTATGGACAAAGGTTTCCTTACAATTTTTGATGAAGAAAAGTACAATCAAGTAATTCTAACGACCTGTAACCTACTCTCATTAAATTAGAGATGAGACAGACGCCGTTCTTTTTGTACGTGACATGAATAGAGAATTTAATATAGCACACCGACTCCTTTGAAAATCATAGTGACTGATATTTGAAGTGATGTTTATATTTTTCGTACAAGTAAGTGTTCACTGTACAATGACTTCAAATACCTCTTCTTTTAATAATACATAACTGTTAATTCCTGCGTCTTATCACTATTCCCCACTTGAATAATATTAACCTATTTATTATAAGCTACTTATATAACAAACAATCGTATTGACAAAGTACGGGATAGAACTCTGACGCCCCGAACTGAGTTGAGGTGATATGAACCCAGTGAGCTTTAAAGTTAGTGATGGTTTATCCTTGAAGACCAAAAATGCGATGACAAGCAAGTAGGGGTCACGACGTGTCGCCGTGCTAGTGGGTCAAGCCGGCACAAAGCAATGGTCAACTGTTTCGCATCTGCACTTTTCATAATTCTCTCTCGCAGTTTCATCCTAGAAAGCCCGCTAAGTGTACTGAATCTCATAAAGAGTAAAAGTGAAATTGTCCGTCGTTGGTGCAGTGATGGGTTTAGAAGAATTGAAGCCAGAAACGACGCAAAACGCAACACCATGATCAGGATAATCAAAATGTACCGTTGACAAACACATCACTAATACGATCTTTTAAATATATACATTTTAAAATTACTGTTTTGTAATTACAATTTAATAAATACAAAGCCCAAAAAACACTCAAGTAAGGGGATTACTGAATGCGGTACGGGATATAAATATAAAAATATAGAAAGTAATAAAAACTTTGTTGGTAACGATTGATTATATACTTGAGGATTTGTATTCGGAGAAGCATCCACCTAGGCGTCTGTATGTCAAAATAAGGGTTCCTAGGAAACGTGTTTTTACCAAAAAAAAATAAAAATACGTAGGGAATGAAGGCGAGTTAACTCTCTGGACGTAGAATAGTAGGTCTTGGCTGAAAAGCTCTAAAATAGTAGATAAAGAATGGAGATCATATGAACATTTTCTACGAATGTAGCCATCGATTAGCATCCACATAGGCGTCTGTTCGTCAAAATAAAGTTTCGTAGGAAACGCTCTTTTACAAAAGAAAAAATACGTAGAGAACAAAGGCGAGTTAACTCTCTACACGTAGAATGATAGGTCTTGGCTGCAAAGCTCTGAAATAGTAGAGATCATATGAACATTTTCTACGAAAGTATCCATCGAGTAGTGATATGCTTGCAACACTGTGACTGTGAGGTAAGAGGTTGTAAGATGGACAATAAGTCTGCGTTAACGACTTTAAACTCTATCAAAGAGGGAAAGTGGGTATTGAGCAGCTCCAGTCTACATATGGAAGCATTACTCTATTTTCAGTCTGATCCAACTTTTGCAAATATAATACACGGAGAAAAGAGTCAGGTGCTTCATCGAGCATCACAAGTAGATGACCATTTTTTCCCCAACATCTTTAGCGATTGATCGTATGTATCAGTTCCTGTTGAGGGTGGAATTCGACCTGTTGGCGAAATAACAATATTATCAGAATTGTCTCCATTCGTTTACACCAAACGGGAATTACGTCATATTCGTTGGCCTTTTGTTTGGCGATGTCTTGGGTTCTCTGCTTTAAGAATAATTTTCGGGCGCTTTTCTTGGACAATGGCCATTAGAATGAATACACCACAGAACTTATTGTATTTCTTTTGTACTTCGTTGCTACAATCAAAGGACAAATCACTTTGACATAGGCGCTCATACACAAACTCCCACTTTCTCTCTCCCAACCCACCGACTATTGATGGGAGTCGATATATCTGCGTGTGCGCTTGTTTCATATAGATTAGTGTCCTATATCTTTGGCCTAGCGTTGCATTTTTGTGCGTTGTGGTGCAGTGGATATCGTCTCGGAACAAGAAATCGGAGAACCGAGTTCAAATTTCAGTCAAATTCCTTTGCATTAACTTACGCGCAAATACCCTTGGGTAAAGGTATTAATCCATCTCTTCTCTCCAATTATGTATTAAATAACAGGACTGATTTGGTGCTATAGCCTTTGCTGGCAACCAGTCTAACGCAGAAAGTAATAGCAATCTACTGCGGGAGAATCTTCTACCCAGTAAGTCATGTTTCTTTCAAGGATATGATCTCCCAAGCGTGCATCACGTATGGTATTCGACTGACTAACTGTTGCAGTTTTCATTACGGTTCGTGCGCTTATTCATTCTGGTTGTAAAATAATATAAACTATAGAGAAATCTTTGTTAATTATTACTTATAATTTCCTATGAAGCTTTTTTCACTTGATTTCAATGCCATGTCCATGAAAAATCCAGTATATATAATTATATCATTAAAGCGGCAAACAAGGAACGATTAATTTAACTTTTTTTGTTTTCGTAATGAAGAGCGTATGTTTGGGTCTCATCATCATCATTTTGCGGCGTCGGCCGAGATTCATTAGCCGAATACTTGATGCTTCGCTAGAGCTACCAAGGGTTTTTTTATCGTGACACCATCACTAGATGGCTTGCCTACCACGGCTTAAGAGAGGCCCATTCACCCTCATTGAGAGAAGGATATCCTGCGCCAGTTTCCCAACCTGGTATTTTTTACAACCTCGCGGTAAAAAAAAAGATATTATACATAAACTACTGGTTGTAGAAAACAGTAATTTTTTAAAGGATGTTTTTTTTCTTATAACGTCGGTAGCAACGCCTGTTCCTCTTTGGTCATTAAAGATATTATGCATAAACTACTTCTTTTAGAAAACAGTAATTTTTGAAAGGATTTTTTCCTTATTATAACGTCGGTAGCAACGCCTGTTCGTCTTTGTTTGGGTCTAACTAGTGTTCATATTGTCCAAATGCTTTTGATTAAGCACTTTCAGTCAGTTTCAACGTACAAGGTTATACAGACATGTTATCTTTCTCATATTCTAAAGAAATCGTCGTTAATGTTACAGTTTATGGTGACGACAGGAGGATGTGACTGATGTTTACAAATCATCATTGGCTAAATTAGTCTCCAGGTGTTGAATATATTTAAAACTGCAATTCTAACGTTGAAACTATATTGATTCGGATTTTTATATTATTTCATATAAAAGGTTTATAATATATATTTTAAAAGTTAATATTGTATTTTGTACGGGTTTTGTTTTTATAAGATACTTTCGTTGAGAGAAATCTTATGTCTAAGTAATGCATTTTGATTGTACTGTGATTTGTGAAGTGACAGGTTAATCTGCAGTGTAGAGTATTTCATTATGTGCTCTAAGTATGCGTTTTATGATTCTAATTCATGAAGAACAGGATTCTCAAGACGTCATGGACATCAGTATATAATATTTGCTGGTGGCAGTAATATTTTGCATGAGTAGGAGTTTGCATGATAAAGATTCTTTTATGTACCGTGTCCTATCATGGCTGTCTATGGGTTTCTATTACATTGTGGCCCTTTGCAGCATTTCTTCATGTACCAAACCCACTCCGTTCAACAATTCTTACACAAAATCTTTCAGGTCGGTGGCCTGCTACCTTCTCTATTTCTATTGTCCTCAGTATGCCCTGTGAGGGTTAAGTTTTCCAACCCTTCATTTCTCATCATATATCCATTAAAATTCACCTCTCTCTTTCTGATTTTGAGTATTATTCTCGTTTTCATTTTTATTTTTCAAGACTTCCATGGAATTCTTAGTATTTTTTTGTATTAACAAATTTCTTCAACTTCCAATTTTCTGTAAGGAAATCATTCAGAATTCACTTCTATAAAAGATGGTCGCTATCACTTAGCAGTTCAGCGCAATTTGTTTCTAAATAAATTTCTTATTTCTTAGTACTTTGTTTAGCTTTCAGAATGAATCTTTCACTAATCCACTGAGCATTCATATTTCGATGTTGCATAATTCTTTGAAGGAAATCATAAATCATTTATATGTATCGTGTTCAACTAGAGATGTATATCTGATACAGAAAGACTGCTAGGCGCCAAAAGGATCTCTACCAAACACATTTCCCAAAATCTGTACAAATGAACATACATCAAATATTTTTTTTAAATTTATTTATGGTCGGTCCTAGAAATGTTCATATATGCATACATATACCTGGCTATAATTTGTGCCAAGCATTAAAAGTCATTGTTCATGTTACTGCATACCTTTGTCTTGACTGGACCAGCTGTAAACTTGAATTAACCTTTATGCAATCAGATTTCTAACACTTTTGGCTGTCAGGTATCGCTTATCCGCCATATTGAGACATATATTCCCAGTTCCAACGAGTGTTCTTTTTTCTGGATGCATTTTCTCTATTGTCCAAGAGACGGTGTAAATCCATAATGCCAGAAACATTCCCAAACTGAAAGCAACATGGGAACTCAAAAAATTCTGCTAGCATCACCTCTTGTACGGGTGTTTCAATTCAATTATGAATTCCTCAAACTTTACATCAAAAGAAAACTTTTTTTTTAATATTTATTCTGTTGCTACTTTAGCAATATATTTTCTTTTTATTATTGATTTCCCATCAAACAATGCAGCAAAGACAAAAGGGTTACTGAGTGTGGAAAAATTAGTAACAAAATAGACGAGAAAAGAAAAAAAACGTATGAGCGGGAAGATAAAAATATAATCAGGAGGATAATAGATAATGATTGATATTGTATTTAAATATTTGGAGATTAAAGTTGGCGAGGAAACATAAAATAGTCAGACTGTTCACAGGCAACAGAGATAAATTCGTATGGATAATACATGTACAAGACGTGTCAGAAAGTAAACTTAGTTATTGATCTTTAAAGGACCTTTAATCAGTGATGTACTGGGGCAGAAAATGACTCGTAATGCCTCCAAAATGAAACTGCTATTCTTTAACCACCATAGAGAAGCTTTCCTACCAGCCATCAGAATGAATGATGCTAGTCTCCTGGAGACACAGACCGTCCCTACTTAGCTTCACTTTTTAAAGGACCTTAAGTGGAATCTACTATATCGAATCTACTGCTAGGAAAGTTTGGTTATTGTGTAGGGTGAGAATATTTTTCTCGTTTGAATCTATCTTGCACATTTATAAATCAACCATTTGTCCGTGCATTGAACACTGTTGCCATATCTGGTGGGATGCTCCTGTTATTCATCTCGAGGTTTTCGACAAAATCCAAAAGAGGATCTACTTCGGCAGCCCTCTTTCAGTTACTTCCTCCCCGAAGTGAAGTGGTTTCCCTCTGTCTTTTCAATAAAGATTTTCATGATAACTTCACCGACGAGCTTTTTGCCATAGTGCTCCGACCACATGAATTTAAGCTTGCTACTAGATTGGGATGTGCGTAGAATGTGTGTTGTGGTGCAGTGAATATCGGCTCGGAACGGCAATTCGAGAAGCAGAGTTCGAATTCCAGTTAAATTCCTTTCATTCACTTACGCGCAAATACCCTTGGGTAAGGTATTAATCCGTCTCTTCCCTCCAGTTATGGGTTAAATAACGGGACAGATTTGATTCTAAAGCTTTGACTGGCAACCAGTCTACCGCAGAAAGTAATGGCAACCAGCTGAGGGATAATCTTCTGCCCAGTTTGTCATGTCTATTACGAGACATGATCTTCCAAGTATCTATCACGTATGATACTTAACTGATTGACTTACTAGATTGGGGTCTATCTTCTACCATTTTATCGTTGAAGTAGATAAATGTAACAATCTCTTCTACTCTATAAGTTTATTTTCTCGCAATTCCCGTGTGTGGACTCCCTCTCATTATTTGCTTTCTTAATAGCTACAATCTCAAAACATTTAAATGCAGTGTCAACTGCCATCTTTGATCACTTTGAATCTCCTCCATATTTTATCCTTTCTTTGACACTACCTTTCTTTCACTGTAATCCCCTGCACACTAGTGGCGGTCCTGCTTTGATCGGGATGATAAGATTAAAAAATAAACAAAAATTACCTCGGACATATACCTCCGAGAAATAAGTCTCAACAAATGGTAAGACATTAATAACAATGGTGTTCTATCCAGCTTATCTTTTACCATTATTCCGGAGGTATTGATTCTGCGAGAAATTCTTGTACGAATAAACTTCCGTATAGTCTGACGAAATTTAGATTGCGTGTGCGAGGAAATGATAGCTGACAAGCACTGAAGAAGCTAGAGATTTAGATTAATTGAAGCTTTATACTGCTGCCACATCTGATCAAGTGCCCCTGCTATTCTCCTCAGGATTCTTGACGAAATACAACGGAGAATTTGTAATGTGATCGATACCGACTTAGCAATTTTTGGCCAATAGACACGATTGTTTACATTTGCTCTGTAAAACATCTAAGATCTAAGATGGTTGCTGGATTACGTCACAGAAATCAAATCACACGTGTCAAAAGTGACTAAAATATTTTTTATTAAAAAAAATGAGGCTTTATTTTTAAATTTTTATTTCGACGTTTTATGCCACAGAAATCAAATAACACGTGTCAAACGCGACTAAAATATTTTTTTATTAAAAAAAAAAGCCTTTATATTTAATTTTTATTCCAACTTTTTAAATATTCCAACTTTTATTCCAACTTTTTAAATATTTGGTCAACAAAAAAAGTGAATATTTTTCCCCGTAAATGGGAAGCAAAAGAAATATTTTTAAAAAACTGTTTTTTTTTAGTTTTTTTTAAAACAAAAACAAAATATGCAAAATAAAAGTGGCATCTTCTCCTACTACTAAAATGTTCTGAGTTGCATGGGCAACGCCGGGCTGTGATGCTAGTCCTATATATTAAAAAGTCTACCATTTGTCCATGCCTCGAATATAACTGCAACATAAGGTCCGTTGCTCCTGTTATATATTCGGAGATTCTTGATAAAATCCGAAAATAATTTAGCTATATTATTGGTTCTGACTGGTGTCTTGGTTTTAATCCCTATCTTACTACCGTAAAGTTGCGTCCCTTTTCTTTTCTATAAATACTTGCTTGCTATTTTCTATTGTACCTAGACTTTAGGAATTTAAGCGGACTACTAGAACCAAATGCATGGTCATCAGCAAAAATGGCAGCCCCAAATGCTAAATACGGTTGAGACTCTAAAATCAAGCTGGCACAAAAATTGAAATACCTGAGATCCGAAAGCAAATTGGCATGGCGAAGGAAGCATTCCAGAAGTTTCGTAAAGTATTATGAAACAGGACAATTTTGCTAGAAACAAAGAGGAGAGTACTGGATTGCTATGTGATGTCAGTTCTTCAATATGGCAGTGAATGCTGGACGACATCAAGATGAAGGAAAAAAATTGAAGCAGTGGTTCTACAGAAGGATGCTTCGGACATCATGAACTAAGCATGTGACAATGACGAGGTTTTGGAAAGGATATAAACTAAAAGGAAATTAATACTGAGCATCAGAAAGAGATAACTAAAGTTCCTGGGATATGCAATGAGGAAGGAGGGCTTGGAGAACCTTATACTAACAGGCCAGGTAGAGGGAGAAAGACAGGGGAATGCATCGGATAACATATTTGAGGTGCCTGATCAGGTGGATGTTAGAACATGTTAACAGGAGAAAGCGTGCTAAGAGCCACCAGGGATAGGGAGATATGGAAATCCATGATCGCCTACGTCCTGAAAGGACAGGGCATATAAAAGAGATTAGATTTTCAGGAAGATCTTATTAATTTACACTTGAATCACCTCGATGCAACCGTAACATCCATGTTAAGTTTCTTTTCTCACACTCTTGTTTTCCAGTCAACTTCGATTTTAAAAATTTAAATTCAGTGTCAGTCGTTATCTATTGCCTTTGTTATTATTCTCTTGTTCTCGCTCCCCAGTTCTTCTTTAATAGGCACCCTCTTTTCAGGACGTAGGTGATCATAGCCTTCCACATCTTCCTATCCCTTGTAGCGCTTAACAATCTTTCTCTTGTTATTCCTCCAAAACCCGGCTCTGTGCCACCGAATAAGCTACCTAGCGTGCTTGTGTAAATGGATGATTGAACATGGTTTAGGGAGAGATATCAACAACACAATTTTATGGAGCTACAAAGAACAGGAAATTATGGAGGACCACGATTTCCAAAGTAGTAAATGAACACGGCACACAAAAAGAATCCTGAACCGGTTTAAACGAAGTAAAAAGGTGCTGCGCCAATAATTTAACTTGATAACATCTGCGCTGAAAATTAACATTCGAAATCTTGACTTGATATGGGCTCAAGCATCGATTATTTGTGCCGCTAGGAAATGCGTAACCCTCTCCCACAAGACTGCCTTCGAAGATATTTACTAAGCTAGGTTTTGGCGTGAGGCCACAAAACAAATAATCAGTCATAGCAGTTATTTATTAAGCTTTTTTTTTTCTTGTTTATATATCGGCAAACAAGACTCAGGTTGTTTACAGTGGCCGCTGTCTCTAAGCAGTAACTCTTCTAACTAATGAGCATGAACATAGCTGCTTAACTGATCTGATCTCGGCTAGATTCGATCGAAAGGCATAAACTGCAACAGTATTTTACTCACTGGTTCTAATGGGGAAAGAATATGTGGATGGTATAAAGAATAGATGTTGGAAGAGGGAAATTATTGAACCGATTTTGAGTTCTAGTCTGGTTTGGTAGACATATTTGAGTGCAAATATGATTGGAAATTGTATCAAATTGTATCAAATCCCCAAGCTATGGATTAAATAGCAAAACCTGTATCTATAAAAACCATAGTTATTCTCAAAAATTCTTAATGCAATATTCATTTGCAAAAATAAAAGAATTCTTATTATCTAAAAGTGATTCATCTTTAAATAAACACACAAAAGCTTTAAAAACAAATCAATCAATAAATTCAATGATGGAACGCAGTTATCACGTAGCATACCAATTATTTATATTAATTTTCACGTAGCGTGCCAATTATTTATATTAATTTTCACGTAGCACGCCAATTATTTATATTAATTTTCACGTAGTATACCAATTATTTATATTAATTTTCACGTAGCATACCAATTATTTATATTAATTTTCACGTAACATACCAATTATTTATATTAATTTTCACGTAGCACGCCAATTATTTATATTAATTTTCACGTAGCACGCCAATTATTTATATTAATTTTCACGTAGCACGCCAATTATTTATATTAATTTTCACGTAGCACGCCAATTATTTATATTAATTTTCACGTAGTATACCAATTATTTATATTAATTTTCACGTAGCATACCAATTATTTATATTAATTTTCACGTAACATACCAATTATTTATATTAATTTTCACGTAGCGTGCCAATTATTTATATTAATTTTCACGTATCATACCAATTATTTATATTAATTTTCAAGTATCATACCAATTATTTATATTAATTTTCACGTAGCATACCAATTATTTATATTAATTTTCACGTAGCGTGCCAATTATTTATATTAATTTTCACGTAGCATACCAATTATTTATATTAATTTTCACGTATCATACCAATTATTTATTTTAATTTTCAAGTATCATACCAATTATTTATATTAATTTTCACGTATCATACCAATTATTTATATTAATTTTCACGTAGCACGCCAATTATTTATATTAATTTTCACGTAGCATGCCAATTATTTATATTAATTTTCACGTAGCATGCCAATTATTTATATTAATTTTCACGTATCATACCAATTATTTATATTAATTTTCATGTAGCATACCAATTATTTATATTAATTTTCACGTAGCACGCCAATTATTTACATTAATTTTCAGCCAGTACTAAACTTGAGAATCGCATATTGTTACAATCGTAATAATCAAAAAGATGCACGATATGAATGTAAGTGGTGATATGAACTTAACTTTGTGAACAGAAGGAAGGATATATACGATTAACCCTTGGCTAAGAGATTAAGAGGATGTGCGTTGGATATGGGCTCAAATTTTAATTGAACTCTCTGCATTCAGCTACGCACAAATACCTTTAAGAAAGTTAATAATCCATATCTTCTCCCTCCAGTTATGGGTTGAATAGCAAAACAGATCGAGCCTTAGTTGGTAACCAGTCTACTGCAGAAAGAAATGACAACCTACTTCCTAGACAGTTATATCTCTGTCGAGACAAGATCACCAAAGCGTGTATCACGTATTGGCACCTAACTGACTTTTACCTCGCTCAGAGAATAAAGGAGTTTACGTAGGGTCAACACCTCTACCTGTAAAAAAAGAGACAAATTGCAGAAAGATTGACGATATCATTGTCGATGGCCTATGCTGCACTTAGAGCGATGGATTTAAAAGTTAAGAAGTAGTTTTCGGAAAAGCACTCACGTGGGAGTTTTTCTGAAGATTGGCAATTACATTGATAAAAGAATGACAGCACAGACTTCCATCGCAGCTGTGATAATTAGTGTTTTTGAACAGCCACCAAATATAATTTTCTTTAATAGGTTCTTGGTTGGCATAATAACTTTTCAACACACGCTACCACTGAGTTTAGTTTAGTATGCCTTAGCGCCCCAGATGTGATCATGATTTAGATCCTCAAAATAGCACTGTCATACTGACCATTATTTCCCGAAGTAGAGATCAGGCATTCATTCAGTTACGCAAGTCAGACAAGAGGGCAATTATAGGGGTTATAAGATTGTCTTATGGCATTCCTCCAAGTAGGAGAGGCTGCTAACCTTGAAAACCGGCATTCGAACGTAACTTCCAAAACAGATGACTACCACCGGTAGAAGATTCGTAATTAACTCGGCTATGAGGCGAGTCTCTGATGTTATTTTTATCAATGTAATTGCTAAAAAACATCAAAACGTGGTTTAATCATGGCAGCAGCTGTACTGAACAAATTAACTCAAAAGCAATAACATCAAAGTATTTACATAATAAATTCTATAATAAAATTCGTGCTGGAAAATCTAGGTAGAATGTTGTCTGTAATTTGGCTTCTGAGTATTATGCAGAACATGCAGTCGGGTTCAAATTAATAGGGGAATAATGTTGCCTATCGTACTTTTATTTAATTTCTTTTTCCCGAATTGAAACTGCCAAGGAATATTATTCTTTTAATAATTTTTATTATTTATATATCACGTAACATGAAGAGTTAAATTTGAATTATTACACAGTGATGCGATTCATCATAATCAGAGGAAAGTTTCAATCATATGCAGAGTTAGATTTGAGGCTATTATACTTGTCAGTCCCCTCCAAATCTTCCTTTCTTACGACTAGAGGAAAATGGAAACGTGTTAAATTAAACAATTTCAATAAAAACTGAGAATGATGACAGATGTTTAAAATTACTGAAGAGTTATTTAGAATCAACAATGCGTTATGACTGCATGTGTAAAAAAATCCTGTGACAGCGTCAAAAATATCTGACACCTTGGCTGGAGGCCTCCTAGGATTTAGCCTGCTGAATCAATAGGTAAATATGGCACTGAGTATGACGTAAATTCTTTTTAGAAAATCAACTGCCAAAAAAGTCTAGAATTTTATGCATTTTGACTTCGTCCATAGAAAAATTTTCATGTTTCTATAATTTTTATTTTGCTAACCTCTTCATCACTGTTGAACAAAAATTTAAAATATGACTGGCCACATTAGATTTTTAGTAAGATGGTTTTTTCAATACTACAATTCATTCAATACAAGTTTAGAGAAACACTAAATTTAGAGGATTACTGTTAAAATGTTTGATAAATGAAAAAAATTAAGGGTAGATTATTCTTAACCTTTAACTTGAGGTTAAGATTGTAGTACTGTCGGGAAGCATTCTTGGAGGTGTTAATTTTACCAAATGGCTGTTCTTGGAAACAAGTTGAGTACAACTTTCTCCTTACTTTTGCAATACATACGAAATGATGATTCAATTGCTACTTGATTAGCATTCAATCCTAAAGTGTTAGTGCTGAAATATCCTAATTCAATTGCAACTTATATTTCAACAGTTTTTTTTGTTTTTTCTTTCTTTTTTTGTTTTTGTTTTTTGTTGTTTTTTTTTTGTTTTTTTGCACTTCTACTCTAAGGAACTCCCTTTCGTTCATTTGCTTTCCTGATAAAATATTCTTCAAAAATTAAAATGCAACGTCATTCCTCATCTTGTCTTCTTGAACTCTGTTCCATTTTTACCCTTTCCTCAATTCTCCCTTTTCACTGTTTTCTTTTTAACTTACCCTGCATTCTAATAGCACTAATGCCTTGCTTGGGGTGAAATGGTTACAAAAATGTTTTTGAACATTTTAAGAACGTTTTAGTTAATAAAATCAGATAAACAGAACAAGAAAAACTATGTGAATAAATTTCACATTTTTTTATATTAAGTTTCTTGTACTGATATATCATGAAAGAGAGAAAAATGTTATGCTATTCAAGATATTAGGTTGCTTCGAAAATAATAACCGATTTCAGAAACAAATTTAATTCTTGAAAAATTAACTGAAGAAATGTTGAAGAAATTTTAGTCAAAATACGAGCCTTGAGCATCTATGCACCTCTGCCATCAATCGACGAAATTATTTATTCCTCGTTGGTAAAGTTATTAGCTGTGATGCAACGAAACCTTGGAATGCTGATTTTACTTTTGGTTTAGACGTAAAAGTTTTACCAGTTAAAATGTGCTGAAGTGCTTAAAAAATGATGCTCAATGGGTGAAAGTCCAAGAGAATAGGGAGAATATGGTAAACACTCCTATCACCAGTTTGTGAGTTTTTGCAACGTCATTCTTGCAACATAGGGCCGCGCATTATGGTGGAGCAAAATTAGACCACGTCGATTCACCAATGCAGGTCTCATCTTTTACAGGCGTGCATGCATTTCAGCAAGTTGATTACAGAAAGCTGTTGTGGATAACACCAACTGCAGACCATACACCATCATTGTTTGCTGATATAACTTTGACTTTGAGAAATGTTTGGAGAATTCATCACGATCAATCCATTGATCTGATCGTTTTTCGGTTATTATAAATTATCCATTTTTCTTCACACGAAGTAATCATTGGTGTTACACAGAAAGAGCATTGAACACACTTCAAAACGCCAAAGTTTTTGATTTTCATTGAGATCCTTAAGAACCAATTTATTGAGCTTTTTACTCGTTGCTTATATTCTGCAAGTGGTGTGAAACTGTTGCACTGCTGAAAGCAAGCGCCTGAGACATTTTTTCTGACACTTTGACGTGGGTTTTGCTTAACAACTGAATGCGATTGTTCGTTGTCAAGACTGCATGAACGTCCTCTAATTTCTTTTTCTTCAAGGATATCATCACTAGTACGAAATTTCTGAAGCACTTTCGTACAGTCTGATCACTTGTAAACCTATCTCGTGCTCTGTTGATATTGGCAGAAGTTTGGCAGGCACTGCCCAAGTTTGGGCTCATGCAAGAAAAGTAAATGAAGAACATGTTTTTTCATGTTCATAATTAAGGGCTTCTATGCTTCAAGGTTATTTCTATCTGAAAATAAGTTAAAATTATTAAGGATTATTATCATTATGTATACCAAAATGCACATAATACATCTCATGAATACTATGTTAAAACGGATTTTTAAAATACAACACTTCGAGCGACAATTATTTTTGTAACAACCTAATATATTAATAAAGCGAAATTATAAATAACATTCCAACAGGATTTAAATATCTTCTGATATAAATTTCAGTGGAATAATTTGAAAAACTTTTATTTGAACAAACTTTATTAACCGAAAAATGTCATCACATGATGCTATATGATCAACGAAACATGTCAAAAGAGGTTTTCTAAATTTTATATTTTCTAATGTTTTCTGTAAACAAATAATGTCTGAATTTCTGGGATGATGACTTACCATTATTTACACTATATTCGGATTATTGCTGTTTCCATCACAAAGCTTCGGCAGTTGTAGACTCCAGGT
>JBBBDQ010000364.1:1125000-1180000 GCA_037127315.1 Ascarosepion bandense
TTGTTTTTTTCTGTCTGTCTGTCTGTCTCTCTGTGATGCTTTGTTTTTTCCATCTCTTTCTCTCTCTGAGATGCATTTTTTCCATCTCTCTCTCTCTCTCTCTCTCTGAGATGCTTTGTTTTTTCCATCTCACTCTCTCTAAATTGTTTTTCCCTTCTCTCTCTCTCTCTCTCTCTCTCTCTGCGATGCTTTGTTTTTGTCCGTCTCTCTAAAACATTTTTTCTCCGTCTTTCTTTTAAATGTATTGTTTTCTTTGTCTCTCTATCAGATGTTTTGTTTTGTACGTCTTTCCGTGATAAGTTCCCTTTACTCTGTTTTTCTACGTCTCTCTTTAAATTGTTTTGCCACCTCGACGTGGTGTAATGGTTAGCTCGCCTGGTTCGCTAGAAGTAGTAAGTTCGATCTTCACTTTCAGCCTTGTGCCACATCTAAGCGGCGTTAAGAAAATAAACTCTCTCTCAGATGTTTTCCGTCTCTCTCTCTCTCTCTGATGTTTTCCCATCTCTCTCTGTTTTTACCGCCTTTTACGTCTCTCTCGTTATATAATCTAAATCTTCACTTTTGTTTCAAATGATGGACATTCTGCTCATAGTTTGCCCCCACTCTAGTCAAGGCAGACCTGGCTATTTTCCTCAACAAGAAATGGCAACATTGTTTTTGCGAAACTGATGTCACTTATTTGCATATATTATTATTATTATCATTATCATTATTATTATTATTATTACTACTACTACTACTTTAGAACATATACAAACTACTATAAAATGTACAATTTTGTAGTAGTTAATACATGTGCTAAAGTAATCATTAACAATATTCATTGCACTAATTTTATATTGAGCACTGTTTTAAATTAATGCTTTGAGCGCTGCAATTATTTTATTCGTTCCTTATTTATGTGGATATATATATATATATATATCATAAAACTGTTTAATAATTTTTGATTTCGAATAATTTTGACTATTTCATGAAACTTAAGTTTAGCTATTTGCCGGGAGCAAATAAAATGTCAAGCAAATTAGAGACAAAATTATCTTTGATGTAGAAACATTTCGAACCTAAGATATTGAAGATCATATACATAAATAACTTCTCGTTGCATGAGGCTTTATATGTTGAATGACATTGCTGTCATTATCAGCCTAAATTTTTCTCTTTATATTCACCCACTGTTTGCGGGTACTTTCTTTCTGATTTTTAGAATTAACATACCGACAACGTTCTTGCATAAACATTCTGTTCTCTCTCATTCACCTTTCTTAGTTTTTTTTTTTTTTTACTAACAATGCACGCAAATATAAAGTTATATAAACATCTTAACTCCATATGCTTTTTATATTAGGCAAAATTATCAAGCATGCGTTAAAAATCGATTATTTATGAGCGCTTCGGCAATTATTTGAATAAAAGCATTAATCTGTGCGCACAATAAATTGTTACATACAGGAAAATAACGCCTTTAACATATTTCCAAAGAAAGAACATAGTGCGCAATTGCTTCGATGGTCGGGAGAATTTCGGCTAAAAAACACCATTTTTTATTTTCTACCTAATCACCATCATTGGCTATGTGCTTCAGAGGTTCTGTTTCTTTCGTGTGTTTGACAATTAAACAGAGGCACCCGGAACGTATCGTATCACACAACACACTGTTCGCAATGCTGTAAAGCATTATCCACCGCCATCCCCGTAAACCTTCAACAAACGTTGATGCATGTCAATAGGTGCAGTATTTTGCGCGTTGACAAATTCTCTGCGTCGTGTATGCTTTCATAGCAAACTTTATTTTTTTTAATCATTTCACCCCAAGCAAGGCATTCCACTGCCACTATAGCGCAGGGGGTTACATAGTGGAAAGTGCTGAGAGAGTGATTAGATATAGGAAATGTCAGAAGGAGGGTCATAGACGAGTAAGGAGGTACATAGGAAGAGTGTTTGAGAGAATGGGTGCGAGTTAGTGTGTTAGGAGGTGTCTATTGACCTTATATTTAAACTCCTGGAGATTGTAGCTGTCGGGGAAGCAAGTATGTGGAAGGTAATTCCACAGGCGGGAAGTGCGAGAAAAGAAGCTATTGGAGTAGAAATTGCGGTTACATTTTATTGGTTTCACTGTAAAAGGGTGGGACCTAGTTGCTAATCTAGTATCTCACGCCATTAATTTTTCAAACTGCTATATAGGCAACAAAAATTGTAATCCCTTGACATGCAACCAATACGCGCCTCTGAAGACGTGGAGCCAGAATAATTACTTATGGAGCCAATCGTGTGTGTGCGTGCGTGCGCACGCGATATATATATATATATATATATATATATATATATATATATGCATCGAGGCAGCAAATAATTTTCTAAACATATACTGTTAAACATAAGAGACAATGAATGTCCATTATGTTTAATCATGAGCCGTTCTAAACGTTGTATTTTGGCTTTAATTTCAGTTGAAAATAAAGACAAAAATTCTCCATTTGGATAATTTTTTATTAATTTATTTCTAAGATTTCGGCTCACATGAGCCATCTTCAGAGAGGTCACCAAACGGTAACACAATAACATCCACCATCACCGACGATTTTATTTTGTGTTGATTTAAAAATAAAATCGTCGGTGATGGAGGATGTTATTGTGTTACCGTCTTGGTGACCTCTCTGAAGATGGCTCATGTGAGCCGAAATCTTAGAAATAAATTAATAAAAAATTATCCAAATGGAGAATTTTTGTCTTTATTTTCAACTGAAATTAAAGCCAAAATACGACGTTTAGAACGGCTCATGATTAAACATAATAGACATTCATTGTCTCTTATGTTTAACAGTATACGTTTAGAAAAATATATACATACATATATATATATATAAGAAAGGAAAGTATGATTTTGAAAAACACCGAGTAACGTTTCGGTCAACACTTCATCAGTGGGTACCGTTGTCAACGCAAGCTCGATCTAACTTTCATCTACGGATTTTGAAGTTCATCTGCATTGAGATTCAGAGACCGAGTCTGTGCAGATTAAAGGAAAGCTTTTTATGTTCTCTTTTGCTGTGCATCGGGATTTAATGAGTAAGTTTTATTTTTTATGCTAGTTGGAACTTCTCCCCTTTTTGGAAAATGTATTTATTGGTTTTACAAATAAATTATTTTTTAACGCTTTTCAACATGCCCTCTCTTTTTCAGCCCCTTCCCATAAAACTATAAACAAAATGGCTTGTACTGTTGTCAAATATTGTGTTGCTAGCGGTACCCTTCATTGAAGTATTGGCCGAAAGGTTCCACAACATATTCAAAAACATGTTTCCCCCCTCTCTCTCTCTCTCTCTCTCTATATATATATATATATATATATATATATATATATTATATAATTTCAGACATATCAACCCTGGATTAAATTGCATGGTAAACTGTTCTTTTTGGCCTTAAGTTACAACCAGGCTTGGAGGACGATGACTATTACTTCGAATACGAAACATTTGAAAAGATATTGGAAAATCAGATCATTGTATTATCTTAAGAATCATGTCAGTTCACTGATTAAAAACAAAAGAAAGTTTGCGAAAAACGATGATCATTAAGTTATAAAGGGACATGGAAATAAAACAAAGGCTTATCAGTAAAAAGATTGATCTAGTTTACCTGCAAAAAAAGCAGTATGCAAATGTTTCATGTACAAAAATTTCGTTGACCTATATGCACAAGCACAAAAGTAATTACTTCATTGCATAACTATGAATACTTATTCAATAAAGCCTTTAAATTCGAGTAACTATTATCAAATAGAAATAAAGAATAAAAATGTTGAAAGCGATTAATTATAGATTTTAAAATACGGAGATTATATTTCTTCATTTATCTGGAGAATAAATAAAGAAAAAAAGAATGCCAAACCTCAGATGTTAGAACCATTTTTCCATGGAATAAACACTGCAAGGTGCTTCATGCATAAAATATTGCGTTCACTTTAGCAATTTAAATAGCATTTGCAGTAAAATGCATAATATTATAGAAAAGGTGACAAAAAAGCTGTATCTGACGGAGTGATGTATAATGTTCAAAAGTTACCTATTCGAAAAGGATCTCACTTCAACGGACATTCACAGTCATTCATATTAATGCAGTCCTTTCATCTGCAAATAGATATTTATTGCATGTGAAATGTTTTAACAGAGTAGAACATAGGGCACCGAAATCCGAACGCGCGTTAAATAACAAAAAAATATTCGCGAAACCTAAGAAGCGTACTGAGAAATAAGTGCTGAACTACTAAGTAATATCAATCTAAATAATAGCAAATTTTTTACACTTTCCTCACAGTAAAAACTGGAAACAAAAATGTGGTTATACTGCAGGATGTTGAGAATTCCCCGAACAAAGTGCTTAAATACTGAGAAAGACTTAAAGAAAATGAACACTAAGAAGGTGTGTCCTGTCTTCAAATAAGAGTAGATAGGTGTCCGTGTCATCCGTTTCGTTTTTGTTCCCGATCTTTTGAAGAGGAGTATAGGTTAATTCCTTGTTTTCTGTTTAGGATTGGAGGTTGAAGTTCCTTCTGAAGTCTACTGCGACACTATACTTCTAACGATTCCGACTAAATTCTGAAATTAATCTTGACCTTTTTCTGTTTAGAGTTAGCAGTTATCTTTCTTGCATAGGCCAAAGAACTTCACTTCCCATTTTTCTTTCGCTAATACAACATAACACAGTAAATCACTTCCTTGAGTGGCTCTTGGGTCTTGTAATGTGTCGACATGTTTTTTAAATGTGCGGTATGTTGTGATGGATAAGCGCTCGGAATGAGAAATCGGAGATCGAGTTAGAAGTCTATTCGGATTGGTTACATTTCTTTATTAGAAGGTACTTTTGAAAATGTATGAAGCTATCTCTTCTCCTTCACTTATGGGTTGAATTTTAAGAAAGACTAAGCTACAGAATCCAATCTATCCTGTTATTTAACCCATAACTGGAAGGAATAGACGGATTAATACCTTTCCTAAGGGTATTTGCAAGTAGGTGAATGCAACGAATTCAACTAGAATTCGAACTCGGCTCCCCGAGTTGTCGTTCCAAGCGCACATCTCCTATATACTCATACCTAAAAATTAAAAATATTAAAAAAATATTAAATATTAAAAATTAAATATAAACTATTGGTGTAAGACATTTACAAATACAGGAGAAACGTGTATACGTTCATACTTGCATGCATATACTCGTTTTGAATTTCTATTCCCACACGCAAATACGAGGTGTAGAGAATTTGAACCATTTTTAACTCTTAAGGGCGTGGAATTATCTAAATTGAATTGATGATAATTGGGTGATCGTGTCTTTTTTGAGACGACTGACTAAGGTTTTTCCGACAGTAGCTTGCCACTACTGCTGTTAGACTCGTTGCCAATCAAAGCTATAGAACTCAATCTGCCCTGCTATTTGGCAAAAAACAGATTAATACATTTCCCAAAGGTATTTGTTCGTACGTGAATGTAAGGAATTCCTCCTCCCAAGTCGACATCCATTACACCACAACGCACATATCGATTGCCAAAAAAAAAAAAAAAAGTAAATCGGAAGCATGATGTTCAGTCTACGGCTATATCGTGTTGAATACACCGGTTCCCGTCCGATCACCGAAGTTAAGCAATATCAAGCCTGGTCAGTACTTAAATAAGTGACCATTTGGGAATACCAGGTGCTGTAAACGTAAGGACCAAGAATGGTCCACCGGTCCTCCAGGTTTGGGGGTTGAGTGCAGGGTCTAACAACCCTGCCCCGAAAAAAACAGTTTGTTACAGAAACGGCAACAAAAAAGTTGCTGCCCTATGCACCATCTGGGTGTGATGGATAAATGATGATGAATGATGATTGTGTTATAGCCTTGCTTAGCCATCAGTCTATTTCTTCCAGGAGATAAATGGATAAATTATGGTGTTCACGGGTGGGTAGCGAGTGGAAACAACTTGAATAAAGGAGTGGACTGTTTTTAAAATGGTGTATTAAAAACAAAGCTAAATTTATTTTTTAAAAATTAATAATGCCATGTCTCTAATCGCCCTGAGGGATAAGGCTTACGAATATTCCTATTTTCCGCAGGTAGCGACCCGTAATGTCTGGAGGGGCACCCTGGTGCTTCAGGGATTCAGAAGTCATGTCTAGATACTTCTGAATCCCAACACATCATTCTGGCCTACTTGGGCTAAACAGACGGTCGGAATGATCCGATCAGTCAGCCAGTCATGTGAATCCTTTATTTGTTTTCCGCTAAATCAGCAGGAAGTGGCTGTATAATCAATCATGCTGAAGAAGAAATGATAACTTAATATCCCTAACTTAGTTGTAATCTTGGGTGCAAAAGTTGGGTATTTTTAAAACTATTTCTTTCCACAGTGTAAGTATACTATCTAGGTAGCCCTGATAGGGCACGACGAATAGGTTTTCACCTTGGTTTATCCCCTTGTGGGGCTCTGTGGCCCGTTAAAGGAACTTCAGTTAATATTTATATGACAAATTCTCCCTAAAAAATAAATCGATTGCACACGTAAATATAATCCGATTGGAGAAGGGAGAGTACTATTCCTAAGAGTCATAATCTTAGAATCAGGATAAAGATTCACTCAAGGAACTCCTCCGTGTTTTCTACAATAAGAAATGTTTTTCATTGTAATGCGAAATAAATCAAAGCCATTAAAATTAGAGCAATATTGTTGAATCAGGAAAAGAAAAAATCTGACTTGCTTTTGAATACTAAAAAATTTCATGAAGTGATAATCAGTGTCTACCCCCACAAAATATTGGACTCCTCAATGGCAGTGATAATAAGCAGAGAACTGTCCCATTGCTCCATGGAAGAAATAAACCCGAATTTAAAAAAAAAACAAAGAAATAATAGATATATGAAGAGTCAGCTTTAAAAAAAAAGAGATAAATAATATAAACACACATACGTATTACCATTTGATGTGCTTACAAATTTAAAATAAGTAAAGTTATCGAAAAGGCTGAACATTATATCCCAAATCTCCTCCGATGTTATAACCGTCAAAATCTTTGTCATCACGAGGATGCCTGCCATGGAACAATCATGTGCGGCAAAGAGGATGTGTATAAATGCGCTAATTGCAGTAAAAACTGCAAAGCATGCGCCAGTTCATGTGACATATGGAGGGAAAAAAAGACATTATGTCCATAAAGCACGCTAAAGCATCTATCAGGGTGCAAGCAATTCCCTAGGAACAAAGTGACCTACCACAGATCACTAAAAAACTAATAAACATAAATACGAAACTGATTAAAAAAAAATTGATGCAATTGGATCCAAATGATTGACACAAATTTTATGCAAGAAATTAAAGCTAAGTTGAACAATAAACGTAAACTTTATATAAAAGAACAATTTATTGACCGAGCCCCTTATAAAGATAAAAAATAAAGGTTTAAGTCTACTAAACCGAATATATATATCTCCAATCAACCCTCATACCACTAAAGAGAATACCCGTCGCCCAGGTTATCAAAAGAGAGGGATCTCTAAAGAACCAAAACAAACAGCAATAAAAACACAACAGAAAGACTCCAAAGACACTGATCAATTTGAAACACTAAATCGATTTGATTCATTTGGCAAAATGGAAAAAGAGGAAAGTCCTTGCACCGCAATCAACAAAAGTAAGCTTAAAAAAGGAAAAGCATAAAATCCTGCACGATAAATTAACAACCTACTTAGAAACAACAATCGAAATCCCTAAACAACAGAACACAATAATACATAGGAATATAAGAGTTAGTAAAGTTATTTTCAATGACTTATCACTATAAACTACAACTTATAGCCCAGTTATATTGTACCCACTATGAATGCATAAAAATGCATTTTATATAAAAAAATAAATTACCACTAATATTTATTTATAGTATGTATTTAGTTGAAGCAAATCAAACAAACCAACACGAAATAAATCTTTCATAACATTAATTCATATAATATTCAACAATTCCTTAAATAAAACAAACTGCATTCAAAAATATAGTTTCAACAAAACTACACGAAGCGCACATATCACCGCCATTAGCAATCATATCCATACACATATGAACATACAGAAAATCTAAGTATCATCTACCATGCATTCAACTGTGAAAGCAAAATAGCATATATTATATTTATCACTTCAAAGCTCCCAAGAAAATTACATTTTGGCATTAAAGGATACATAAGTAGTTGATGTGCCGTTAAAAATCAAATCAAATCAAATACTGTCTTTAAGACAAAATACGTTCAGTTATGTTGATTCCAAATAAACAATATTGCATCATATGAACTTCCTTTTGTAAAAAAAAGTTATCAACACCTTCCTACTTCGTGTTTCATTATCTATTCTGCTGAGTGTATTCCTAATCTTGCGGTTTTAAATAATTTTTTGAAAGCTCAGTAAAAATTTCTGAAGAAGTGTCAGTCAGCTGAGTGCCATACATGACACACGCTTTGGGCGATCACGTCTCGAAAGAGAGATGACTGACTGGGCAGAAGATTATCCCGCAGTAGATTGCCATTGCTTTCTGCGGTAGACTGGTTGCCTACCAAGGCTATAGAATCCAATCTGTACTATTATTTGACCCATAACTAGAGGGAAGAGTCGGATTAATACCCTTTTTCAAGGGTATTTGTGCGTAAGTGAATGCAAGGAATTCAACTGAAATTCGAACTCGGCTCCCCGATTTGTCGTTCAGAATTGATATCCATTGCACCACAACGCACATCCGAGTGTACTTGTGTTTAATACAACCTAGCTATTTTTCCTTTAATTTTCGTTAAAAATTCGTCGTATTAAACACTAAAAATCCGGTAACAATTTTATTTTTATTTTACCGTCTTAGTTTTAGTTTTGTTGATTTTGATCACAGCACTTATGCTGACATTTGTTTTTTTTTTCCGTTTTCTGGCAGTTTTGTATAGAGTATAAGCAAGAGATTTCGTCTCTCATCTAATATATTTTAGAGACCATTTGAATGGTCGCTTTCAGCTCGTCGTTAATGGTAAAAATATAAGTTTCCATACCGGAAATATTCACCTGACCGAACAATCAACGTTACTCTTGGATGAAAGTTATAAAAATTCTTTAAGAACTTTCTCAGGAAATGAGACTTTTCAATGTTACCACACTTTTTTGTATCGCCAGAAGTTTCTTTCTAAACCTTTTCTTTTCTGGTAATGCGGTATTTTAGGATGTACGTTGTGATGCAGTGGATTGTTATATATCGACAAACAACAAACACGCATATATATAAAAATATAAAGTTATATTTTTATTAATGACGATGAACCGTGTAGAATAGGGAACAGAGAATTGAGAGAGCGCGCTTCTAATGGGTTGACGGGAGTGTAGTCTTATCTGTTGTGTCTCTCTTCACCGGCCGATCTCTGTTGCTTCTCTACTGGCGAATCCGTGTGCCGAGGTCTTTTTATAATCTTCCAGAACCGGGACTTTTTCTTCCGGTTTTGCCTCGCCCACGCACGCCCACGTAATTCTCAGAGACACCTGTTCTGTTTGCCTCTGTAGTTATTTCCGCTGCTGCCGGAAATAAGGTCAAACGACATCCGTTCCTTTCAACGACCGGAAACACCCTCGCTTGCATCAGCCTTCCTCGGGTGGGGCCAGATTGTTATATTACACAGTGGATACCGCCTCGGAAATAGAAATTGGAAAGCCGAGTTCGAATTTCAGTTGAATTCGTTGCATTCACTTACGAGTAAATATCCTTGGGAAAAGTTCAAATCAAAAAAATGGTTCAAATTCTCTACACCTCGTATTTGCGTGCGGGAATAGAAGTTCAAAATGAGTATATACATGCAAGTATGAACGTATACACGTTTCTCCTGTATTTGTAAATGTCTTACACCAATATTTAATTTTTAGTATTTAATATTTTTTTAATATTTTTAATTTTTAGGTATGAGTATATAGGAGATGTGCGTTGTGGTGCAGTGGATATCCGCTCGCAACGACAACTCGGGGTGCCGAGTTCGAATTCTAGTTGAATTCGTTGCATTCACCTACGCGCAAATGCCCTTGGGAGAGGTATTAATCAGTCTATTCCTTCCAGTTATTGGTTAAATAACAGGACAGATTGGGTTCTATAGCCTTGGCTGGCAACCAGTCTACTGTAGAAAGTAATGGCAACTGACTGCGGAAAATTTTTCTTTCGAGACAAAATTGCCTAAGCGTGTATAACGTATGGCACTTAAATGACTGAGTGTGGCATTTTAATATCTCGATTGTATCATTGTTTTTTGTTTCATGACTATTACTACCCATTTTCTTTTTGCTGTTGAAAGTCTTCCAGTTAGATAGATTTTGTTATTTGACTGTAATTTGTAGCACCAGTCTAAAGGGTTTGAAAAAAAAAAGTCTTTTTTAAGATTTAACGGATTCATTCTGTTGATTATTTTTAATTACAGATTTAAAGAATATCTTCAGATGGTAGATAAATGTCTGACTGATTTAAAGGCCGTACATGGCATCCATATGCACTCTGTATCTGACGAGATTGTTGAAAATCATGACTAATTTTCAGGTTAATATTCTGCTTTTGTACTGTTTTACTGTATTGAATGAAAGTTACTCCAGTGTTCAATTTGCTCATATCAATTACTAAATTTGTTTCTAACGGTGTTGTTCATGTACGCCATACCTCCAACGATACGGGGTATGGATTCAAATATCGCCTAAAGTTATTAATGACAATGCTTCATCCAAAATGTCTGAACAAACAAGGGATTTCTTGCTAAATGCTGTCAATCGCCACATGTTCATCTGCCTCAAGTACACGTAATCTCTTTTCTTATAAACCGATAGGTGGGTGTCTTGATGCAGGCAAAAACCTGCTCCTCTTCTTAAGCTGTACAAAGCTCTCAAAACTGATGCCGTAAGAACGTTTATGCAAAAGCCCTGCAAAGCCAATTTGAGCCTTGATTCTTGCATGTGAGTTCGCTACGAATGTGTCGTCTTTGGGGCAAACTGCAGAACACGCATCTTGGGTGCAGATCGGTGCGTAACGAAAGCTATCAGGAAACAGAACGAGTAAAGGAAGTACTGGGTAAAAGGGAGGGAGGGAGAGGAGTGTCTTCTCATGGCACGGAACAGCACAAAATATTCAACGATTTTTTCTTTCTTTCATTTCAATGTTCAATAAATCAAACTACAGCGCGCGTGCGCACACGCGCCATGCTCTGAAACTAGCTATAACAAGAACCCATACAAGCAAACACCCACAAAAACAGTGGCAGTGAAGGCGTGTATAAATACAAATCCAAACGAATATATTTACCGTAACGCAGTCACATTTAGAGACACACAAAGTTTTATATATTATAAGAAATAAGACAGATTCTTTCTTTTACCATTCTATACACTATTTCTTTTATGAGAAACTGTACTAAATTTGACTAAATATAAAGCAACTCGACTATTGACTTCATTGTGGCTGAATCAACTCAAAGAAGGAAAAAACTTATTAGTTACATAGAAATGCCTTTTTCCAATTTATTAGACGCAATCATAAAGACTTTCAACAATCTTTCAAATAAATTTAGTATGAATTCTCAGATTACTAGTCAAAGTTGATTATGAGAAAAATTTTATTTTGGCCGTTGGGTTTTCAGCCTGTATCAAATTTTCTGAAATTACCGTATACACTTAAGTATAGTGCGAGTTTATATAATTAGTTTGTTACTAAAAAAGAAAGAGCAAATTTTTGAAGAGGTTAAAAATCAAGCTTTTTCGGTGACTGGTTTTATTTTTTGGAAGAGTTAAAATTCATGCAAAAACAATTCAAACGTCGTACTATATATGAAGTCGGCTTATACAGAAGTATATACAATGTTTTTTTAATATATTCGTTAACACAAAAGTATTGTTTTAAGGCAAATTTTGTTCTATAAATTTCTCAATTGGACGTTATATGCAGTTTTTAGAATTCTTTGTGTTATTTTCTTGGCTTAGTAATTTAGATGTTATACCAGCTTAGTGTTATCTTTGAATTATGCATTAAGGACTCGGTTAAATGTTGCAAGTGAAGAAAATCGAAAAAAATATTGGCCGAAACTTACCAACTCGTCATGTACCTCCAATCTAGGCAAATTATATAGTTATCGCCACGATAGCTCAGAATGAAAAGCAAATCAGCTCCATATATTTATAATTATTTCTGGGAAGTGTTATAACAGAAGACGGAAAGTGCGACACAGATCCGAAGGCGGAAAAGAGTACTGGATTGCTATATGTTGTCAGTTCTTAAATATGGGAGTGAATGTTGGACAATATCATCAAAGATGAAGGAAAACTTGAAGTAACTGAAATGTGGTTCTACAGAAGGATGCTGCGAACATCATGGATCGAGCATGTGAGCAATGATGAGATTTTGGAAATGATGGAAACGAAACGAAATAAATAGCGAGCATCAGGAAGAGGCAGCTGAAGTTCCTGGGACACGCAATGGGGAAGGAGGGCTTGGAGAACCTGATACTAACAGGCCAGGTAAAGGGAAAAAGAGACGGGGAAAGCAACGGATGACATATTTGAAGGGCCTAATCAGGTGGATGATGAAACGAGGGTTGCGTGGTGTAAACAGAGAAGGCGTACTAAGAGCCACCAGGGACAAGGAGTCGTAGATAGCCATGATCGCCTACGTCCTAAAGGGCACAGAGAAGAAGAACATGCCCAGAATGAAGCATTCGTCCGTGCATGGAGTACTGTTGTCATATATAGTCAGGGGCTCCTGCTGTTCATCTCAATGTTCTTAATAGGCTCCAAAGGAGAATCAGTAATGTGATAGGTCCCGACTTGGCGGCTCGACTCCAGCCACTTCCCCACCGACGGGATGTGGCTTCACTTTGTCTGTTCTATAAATACTTTCATGGCTTCTGCTCCAACGAACTTAAGTCACTCGTGCCTCTGCAACAGGTGTTTACTTGTGCAACCAGGCTGGCAACTGGGTTTCACCCATTCACAGTTAGATCAGCCAAATGCAGACGACAATTCTCCTCCCTCAGCTTCTTTTCTCGCACTTCCCGCCTGTGAAACTCGCTTCCATATTCTTGCTTTCCTGACGGCTACAAGCTCCAGGAATTTAAATGTAATGTCAATACTCATCTCTTAACTACTTGACTCCAGTTCTTACTACACCACCCTGTATATTTTTTCCTTTCTCTCCACCTTTGCAACTGTCATAACACCTGTAATCCCATCGTTCTCTTGCTCCTTTATACCTACTTCGTTTTTCTCTTCACTCTCTTCAATCTAATCTTTTTACTCTTATGTAGCCCCCTAATCTTTTTTACTCTTATGTAGCCCCCTAATCTTTTTTATACTTATTTAGCCCCCTAATCTTTTTTATACTTATTTAGCCCCCTAATCTTTACTCTTATGTAGCTCCCTAATTTTTTTACTCTTATGTAGCCCCCTGCACATCAGTGGCGTTACCGCCTTGCTCGGAGTGATGCGATTAAAATAAAAAAATCACCGATAATTTTTTTTTTTATTTGAGAATTTTGATCGCTTATGTTCTGAATCTCTATATACAGAGACAGGTGCAGGAAGATAGCAACTATTCTTTGAAGTCTTAAAAGTTAAATGAGAGAAGAGTAACTTTCTTTCGTGTTTCTCTACGACAACAACAAAAAAGAGATTAACTTAAGAAAGAAATCCCTTCAAAGGACAACAGAGAAAATTGATGATTTGCTCTGTTTAGATTGCCGGAAAAGTTTGCTGACCACGGCACTACGCTGAAGTTAGTTGGTTTTAAAACGTGTCAAATATTGTTGGTTTATTTAAGATCGGTTCGTTTTTCTTCTTTGTAAGAAGTGGATAGAAGCAATAGAGGCTTGAAGTACTCAGTACATATAGTAAACCAAACTAGCCTCGCTAAATATTAAACCACGTCGATGCGCCATTCAATCGTTTTATGTAGGTACCTTCACTTTTCAGTATAAATTTTTCGATACCTGATTTTAAAATGAAATTTTTAAAATAAGTTATATTTTAGCTTTAAAATTAGCTTTACTTGAAAGTCAAGAGATTAAATTTAGTAATTCCAGTAAACAAAATACACTGGCATATTTTAAACCGAAATTATATTGACTGGAATCTAAAATTGAAAAAATTAAACAATAAAACTTTAAACGTATCGCCATTTTTTATTGATTGACACATTTACGTAAACAGTAGCCACATTTCTGTTTAAAAATCTGGCAAAAACAAAATATAAGTCGCTGACACGTTATTGAAGTCATTTTTTAAAATTAAAACTTACCTTTATCTGATTTCAAACAAATGTACTTGCTTTCTCTCTGAAATGTTTGGTAAAACCCTTTATCAGTTACGGTAGCAGTTGTTATCAGTGTACATATCAGGTGTTGACAGCTGTAATAACAGCCGGAAGCTGTCAAGAAGGCTAAGTAGGGAGGCCATAGGCGACAAAGATATATGAATTTAATTTTTTTATGTAAGGGAAGACAACCCTTGTATCACGTGACCTTTTAATGATAAATATCACGTATGGCCACCCGTACAAATAAAGATACGGGCAATCAAAATGCACACAATTAAAATGTTTTAATTATTGTAAAAGTCCATTGGCTAAATCATTTGTATTAAGCTTTTAAATTTTCGATGAGTAATTGTAGTCTTCATGCATTAATTACATACCCTAGCCGGCCCAATAGAGGAAGAAATTTAACAATAATTTTGAAACTTTTCATATATATTTTTTTATATATAATTAACAAATTTAAAAAATGAAAATAATTCTTGTAAAAATTAATTATTCATTGATTTTTTTTTCTTTTCAGACTGATACGTTTAATTTATATTGTTCATAAAAGCAATCAGAAGTTTGTCCACATAAAAATTGGCATAGTTATTGCATTTTTCGCAATTCGGACCTATTTTTTAGAAAGACGGGGATTATTGGAGAAAAAAAAACTGTTGATTCGCATTCCCCAATGACTCCTGAATTTAATTATATTAGGATTATTGTTGCCCGAAATCGAATTTGTAAGCATTTCTGGAAATTAATTGGTAGGGGGAGGTAACATATGTAAAAAAAAAATATTTTTACCAATATTTTATACAAAATAATTATTTCAAAGTTGATTTCGGTCAATTAGGAATAAGTCCTGAAATGTCCATCAAAACCCGATTATTATTTGATTTTTGCAATAATTTCCAAATTATTGTGTCTATCACGGTCAAAAAAGTGCATTATGCAATATTACGTTTTTGTTTTTGTTTTTTTTTTTACTTAATAAACGTTGCGGCAATTTAGGTCTCCGACTGACGTAAGAAAAAAAAAAGACTTTCTACAAAAATTTCGAACGTGTTATTTCTTTGATCTTTGATCGTGTTATTTCTATTTCTCTTAATGATAATATAAACATTTTGCCGATAAAAACTTTGTTTTTATTTAGTTTGGGGCCTTTTTCCTTCATACTATGCTGTTTTTTTCAGCAATTTTGTTGGGGTACCTAGATGGTAGACACCTTTTAACGTAACTATACATCAAGAGGGGGATTGAAATATGCGCCTCAAAATGTAATGTTTCAATTATTGAAAGTAAACAAAAAACATCTCATTTTTTGTCATTCACTCGCGCACACACCTAGTATATGTGAATATAGAAATTCACACTTCATGATGACTTAATTTTCACGTTTAAATAAATCTGAATATCACACTAAAATGTGAAACTGTAACCAAGCAGATTTGGTTTCTATGTCCAAAATATCTATATCTATCAGCTTTTAACCTCCGATATGGAGCACGCACCCCCACAAATATCAGTCAAGTGTCATGTGTGAAACACGCTTAAGCGATCATGTCTCGAATGAAACATGAGTAACTGGGCAGAAGATTTTCCCGCTGTAGGTTGCTATTCATTTCTGCAGTAGACTGGTTAACAGCCAAGGTTTTTTCTTCTTCTATGTACCCTGTCCATTCAGGACGTAGGCGATCATAGCCTTTCACGTCTTGCTATCCCTGGTGGCTCTGAGTAGGCTTTCATTTATCATACCACAAAACCCCCGCTCTGTCATCCACCTGCTCAGGCCCGTCAAGTATGTAACACGCTGCTTCGCCCCTCTCTCTTTCCCTCCATCTGGCCTGTGATCATCAGATTCTCCAAGCCCTCTTTCCTCATTATTCCCATGAACTTTAGCTGTCTTTTCATGATGCTCGGTATTAATTTCCTTTTCGTTTCCATCATTTCCAAAACCTTGTTATTGCTGACATGATCGATCCCCACAGCATCCTTCTGTAGAACCACATTTCAGTTTAAGTTTTTCCTTCATCTTCGCTTATATTGCCCAGTATTCACTGCCATATTGAAGAACTATAGAATCCAATTTGTTCTGCTATTTAATCCATGGTTGGATGGAGAAGAGACAGATTAATACCTATCCCAAGGTTATTTGCGCGTAAGTGAATGCAACGAATTCAACTGGAATTCGAACTCATCTCTCCGATTTCTCATTTCGAGCCTATATCCACTGCACGAGAAGCACATCCATACAGATATAGCAAATCTTAAAACTCATCATTTCTAATTATTTAATTCGTATATTTTACTGGTTACCATGGAAGGTAATGACGAGATTTTAGAGACAAAAAAAGAAAACTAATACTTAACATCAAGAAAATACAACTGAAGCGTTTGGGTCATAAAATGAGGAAAGGAAGCTTGGAGAATCTGATTCTCACGGGACGGATAGAAAGGAAAAGGGAAAAGCAGCGCTTTCCATTGTCTTTTTTCTTTTCTGATGGACTTAAACAGATGGATGGTGGAGCGGTGATCTAGTGTAATAACAGGAGAAGGGGTATTAAGAGCAACAAAAGATAAGAAAACGTGGAGAGCCATGATCGCCGACGTCCTGTAGGTACACGGCACATAGATTTTACTGGATAGTCGTGTTTAATTAGATTCCCCGATTTTTTATTTTTATTTATAATTTTAAGGGAATTACATCTACAGAAATTATGTATTTGAGAGTAATAATAAAGCAAATGTGCCCTTCGACAGGGTTCGAACCTACGTCCCCATTTTGTGCCATCTGATCTAGTGTGGTTTAGACAACTCTGCACAGTTTCGCAGTTACCCATTTAAAGGAAGCCCATATGTATTAACTTTATTTTCGTAATCGATATTTGAAGAGGTTAAAAATAAAAATCATGCTCTTTCGGTGACTGGTTTTATTTTTTGGAAGATTTAAAATTTTGCAAAAAACATTCAAGTGTCATGTTATAGATGAAGTTGGCTTATACAGAAGTATATACAGTGCTTTTTATATATATTCTTTAACACAAAAGAATTGTTTTAGGGCAGATTTTGTTCTATAAATTTCTCAATTGGACGTTATATGCAGTTTTTTTAAATTCTTTACGTTATTTTCTTGACTTAGTAAATTACATACCATACCAGCTCCGTGTTACCTTCGAATTATGCATTAAGGACTCGGTTAGAAGTTTCAGGTGAAGATGGAAAAAAATATCGGCTGAAACATACAAAATCTCCAGCTACCTCCGTTCCAGGCAAATTATATCGAGTTCTTGCCACGATAGCCCAAAATAAAAAGCAGGACAATAAAAAGCCAACCAAATCCATATACGGACCTACGTCCTCATTTTGTACCATCTGATCTAGCGTGGTTTAGACAACTCTGAACAGTTTCACAGTTCAGTGAAATTCAGTTACCCATTTAAAGGAAGCCCATATGTACTAACTATGATTTTCGTAATCGAAACGTAAACAAAGTAATCAATATATATATATATATATATATATATATATATATATATATATATATAAAAGGCAATATGTGAGTCTGTGTGTGACTGTTCCCTATGCACGCCTACAATTTTTAAGCTACGCCATTCAAACTTTCTAGGAACACATATCTACAAGGAAGCCAGGTCGACATATACTTTTTGAATTTAAGTTCAACAAATTTTCCCTTTCCCACTTTTGGCCAATGGAGCCGATTGTTTACATCTGCTCCGTAAAACATCTAAGATGGTTGCTAAATTACGTCACAGAAATCAAATCACACGTGTCAAACGCGACTAAAATATTTTTTATTTTAAAAAAAATGAGCCTTTATATTTCAATTTTATTCCACTCCTCTCATTGGCATCTTCTCCTACTACTAAATGTTATGAGTTGTACTGGCTATGATGCTAGTTTATAAATAATGAATTTTATTTTCGATCAGACATTTTTCTAACTCGAAATTGTATGGCGACTACTCAAACATGTGTATCCATTAATAATAATGTTTACTGTAATAATATATCATCCTTACAGGTATCGTATGAGAGTGGTTAGCAAACTTTCGCAGACTTTTAACTCCTTAAGTCAGTATTTACAGCCTCTGTAAATAATTTCACACACCCGCTGCGTCTGCTAAATAGATTACACATATTTCGCTCCGGCCTAGGTGTTCGAATGTAGGGAAAAATAAGTATGTCAAACACAGATTTTCAAGGTTGTAAGCTCCGCCCACTTAGCATACTGTCAAAACAATATTTTTATTTTCATAGTGGCAGTGGAATGCCTTGCTTGGGGTGACATGATTAAAAAAAATAATAATAATATTTGTTCTTGTCTCGAACTAAGATACGATTTATATTTTCTTGTGACTTACGGCCTATCACGTTGAATACACCGGTTCTCGCTCGATCACCGAAGTTAAGCAACGTTGAGCTTGGTCAGTACTTAGATGGGTGACCACTTGCGAATACTAGGTGCTGTAAGCGTATAGTGACGGATGTGCGTTGTGGTGCAGTGGATATCGGCTCGGAAAGAGAAATCGGTGAGCCGAGTTCGAATTCCAGTTGAATACCTTGCATTCACTTAAGCACTGGTACCCTTCCCTCCAGTTATGGGTTAAATAACAAGAGTAGGACTTGGGGACCCTGGTCTTAAAAAAAAAATCCCAATGGATTTTGATATTCGAAAAGAAAAATGTTGTAAAAATAAAATAAACTTACCCAAAATCATTGGTTATGACCTTAAATGATCCGATAAAGATTGATAGGTCGTTAAACCTCGAAACAAAAAAAAGAAAATTTTCTTGTATCATAGCAAACTTTAAATTCTTTTATCTTCTTGTATCTAAAGTTGAATAATAATTATAATACCTATAATAATTATAATACCTATAATAATTATAATACCTAATCTCGAATAGCTTGACAAAGTATTAGTCGCAAAACACATCATGAGGTATTTTTACAAAAGTATATTTAGGGAATCGAAAATATCCTTCGAAACAAATATCAACTTGAGCGGCTTTATATGCCACCGTTAATAATTTATAGATGTTTTCCTGTGTCAAATTAGGATATTAGTCGAAAATGTCAATGAATGTAACAAGTAGCTAATCTAAAAACATAATTTGAAGGGAAACAGATTCGCCGGAATAAATCAATGATTATCAACATTTAACAAGTATCGAGATGATATACTTGATTCAAAATACACATGCTTGTTCAATGTTATGGGGAGTAAATGATAAATAAAATTTTATTTTTCTCTCTTTCTGCTTCCCATTGCCATCCCTCTCTACGTCACTCATTTTTCTTTCTTTCTATCTTGCCCTTTCTCTTCACTCACCATCAAGCAAATTCTTATCTTGTTCATATGCAATATCTTTGACTTTTACTTTATACATCGTAGACCAATATGCATATCTGAGGATTCGCAACAACTACATTTACATTCTACTTTGCTATTTAAAATAATTCATGTGTCAAATACTTTTTCTACTTGTTTTCAATTTGCATAAACATATTTAAATCGAATATTTTTCAACTTTAAAGGACACTACCAATCACTTGACCTTATCAGTTCACCTTTTAATATTTCTTATACAAATATCATTTTCCAAAATTAATAATTAAAATGTAATATCGAATTCACAACATGCAATGACACATACCCAAAATCATAATTTCGGTTAATATCAAAAATCAAAATATTTTTTAATTAGGAACTGTCCTTATTATTATTATGTGACTTAGTATAGCATTTAAGAAAAATATATTTACGGTAATTAATATTTATACCAAATTAATATTGCATCATAGTAGTAAAAATAAACTAGAACGGATTATTAAATTCATTAAAAACCGTTAAAGGTTAAACAAAAACAAGTAGTTATGTGTATTTTATGAAAAGTAGTGATTCTCCAAGATGATAATCATATTACTACTAACGATAAAACAGTAAATAGAGTAGCAGCAGAAAGAGTATTTATCTTCATAGCAAATGGCACAAACGTGGAAAAATAATGTTTGTAGAAAATATATGCGGCAACTTGTGTTTAAATTAATTACAAATGTTATTTAAAAGCGTTATTGAACACGCTAAAAGAATCACGATTATTTCTTTAAAAATTCAACGTTTAGCGGAGTCGATATAAAGAATTCATTTACAAAATATTTACGAAATATTTTAGAGCTAAAATTGTCATTCGACACACACTTATAGTCATGTTTTAAATTTATCTTAATATTTGCTATTAATGTCTGTAACAAAATAAATAGAATTCACAAGACTGAAGAAAGACTACTTAGAAATAAAAAAAAAGTGCTACAGATAAGTAGAGACTGTCATTTGGACTACAGCAATATCCATTAAATCATTTTAGTGGAAATAGATTTTTAGAAGAACAGCAAGAATAAAGTAATGCTAAGCGCTGAAGCAACACAAAACACCATACGACGACGGTTAATGATATGAAGAACAGTTTCAGTTTTGAGTTGACTTAAAACCACATGGCCTTCAATAGTGAATGTTCGTTTAAACATAAATAAACACTGACAATAATAATAAATTTTACACATGATACGTCGAAAATAGTTCATCTTTGGAAAAGCTTCATACGAACAAAACAGACGTGTTTTCTAAGCAGACGTCTTTACCTTAAAAGCCACCAGATCACTGTTGTGCAACATTTACAGTAGCAGAGAAATTAGTACTGTTTGTAGCACATGCAATCGTAAGAACTGATAAAATAAATGATATTACTTTAATGTACTTTTAAAAAATTCATATCTTGTCTTACATTGAAGAACACAATCTGTGAAGGGGAAGGAGTTGCCTGATATTTTTACACAACATCAAAATTTATTTTTAGCGGGAAAGCAGTAAAAGCAATTTTTGTTTTACTCTATCAACATTGTTAAGTCTTCTAATGCAAAGGAACAAAACAGAAAGAATGAAGAAAGAAAATATTAAAATAACGATAAAAAATATCAAGGCAATAATATACGGTGGAAGTTATGGCCCCGTTTAAAATTCTACATCGATTTTTAGCGTGTGAAAAGTGATACACCACGTAAATGTGTGTGTGTGAGAGAGAGAGAGAGAGAGAGAATGAAAGAAATCTGTCAGGCTATTGTTTGTTCACGTTCATTTTTTAATACTACCGCTTCTTCGTACGAGAAATTTTTATATCCCCACCTTACCTAAATTTTAGGAGTTAAAAATTTCACCTTCATCTTAATAAAAAATAAAAAATAAAAAATAAAAAAATAAAAAATGGGAATGTTTTCAAGACAAGGAAATACGCCACAATGAACTCAGTCATACTTATGCATCTGGGGTTCAAACCATGGCTCATCATTGGCAAAGATGTTTATTTATTTTTTATTTATTTATGTTTTTTAATCGTATCACCCCCAGTTAGACGGTAATGTCACTGATGTGCAGGGGCTACATAAAAGTAAAAAGATTAAGTAGAAGAGAGTGAAGAGGAAGACGAACCAGTTAGAAAGGAGCAAGAGAAGGATGGGAATACAGGTGTGATGACAGTTGCAAAGGTGGAGAGAAAGGAAAGGGTATACGGGGTGGTGAAAGAACTAGAGTCAAATGGTTATTCTTTAATAAATCGGTTCAAACGCAAAGCCAAGCATTTAAGAAATTATGCAGGATGCGGCAGAAATACCTCAGGCTTAATGTTGAGATATTACCTAACTAAAGACACTATTGGCAATAATTGTTACCATTATGTGGGAGGTATTTCTGCCGCACACCTTACATTCCCGGTATCTTTCTTTTCGTCATTCTTGCTTTTTTATGTACGCAAGCACTAAAGAAATGCTATATACATTTTCTTAAAAATAAAACATTCATGTATATTTCTCCTTCTCTTGCTATATATATATATATATATATATATATATATATAATCCTTTACTCATGCTATTAATCATGAAATACTTAGATCCATTTAATTGGTAGATAATTATTATTTTCTCATTAGGAACCAACCATTACGTATATATTCGGGTTGGAGATGAACAAATGAATTGGCAATTTTAAGTCGTCGATGTCGCTTCATTCCCTAAGAAGTTGTAAAGATGTTTTCCCTACTAAATATACTAATGTTTCGCACATTGATCTCATGTAGGCGAGGAGATAAGGACCTATGTTCTATTTTTTAAGAAAATTTACTTTACGAATTTCATGATTTTAATGTCTAGATTCTACAAAAAGAATAAAATGAATAGACACAAAACATTCCCTATCCATGAGCCTCCATACCATATTATATAATTCAAAGAAGTATCTATTTATTCATTATATATATATATATATATATATATATATATATATATATATGAATGGTCAGTTAAGTCCCATATGTGATACACGCTTAGGCGATCATGTCTCAAGGCATTTAATTAGGCTGAAGATTTTACCGCAGTAGATTGGCAATTTTTACTGCGGCAGACTGGTTGCTAACCAGTGCTATAAAACCCAGTCTGCCCCGCTATTTAACCCATAGCTTGAGGAAGAAGACCTTCCTTTCCTATATTATTTGTGTGTATGTGAATGCAATGGATTCTACTTGAATTCGAACTCGGCTCTCCGATTTCTCATTCCGAGCTGATTACATCAACATTCACATCCTTTATATATATATATATATATATATATATATATATATATATATAGTTATGAATTAATTGTACGTTGCAACACGGAAATTTCCATGTTTCGAGATAGATTCTCATCATCAGGCAATGTTTGATGTTGATTGTGCCGATGATTTACAATTACGTGTCGCAATGTTCAAGTAATTCATAATTATATAATTCTATTAAGCTCTATAGTGCTTATCATATTGAGCATTTTTCATAATAAATAAATGCCGGGGCCTTCAAAATAATAAAACCTTGAGTCCTCTTCACCTGGAATATATAAGTGTAATGGTTAGCAAGTTTCTCTCGCTAAAATCATTACAACTGAGGAATGAGTTCGACCCTCACTAGGTTTTCCTTACTTTCGGCCTTGTGCCACATCTACGCTTTAAAAATAACTATATAACATAAGCACAAGAACGAAAAGTTTGAGAAAAATAATCGCACCAATAAAAATAGTATTTCAAGAAAATTATGATGCGAGATAAAATTTAAATAAAGGCATAGGAATCAGTTTTAGTTTAGTTGGCGTGATGAAATGGCAAAATACTGAAGCACCTATTAACACTTTGATAATGGCTTTCGAGTATTGTCACTTTACGTCAAGGGCTCAGTTTCCTTTGTTTCTTTTTATTCCTTTTTTCTTTTTTTCTTTCTTTTTTCTTCTTTTTCTTTTTTCTTTTTCTTTATTCTTTCCTTTTTCTTTTTTCTTTCTTTTTTCTTCTTTTTTCTTTCTTTTTTTCTTCTTTTTTCTTTCTTTTTTTCTTCTTCTTTTTTCTTTCTTTTTTTTCTTTTTTTTCTTCTTTCTTTTTTCTTTCTGTTTTCTTTATGTTTTCTTCTTTCTTTTTTCTTTCTTTTTCTTTCTTTTTTCTTTCTTTCTTTATTCTTTTTTTCTTTCTTTTTCTTTTTCTTTCTTCTTTTTCTTTCTTTCTTTTTCTTTCTTTCTTTTTTCTTTTTCTTTTTCTTTTTTCTTCTTTTTCTTCTTTCTTTTTCTTCTTTCTTTTCTTTCTTCTTTTTCTTCTTTCATTTTCTTTTCTTTTTCTTTTCTTTTCTTTCTTTCTTTTTCTTTCTTTCTTTTTTCTTTCTTCTTTTTCTTCTTTCTGTTTTCTTTCTTCTTTTTCTTTCTTTCTGTTTTCTTTCTTCTTTTTCTTCTTTCTGTTTTCTTTCTTCTTTTTTCTTTCTTTCTTTTTCTTCTTTCTTTTTCTTCTTTCTTTTTCTTTCTTTTTCTTTCTTTTTTCTTTCTTTTTCTTTTTTCTTTCTTCTTTTTCTTCTTTCATTTTTCTTTCTTTTTCTTTCTTCTTTTTTGCTTTCTTTTTTCTTTCTTCTGTCTTTTTTCTTTTTTTCTTGTTTCTCTGATGAGCAACGTTTGTCTTTTTGTCTGTATATGCAAATAAGGTTGCAGATACATCCACTAACCCTGCATTTATATAAATATACCACATTTGATATCATTACACAAACACGTTAGCTTATCTCTGAGAATATACGCACTAGAAACTATCGAGCTGTGAGAATACACGTACGAATGATAGAAAATTACATAACTGTAAAACGCACAGGAAGAAATAACATGAGAGAATTTTAATTCTACGATAAACATTTGCGGACACAAAGCACGCACACAAATAATATTGTACTCATATTGTAGTTATATCTAGAGATATTTGCGTAGCAAAGAAAATATTACGAATCGATGTTAAAAAACATCAAAGCCTTTAACATAACTTCAGCTATACTTTACAGAGGTGATTTTTCTTAAAGTGTACTTACACGGCACACGTATATAACAGCAGCTGCGTGAAATAGTTCAGGAATTGTATAGAGAAGGAATTCGAACGTAAGAAAATACGACTATGATGTCTCATTAATATAGAGGAAAATATAATACTTTGCTTTTCTGTTTTTAATTCGTCGCAGTAACAAGAAATTGTCTGTATCAAAAATGACGAGCAATATATATTTTTTTTTCTCTCTTTACACATTTAACCTCAGACATGCGTGCGTAAAAATGTAAAGTACACGTTTAAACAAGGGATATATGGTGTTATTAACTGTCTCTTACTGATTCAAGCTTACGTAAAATTTAAGCTCGCTTATAGATATTTAATACTACTTACGTTTATTAGCATGTCACAAGGCTATTTAGAGATATGATGCAGTAGTAATATTGGGTACGTTTTCCTACCTTGAAAATCGGCAATAGAACTGGTTCTCACCTGGTTAGAACAACAGTGGAAATATGACTACCCAGACTGAATGATCGCGTGTATCTGCCTTATCTATTTGATATATTATAACTGATAGATATTTGTTCCAAGGGTGGATATCGTCTGGCTACAGGAGATAACTGCACTTGTGAATAAACACAAGGTGTGAAGCAAATGGATTTGCTTGAATTTACCAACCTAACTTAATCATTCATTGCGTTAATATTAAACTTGTGAAAATATTGCACCGGGTGTGAATAGAAAGATTTATTTCACGAGCTTATCTTGCGTGCTGTGTTGAACAGTCGAATGATGACCGCCAAAGTTAATTCACTTAGATTCACTTAACTAAGAAGAGGCTTCTACAACAGGCAACAATTTTATTTTCAAGAATATATAACTAATAAGAAAGCTTATATCGAAACAACGTTTACTCTTCTGTAAGTAGTTCGAATTAATAAGATGGCAATAATTAAAATACCGTCAGGAAACGTGTTGTAATGTGTTCACTTCTAATTTATACAACAGTAATCTGCACGTGCGTTGTGGTGCAGTGGAATATCGGCTCGGAACGAGAAATCGGAGAGCCGAGTTCGAATTCCAGTTGAATTCCTTATATCCACTTACGGTACAAATACCTTTGGGGAAATGTATTAATCCGTCTCTTCCCTCGAATTATGGGTTAAATAATAAGACAGATTGGGTTCTATAGCTTTGGCTGGAAACCAGTCTAACGCAGAAAGCAATGGCAACCTACTGCGGGATAATATTCTGCCCAGTCAGTCATGTCTCTTTCGAGACATGATCGCCCAATCGTGTGTCACGTATGGCACTTAACTGACTCAATATGCATGTAATTAGCCTAACAATGAAAATGAATGTTACAAGAAGCATTTTTTAAAGTGATGTTCAAAAAGTCCTGGGGTCCACTCTATGTAGGGTCACAGTAGGAGGAACAAATTATGGTTTGGTTTATTTACGGCATATCGCCCCCTTCCGTGGTTATTTAATGCCGACAATAGGTTGATGATAGGTTCGTATGAATAGAATAAATATTCTTCGTAAGAAATTAATTTGTTTCATTTTGTATAAATGGTTTTGTCGAGTGGTTGGTTTCATTAATATATTCTTTTCAGATAAACATTTTGTAGACAAATTGATTTCATTTAAATTCTGATATTTTTATATAGGCTAGCTATTTTAAGAAATATGTCATCAATTTTTGCTTTTTTGTACACTTTTGTTATAACATTTTTTTATTAAGTGAACAAAGTCTGAACACTCAGTTAATTTATGTTTATTTGCATATGACGTTTCATATTATTAACAACCTATGCGGATGTGTGTGGTAGATAAAGGTTAACCATAGGCATGTACTGGTTAAGATTACAGTGATCAGGGAAGCAACCCTTTGGGGGTCGGTTTTACAAGGCAGTGGTTCGTAGGAAGAAGCTTCTCGAGTTCAACTTACTTTTCGCCTAAGGAATACGAAGAGGAGGAGGGTGGTCTGTTACAATGTGTGTGGCATATCGGTTCTTAGCCGTGAAGGTTAGGACTGAATGATCTAAGGAGTGTTGTTTATCTGAACACTTTCCATGGAATAAGCGATGAGGCAGTATCAGAACTGCGATGTCTCATTTTTTTCTTTAGTATAATGGTTGAATTCTTTTTGTTTCCCATCGTTTAAACCATTGACTCGAAGGTACCTATTTAATTATTTTGACTGTAGTATACGCTTTTCTGTTTGAATTTCTGGGATGTGGAATTGTCATTATTTATGTTAGTATTGTCCTCATCTCTTTTGTTATTACGTTTCGATCGTTGCTTACAATAGCCCGCATGTAAATAATGTAAATGTGTGATAACCTTTTATGTCAAATACAAGGACTGTCTGCTGCAATCGTGCTAGCTCAAATAAACTTTCCGCTGGGTATCTTTTATATAAATTAAATAAACGCGCTAGTTCGGCTAATAGTGCTAGATAATGCTGGATTTACCTATAGTTTTTTTGTTTTTTTTTTTACACGTACTGTATTAACGCACTGTAGACTCTAAATAACCTTTCAGTCATTTATACACCCGTCATCATCCTCGATTTTAATCAAATTGTTTAATCTAACATTCTTCCATTTTTTTTTCTACTCGTGAGAATGGGGGATTTGGAGGAGACTCAAAATCTGAATATTCTAGGGCCCTCTTCATCTAAATCCGGCTCTGATACTGGGATTTTTTAAAATAAACCCACCGTACTAAATATACACCATGCTTAAGTTGAGGAAAGGAAGGAATAACTTAATCGTCCCTTGTGCTTGGTATACAAGAGTATATAACCAACTTGGATGTAATTTCATACTGATGGTTAAAAAATCAAAAATCCTAATCGCAGTTTTATTATATTCGTTACACTTAAATATTTTGTATGCGTAAATCTGAAATAAATACAGAATTTTGTTTGAATGTAGAGCGACGTAGGTGATTATTTAGTTAAGTGTGACACAAGGTTAAGGAGGACGGAGTAAAAATATTTCCTATATTTTTAGTAATGTAAGTACGCCCACACATACCGAAGATCAATATAATCTTTCATCTTTGAATGTCAGTAGTCGTAATTCTGACTTTCTCTTGGTTTCAAACAGACCGCATGCACCTGTGAAGAAGTAGACAACTCTCTCATCCACGAGGCAGAATTTGGATAGATAGAAAAATGTTAGGCCGAAGATAGTAGTCTTCTAACGAACATTATTCCTAATTGAGCCTTATGTTCAACTAAACTTGGCTCATGGGGATCTATATCATTAGAGAGATCACAAAGAGAAACAAGATAAACGCGGATATAGGTTGATACGTGGAGAAGTTTTCGAGAATGTAAAAACAAACACACACACACACACGCACACACAACACGCGTGATCTGAGATACATACAATCTACACCCACTACTGCAATGTAAAGCCTTTGTAAGCGCTTGCTCTGTTCACACACGCACTCTGCCTATCCGTTCTTGTTCGGCGACCTTCTGGCTGACTTGACCAAGCCGATATTTCACTTTGCAAACGCATGAATTGCATTCACAATATTAACCCTTTCTTCTCAAAAACTCGTACCTCTTCGAAAAATAAAAGGAGAGGAAAAGAACAAATTATCTCCGCTGGATTTTCATAAGCGTTAACGAGTAATTCATTTGAATTATTTTCTTTTATACTGTATTCTGGTCGCAACAAGCAAACCAGTTGCCTATTTTTCAAAGAATAATTGGTCCCTTCATTTTAAACTCATTCAGTTCTTTGTTTTTGAACAAAATATGTCCGACAGATTCACTACTTAAGCCAAATCATACATAGGTAGTCTTAATACATAAACAGCTGGAAATATAAGCGTTCTATAAATGATAAGATTAAATTAAGAGGGGCCGTTTTTGTAGAAGATACTTATGATGTGCGTTGTGGTGAAGTGGTTATCGGCTCGGAACGAGAAATCGGGGAGCAGAGTTCAAATTCCAGTTAAATTAACTGCATTAACTTACGCGCAAATAACTTTTGGGAAAGGTATTAATCCGTCTCTTCTCTCCAGTTATGGGTTAAATAACAGGACAAATTGGGTTCTATATCCTCGGCTGGCAACCAGTCTACCACAGAAAGTAATGGCAACCTTCTGCGGGATAATCTTCTGCCCAGTCAGTCATTTCACTTTCGAGACATGGTCACCCAAAACGTGTATCACGTATGGCACTTAACTAACCGACTAAATTATATGAAGGATTGTAGTTGCTTCTCTAAGCGTTCAGAGAGATTGATAGATAGAACAAAACAACGAGGAAGTGAAATCTAGGACATTGATTTTTATTTTTAAGCAGTCGAGTCTACTCCTGCTTAGTAGATTGACGAAGCACAAACTCCTTCTCACCAACTGGCCTTGTTCCATACTAAGCTAAGTTTCGTAAATATCTACCTGGAGAAATAATATTGACAATGGGATTGTTTGCAGGAAAAATAACACTGAAAATGACAATTTGAAAATTGACATTTTATATGAACTCGGTTTCATTTTTGTTTTCTTTAATGCCATATCTTTTTCGGACGTAGATGATTATTGTTCTCCCTAGCTTCCCGTTTTCTTAATATATAAATGCTATGACTTCTAGAAAAAGATAATGTAGTAATTTTCCTTTGCCATTGACTTACACTAGCTGCTATTGAAGGTGAGAATGTTTAATTTTCTTTATTTCTTTCTTCTTTTTTGTGCCCTGTTCTTTAAGGACGTAAGCGACCATGGCTTTCCACATCTCCCTATCCCTGGTGGCTCTTAACACGCTTTCTCCTGTTACAACACGCAACACCCGTTCCGTCATCCACCTGATCAGGCCCTTCAAACATGTTATCTGCTGTTTTCCCCTGTCTCTTTTTCACTCTATCTGGTCTGTTAGTATCAGGTTCCTAATCCCTCCTTTCTCACTGCATGTCCCAGGTACTTCAGCTGTCTCTTCTTGATGTTCAGTATTAATTTCCTTTCCCTTTCCATCCTTTTCAAATCCTCATCATTGCTCGCATGCACGATCCATGATATTCGCAGCATCCTTCTGTAGAACCACATTTCAGTTGCTTCAAGTTTTTCCTTCATCTTTGATGATATTGTCCAGTATTCACTGCCATATTGAAGAACTGGCAAGACATAGCAAACCAGTACTCTCTTCCTTGTTTCTAGCGAAAATGTCATGTTTTGTAATGCTTTACTCAATTTCTGGAATGCTTCCTTCGCCATGCCAATTCGCCTTCGGAGCGCTGCTTTTTAACCTATAGCTGGTAATGGAAGCAAAAATGAATTCATTCTAGTCCCGCAGATAACGAAGTTAACCCAACGGACTTGAACTCAACATGTGGTTCTTTACTTTGATCTACCTTCGGTAAGTTAGTTAAGATCAGAGAGAGAGAGAGAGAGAGAAAGAGAGAGTTGCAAGTATGAGGGCATACTCAGACTTATACGGAGTGTCCAAAATTTAATCTTTATTAAATAAGCAAAAATTTTTATGTTAATTTTATTTACCATTTTGTTTCGTTCTATTCTGCCAGCTTCATAATTCCATCCTCCCAGAACACGTTTGTGCGTCTTTTGCTGTGTTCATCTAAAATTGATTTTTTTTCCGTTAAGACATATTGAGGAAAATAGTTAAAGAGAAACAACGAAAAACATACTTGATGGGCTTGGCAAATGGATGGTAGAACAGGGTTTAAAAGAAATAATAAAAAAAGACAAAGCTTATTAAGAGCTAAAAGAGACAAGAAGATGAGGAAAGCCATGATCACCTACGTCCTGAAGGGACACAGCACATAAAAGAAGACAAAACAAAACAGCGCGTAACATACTTAATACGCTTTAGCAAATGAATGACAGGACAGGGCTTGGAAGAAATAACAAAACTTATTAAGGGGTAGGAAGATGTAGAGAGCCATGTTTGTCTACATCCTGAAAGAAACACAGCAATAAAAGAATAGTTGAATAGTTTATCCAATGACAGATTGAGAGAAAGAAGGTTAAAAAGAAAGGAATGTAAAACGTACTTGAACGGCTTCACCAAATGGATGGTCGAACAGGGTTTGGGAAAAATAACAAAAAGACAACTTATTAAGAGCTACAAGAGACAGGAAGATGGGGTGAGCTATGGTTAGCTACGTCTCGAAAATCGCGGCACATTAAAGAAGAAAAGATAAAACCGTAAATACAGGAATAAATAATAATCCACCGTAACAATCAGCCAGTTAAGTGCCATACGTGATACACACTTGAGCGATCATGTCCCAAAAGAGACATGACTGACTGGGCAGAAGATTATCCCGCAGTAGATTGCCATTACTTTCTGCGGAAGACTGGTTGCCAGCCAAGGCTATAGAAAACAAAACTGTCCTGCTATTTAGACTATAACTTGAGGGAAGAGACGGATTAATACCTTTCCCAAGGGTATTTGCGCATGAGTGAATGCAACTAATTTAACTGGAATTAATTAATACCTTTCCCGGGGGTATTTGTGCGTAAGTGAATGAAAGGGATTCAACTGGAATCCGAACTCTGCTCTCCTATTTCTCGTCCCGAGCTGATAACCACTGCACCACAGAGCACATCCAATATCCAGTGTATATTTAAACGAAAATTCCTACTCAAACTCTTATAATTTTTATCTTGTCACCAAAGAAAGATGTGGTTTAGCATTAACCTTATGAAATATTTGGAATTGTTTTCTGAAGTGATTTCGGGCGTTCTTCATCGATTAATATCTTCAGTTTGAATCTTCTGTTTGATTTCACGAAACGAGTTTTCATTAGAGAACACTTTTCACTCTTTGACTCTTCTGTATTGTTAGTCATAACTGATTTTAATTTTCTCACTATATCCTTGTTCTAATATTTTTATAATTTATCCACTTGCCATCGTCTCTCAAAAATTACTCCCTAAATAGAAAAGTTTCGTTACGTTTATGTGGCAAAACACACAGTAGTCCAGTAATGTTTGGCTAATCGTTCGCTTATGTGGAAGTTACACATCAACGAAACTAACATAGACCAGATAAAATAAATTGAAAAATTTGATTTGAATATTTTCGGTGTGTTGCCTCTCGGCATCTATCCGACCGTTGAGCATCGTTCAATAAGTAATCTTCAGGACAAAATTTCACAAGCCACTTTTAAATCCTAAGATCATGCACAGTACCTCCTGCATAAACGTCACGAGTTATTGGAATCATTTTTATACAATTTAAATTGCGTTTTGAACTCTTAAAAGGAAAAGCGCAAGGGATCAAAACTGCTGCTTATATTCTATTTTCTCAACCCCCCCCAAATACTTATTTTTATAGCTGACTCAATAAAAACAATCCTTTATTTTAAAATGATTTATCAAAACAGTGTATTTCTCAATCTCTTGAATATATGAAAAAAATAAACCTTCGCCTAACACTGCAAATTGTTGCAAAGCAGAAATATTGACAAAAACATCCGAGCCATGTTCTTAAATAGTCTTATCAGATAGTTTCTATCTTATGAATGTCATGTGCGGCGTCAAAGCTGTTTAGAAATATCTAAACTGTGAGTTATTTACAACTGCATTCTTAGATTGTTTAAAATGGTTTTCAGTCAGTGAAACGTAAGTATCTTGGCAAAGATCATCTTTCTTTAAACCTCATAGACTGGCGTTATAATATTAAAAAACAAATAACTATATAAGATTATCATCTGAGGAATTGCAACATCAGCAAAAACTAAAATGAACATAACATGTAACTAGAAAAAGAAAATGACATAATCAGGACGCTGATCTTCCATATTCCAAATGAAACGTCACGAAGGAACCCCCGCCAAACCTCAATAATGAAATAAGTGATGACGGCTACTGAACTTGGGAATCTCATTTTGCTGAAAAGTTCTTTTAAGAGAAATATTTTTTTTATGAATTTCAACTGACATGAGATAAGAGTTCGAATTTTTTATGAGTAAAATCGAATAGAGAACACTGTTTGAAAGGTATTGATGGGTTTATGAACTCTTCGATCAATGAATGTTTCCTCATGTGAGAACTGCTAATATTGGCATTATCATAAAATATTTACAGTTTGCTGTGTATAGAGAAAAATGGTCACTATCAGAGCTATTTCAGACATGTTTGTGTAGTGGGATGCACAAACACGGTTTTTTCTGCTAATAAAGAAATTAAAATAGTTACTTTTATACATAATTTTTAAATCATGTGATTAAAAAATATTTCTAGGTTTAAAAAATATTTATAGGTTTAAAGGTTTTAAAATATTCATAGGTTTAAAGGTTTTGCTTTTGAATCGAAGAAAACATCAATTAAATGACTAATGTGAAAAAGATCGAATTTGATTCGTGTAATAAAACAAAATATTGCGAACAGCCCAGAAGATTCTAATTTCTTTTTAAAGAAAGAACACTTCATCCTTCACATAATTCTCTCGAAAGTCCATAAACGTAACCGAAACGTGAACATAGAATTTTTTAAAAGAATTAATGGATTTGTTTTTAATCCAATTTTTACTTCTTTAAACTTTGTTTAGAGGATATTCGTATTTGGGTAGATGAACAGTTTTAATTTCCCTTTAATAGTCAGTTATGTAGTTCGTAAAAGCAATATTACAAAACAATTATTTCCTACAGGTAGTTTTTTTTTAATCGTGTCACCCCAAGCAAGGAATTCCACTGCCACTATAGCGCAGAGGGTTACATAGAGCGATTGTGTATAGGAAATGTCAGAAGAAGGGTGATAGACGAGTTAGGGTGTATATAGGGAGAGAGTTGGAGAGAATGGGTGTGAGATAGTGTGTTAGGTGTCTATTGACCCTGCATTTAAACTCCTGGAGGTTGTAGCCGTCGGGGAAGCAAGCATGTGGAAGGGAATTCCACAGGCGGGAAGTGCGAGTAAAGAAGCTGTTGGAGTAGAAATTGCGGTTACATTTCATCGGTTTCACTGTAAACGGGTGGGACCTAGTTGCCAATCTAGTATCTCGTGCAAACTCACAACTAGGGGGCACCAGTAATTTAAATTCATCAGAGCAGAAGCCATGAAATTATTTATAGAAGAGGCACAAGGAAGCCACGTCACGCTGGTGAGAGAGTGACTGCAGGTGGTCAGCTAAGTCATATTATCAAAGTAATTGTTCTTTTGTTCTCCTTGGTACCTCAACCGTCTGAATTCTAGTTTAACAACTAGGTTTCCGCGTTTTATTGTTGATATAGCTAGTTGTAAACGTAGATTATATTCTAATAGTTTCTTTTTTCGCCTTATGGAAATTCTCTTCTGGTTTCTTGCTTTCTTGGTTTTACTAACTTTAAATATGTAAACGCAACACCAGTCGCTATCTTCTGGCTTCCTGGATGCTGTTCTTTATTTTCGTTCTCTTAAAAAAAGCCTTACGGTCTTTTTCCTTCTAACTTATGGCGTCTCAGTGGTATTGTCGTCTTTCTTGGGGTAAAATAATGAAAAAATAAAGATCATTATCATAATGACTCGCTTTGAATTTGTGAGAAAATTAATAACTTTCTGGCAAATATCTCCTTTGAACACTTTCTTAAATACACTTTGACAGAATCACTGTCTTCTGTGATAAGATATTTTGTTACCGCAAATGTTAAGAAATGGCCTCAATATGAGCATCATGGTCAGTGTGATTAGGTTAAGATGTGATGTGTCAAAGGTGAGAATTCAGTATTCGCGTTGACGATTAATACACAAATAAAACTGTTTGATTGCTAGATGAGAAAGCCAGACTCTGACAACATATATGTCTCCATTTGTACATACATCATTACACCTATAAGTTCTTTTTCTTTATGTGCTGTGTCTTTTCATGACTTAGGCGATCATGGATTTCCACTTGTCTCTATCCCTTGCCGCTCTTAATATTTTTCCTCTTGGTATCTCTCCTAGACCTCACTCTGCCATCCACCTACTCAAGCCCATCAAATAGGTCTCACGCTGCTTCCCCGGTCTTTCTTTCCCTTTATCCGTCCCGTGAGTATCAGGTTCTCCAAGCTTTCCTTCCTCATTATGTGTCCCAAAAATCTCAGTTGTCTGTTCCGGATACGAAATATAAATGAACTTTTAATGTTCATTTTCTCTAAAACATCGTCGTTACTCACCTTTTCTGTCCATGGTATCCTCAGCATCCTTCTGTAAAACTGCATTTCTGATGCTTTGAGTTTTTCCTTCATCCTTGAAGGGATCGACCAGCATTCGTTGACATATAGGAGGACAAATATACTATAATAGTCCAGAACTGTTTGCTTTGTCTCCAAAGAATTCTTCCTGTTTTTCAATACTCTGCTTAGCCTTTGAAATGCGTCTTTGGCCATGCCAATCCGCTTTCGGATCTGTGTCTCATTTTCCATCCTTTATTAGAATGATTCTCAGGTATTTAATCTTCTGTACCTGTTTGAATTTAAGATCCCCGACGTGTAGTTAGCTTTCGTTATCAAAACTCTTATACTCCTTTCCACTACTACAATCATTGTCGTTAAATAATGCGACATCTTTCGTTACATCTTCCGACCGACAATCGCAAATTTTAAACCTACAAAGAAGCAGGCAAGATTCAAAAGATGTTTTAGATGTTTATATGATTTCAAATACGCTAGTTCCTTTTCTTATTTCTGAAATAAAAAATAAAAAAAAATATTCATGAGAAAGAAATCTAGGTGCTGAGTTGGAAAATATGTTAGATCTAGAAAAGCGTTAAATTGCTAACATTCTTTCTGAAGATATTTGAATCAACAGTGGCACTACGGAAGAACGTTGAGAATTTCCATGAATTGAACATGTAAACAAACACGAGGTTCTAAAAAAATGATACTGATAATTAACATCAAAAAGAGAGTTGAATATTTTAGGGTACATAATGAGGAGGAAAAATGGTTTGGAGAATGTTAAACACACAGGACATACTAAAGTTAGAAGGCACAGAGGAAAACAGCGCATAACTTAATGAGCTTGTGTAAATGGTTAGCAGAACACAATTTTAGAGAGATAGCAAAAAGAAAAGAAATTAATAAAAGCTAAAAAATCCGGAAGTTGTGAAGAGCCATGATCGCTAAATTCTTGAAGTGAAATGGCATATAGAAGATAAGAATAAGAGGAAATTGAAAATATGTGTTTTTTTTTTTGTTTTTTTTTTTTTAATCATATCACCCCAAGCAAGGCGGTAACGCCACTGATGTGCAGGGGGCTACGTAAGAGTGAAAAGATTGGAAATGAGAAAGCCGGTAACCACATCCTAAACAAGGGATGAGCCTCTACACCTGTTCAGTAGACGTGGGTGGAGTGTCAAACCGGGCGATAGTTTAGTCTATCTATAGTTGATATTACGAGGAAAATATTTTTTTGTATGAAAAAAATTAGTAAAAAATGCGTGTAGGTACATCTGACTTAGTATACTGGAAATTGCACTTCTTTTGTCGGGTTAGTATGCACATTTTGTTTGTGGGCATGGTATTTTTTTTTGTTAGAGAATAAAATAGATAATGTGAGATATAATGTAAGTAAACATGAAAAATGGATTTCTAAAATAAACAAATAATCCGAAAAATTACAAAGGAACATCAGAAGAAACAAATTAAGATTAACAAAACATGACATTAATTAACCAATGAAAATTTTGATGGGAAATTATTTTTTCAAATTGTTATTTCTGAAGTATTATGCTGGTTTGTTTTCCATTTCGTTTTTTTTTTCTTCCTTTCGAATTGTCTTCTTTACATATTTGCTTTATCATTGATATATATCTAGTTAATTTTTTTTTACTATTTCCCTTTCACATGCGTTTTCAACATTCAAATAGATTTTACAAATACTGTTGTACTTTGATCTTTTACGGGTTTTTATATCACAGATTTTTGTAAACCTCTTCGAACATTTATCCATTGTCATAAATAACTGCCACTTGTTATATCTATTTCAGGGTAGATAAATTAAATCCCTTTCTTTAGAGCTTGAAAAAGAAAATCCACAATATTTAGCAATATGTTTTCTATTTAAAATCATTTATAATCTTTTCAAATATTCGTTGCAAAATTATTTCTTTTCCGTATTTGCATTATTTTTTTAATCTATTAATAACGTTAATGATGTTAATGAAGCCTCAAGCAAAATTTGATCCTGTTGTGTTTTTTTTATGCTTTGTCTTTACAAGACGCGAATGATCATGTGTCTCCACAACTTTCAATCTCTTGTAATACTAAGCAATGTTTGACGCTTTACTATCCATCATTATTCATGCTCTGTCATCCCTTTGCACAAGCCAGTTAGGTATGTTACTTGCTGTTTCCTTCTGTTTCTCTGGCCTTGTGAGTGCCAAATTCTACATACTGTCTTTCCTCAAATCTCCCAGAAATTTCAACATCAGATTTACTCATTGCTAAAATTTATTATCCACATTATTTTCAATATTCATTAAAATATTCCAGTTTCTTTATATTTTACAAGGTTTCTGGAAGGCATCTTTTTCTTTTCCAACACTTTTTCGGATTTCTGCATCATAATTTTTAATCTTTTTTTATTACACTTCTATGGCAGGGTAGATAAATTAAATCCCTTTTTTCATAGCCGGAAGAAGAAAATCCACAATATTTAGCAATATGTTTTCTATTTAAAATCATTTATAAACTTTTAAAATATTCGTTACAAAATTCTGTCTTTTCCATATTTGCATTATGTTTTAATCTATTATTAAAGCTAATGATGTTAATGATGTTGTACACCACATGTAAAATGATTTTAGATTATGTAGCTATTATTTTTCTAATTGGGAAATGGTTATGTAGAAGATGACTATTCAAAATATTGATTGACGCCATTGAAATACTATGCGTTAAGTTCAGCCATAAGACGGCAAAACATTCAGATATCACAAATAAGATAGCACGAACAAAAGTTTTTTGCAAATAAAAACCATGGAAATCTAATGACTTGGGTTCGCTTGTTGGCAGGGCTTAATATACGCCAACTGCATTCTTTGAAGAGTGATAAAATCCTTTCACACATACACAAATCCACTTCATGGTTGGATAACTACATATATCTTTCTGTTAACTCGTTGAGGTTTTTTTCGAAGACATATTCGCTTTAAAAACAAAAGAAAAACGACATATTCACTTCCAATAGAAAAAACTTTCGTTAAAATGGCTCCAGACATGACTTATGCCTATCTATCTGTAAAAGAATCAGATAAAAATGGAGTATTGCTGTCATATCTGGGCTTGAACTGCCTAATCCCTACTTTCTAAACTTCAAATGCTATAAATGAGTCAACGTAGCCATGTAGGCAATGAATTATTTTCACCTTAAAAACCTACCTAAATTTAAATCTAATCTAATCTAAACTTATTTATAAATGGAACTTTGTCTCTCTGTGTGTGTCTGTGTGTCCGTTACATATAGACTCCGAAACGGCTGAACCGATTTTCTTGAAAATTTACACAGTTGTACTATAAGTGTATGCGAGTGTTCTTAGCTAGGTTTTGTGTCGAGGTACCCCCGATAAATATCGATAATCGAAAAAATCGGGTTATAGAAGGAGTGGTCCGATTTTAATCAAATTTGATACACTCATAGACAAAGACATAAGAAACGATATTCAGAAGTTTCAAGGTTGCAGTTTTTACAATAGTGCAGAAAATCGATAATATATATATATATATATATATATATATAAAGGTAAGATGTTTGTGTGTGTGTGTGTGTGTGTGTGTGTGTTTATTTGTCTGTATGTCCTTTATACAAATCCACAATTTTTATCCGATTCTCACCAAACTTCACACAAATATTTTTAGGCTGAGTCTGAGCTCCAGGACCTATGGATTAGTTTTAAAGCTTTCATTACACCCCAGCAACGCCGGGCTATACTGCTATTTCCTCATCATAGATAAAACATCGCACGCCTCTCACTACACTATCGGTATTTCCATGGCAAATGTGCAAATGAACTACATTCTTTAGTTCCACAAGTACTGACCTTTCGAGTTAACGATCCACCATGCCGCATATATAGTTTCGAATCATCTTCATCTTCATTCTCATGGAATGGGAATCAATTCCTACATCTTCTCCCCATGAATCTCTACTTTTTGAAACACTCCAGAGAGAGTGTTTTCCCTGTCACTACAATTCTAACTTCTTCACTTCTCGGATCAATTATGTAGATTCAACTACCTTATTCAGTAACCTTAGCGACTCTTAAGTCTAGTATAGGGTAAACAAGAGTAAAAATAAAGCTAGCTAACGATATTGTCACGGGTATAGTGCTATCAAATCTTAAAGTATTAGCACATCTGTTTTTTTCAGGAATTATGTGTAAAATGTCGGTCCTGGATATGACGATAAACTGCATCTGACAGCAAAGCATCTGATTGGGAAGTTGTGAGGATTATGACACCACCTCTTAATTGTTGCTGTTCCAAAGTCCACTCTAACCCGGAGTAGTAGTATCTGCTAGAGTCCCAGCTATGGGCAAAAGGTTAACCCCCAAACAAAAAACTTCTTCTTCTTCTTCAATGTACCTTTCAGGACGTAGGTGATCATGGCTTTCCAAGTCACCCTCTCCTTGGTGTCTCTTAGCGTGCATTATCCTGTTACACCACGCAACCCCGGTTCTGTCATCCACCTGATCAGGCCTTTGAAATATGTTATCCGCTGTTTTCCGCTATTTCTTTTTCTCTCTATCTGACCTGTTAGTATCAGGTTCTCCAAGCCCTCCTTCTTCATTGCATGTCCCAGGAATATGAGCTGTCTTTTCCTGATGCGCAGTATTAATTTCCTTTTCGTTTTCATACATTATGAAAGTATAAAAATAGGACTTTAATAGAAACTTATACATGAAAATAGATTTTTATAGAAAAATATACATTTTTGAAGGAAAACAAATTGCCATAATACATTTTTGAAGAAAAGAATAGTTCCAGCATTTCATTTTTTAGTACAAAACTAGGAATCATCTTCAGTTTTTTAAAATGAAATAAAATGTTTTAAAATTTTATCAAAATCTGACTAAATCAATCTTCTCACTATAATCGAGCATTAAAAATTACTTTAAAACTCCTTTTTTGTGGCATTAAATAAACAACAGAGGTTGATATGTCGTTTAACAAAACTCAAACTCAAATTGTAAAATTTCAAATTATTCAAAACTGTCTTTCCTATTTCTTTAACAAGACAAAATTGTATTTGGTAATGCTGCTAAATTAGATAAAATTATCCCCATAGCAAGTCACTCATAACATAGACTTTCGCGTGTTAGCGTTATTGGATATGTATTAATGTATTTCCATTCATATGTACATAAAAACGTTATGGGAAGATTACCGGATGAGGATTTCCTGGCAGACTCAATAACTAATTCCACACTCGTGCAAGAAAGCTGGTGGATTGATGGGCGAGTATTTTCATATAGGTCCTAACGAATACACCACCACCACCATCACCACATTTCTGTGGTATTATGTTAGAAATTGGTTGCCCTGAGCGCTTTAACCAACGCTCAACCTTCTCTGAAACATGCGTGACACTCATGAATATATCAGTCAGTTCAGTGCCTTACGTGATACATGATTGGGCGGTGATGTCTCTTTCGATTCTTGATTGACTAGATAGAAAATGTTCTCGTAGTAAGTTTCCATTTCTTTCTGCAGTAGAGTGGCTGCCAACCAAGTCTATAGAACCCAATATGTTCTGCTGTCTAACCCATAGCTGGAGAAGAAATGGATTCGTAACTTTCCCAAGAGTATTTGTATTCTACTGGAATTCGAAATAAAATCTCTGTCTCATTTAAAGCCGATATCCATTTTAATACAACATAAATATATAAAAAAAAAATTTAGCTGTAAGCATTTCCAATGTCAGTGTCAAATTTGGGAAGCCTCAAGCAAAATTTGATGCTGTTTTCTTTTTTCTTTTTATGCTTTGTCTTTACAAGACGTGGATGATCATGTGTCTCCACAACTTTCAATCTCTTGTAATACTAAGCAATGTTTGACGCTTTACTATCCATCATTATTCATTTTCTGTCACCCCTTTGCACAAGCTCGTTAGGTATGTTACTTGCTGTTTCCTTCTGTTTCTCTGGCCTTGTAAGTGTCAAATTCTACATGTCTTTCCTCAAATGTCCCAGAAATCACATCAGATTTACTCATTGCTAAAATTTCTTGTCCACATTATTCTCAGTATTCATTAAAATATTCCAGTTTCTTTATATTTTACAAGTTTTCTGGAAGGCATCTTTTTCTTTTCCAACACTTTTTCGGATTTCTGCGTCATATTTTTAATCTTTATTTTTATTACACTTCCAGATACTCAAGTTTTTGTTCTTTATTTGTAATTTGTAGTTCGCATCTTAGACTGTCTCATTTGCTGGTCACTAATAACCGCGATTTGCATGTGCATTTCCCGTTGAACGGTACAATCATGGCATGGAGAGTACAGGAACAATACCTTTCGCATCGATAACAAATTGGTTCTTCTTCTATTGTCCTTGATCTCCCCCTTCATTTTACCTTCCACAAAACCTTTAGTTGTTATTCTCTATTCTAATCAGCAAATCATTTTCAGTTTTTTCCTCCAGCCTCCTCTTCATCAATTATTTCTTGTTCTTTTAATCCACTCTCCACTTTTTCAGATTATTTTTCACTCATTCTCATTCACCCTTTGAGATGTACTCCCCTGCATTCCATTTCTTTCAGATTTTCTTCCTCTACCCTCCTCTTCTTTTAGATATTCTAATCTAACCTCCTCTTCTTTTAAATATTCTCATCTAACCTCCTCTTCTTTTAAATATTCTCCTCTGCCCTGCTCTCCTTTCAGATTTTCTCCTCTGCCCTGCTCTTTTTTCAGATTTTCTCCTCTGCCCTGCTCTCCTTTCAGATTTTCTCCTCTGCCCTGCTCTCCTTTCAGATTTTCTCCTCTGCCCTGCTCTCCTTTCAGATTTTCTCCTCTGCCCTGCTCTCCTTTCAGATTTTCTCCTCTGCCCTGCTCTCCTTTCAGATTTTCTCCTCTAACCTTCTCTCCCTTCTCTCCTTTTAAATATTCTTCTCTTTTTAGATATTCTTTTCCATTATCTTCTCAAATTTATATTTTTTCTACACCCTCGAGTCTTTTTAGATATATTCTTCACTAAAATGCAACTTTCACCCAAGGTTTTTCTCTCGAAAATATAATTTAATTTGTTTTCTTTCTATCTTTATCGATATCATCAACATTTCGTTTCATTCTTTTCTTCCTATCTTGTAGTTTTTCAGTCTGCCATTGTGTTTTTTTTTTTTTTTTTTTTTTTTCCACGTACCCCTGTCTCTCTCCTGCCTATTCTCCAGTTTCTAACATGAGTGAGGCAACAACTAATGTTCTGGAATGTGGACGACTTTAACAATAGTTATTAGCAAGCAGCACTGGCGTAACACTGTCTCCCAACCGAACACAGCAAGTCATTCACGCAGAAAGATAACTTCACGTAGACACGCGCGGGCCTGAGCAGATATTTCCCCACCACATATACACACTGCCAGTTACACAAACCTACAAAGACATTTATGCAATTATTACATGACCAGGAAGAGAAATGGCGTACAAAATATTTCCCATCTATGAGGAACACACGCGACACGGACGAGCCAAGTTATCTGACCAAAAGTACGAATATATGAATTGTTGAATGACTTTCTTTTCTCTCCTAGCATTCTTCTTTGTCTTTTCTAAAACTGTTCCTTGATAATTCCCTCCTTGATTCAAAATGCCCGTCCCAGTAAATCTTTTTATTATCATTCTTCTTTTCATCTCTAGTTTCTTGGTTTTTTTTAAAGTTTCTACTCTTTGTCTCTTTTTTTACAAAAGAAGAAAAATGTCGAATATTGTACCAGTTAGGTCACTTTAAAAGTTTAAATATTTTCTGTCCCATGTTTTTCAATATATAAGGTATCATGGCTGTTCACAACTTCCTACCATTTGTAGCTCTAATATTTGTTTTTGCACTATCTCTCGCATATTTCGTCCTGCCATTCACTCACATAAGCTCGTCAGTTAGATAGCCCGTACTTTCCATTTCGTCTTTATGTCTCGGAAGTGTCAATTTATCAAACCTTCTTTCTTCGTTGTGCCCTAAAGATTTGAAAACCATCTTCTAGTTCTAAGCGTCCTTTTGTTTGTATCTGCATTAAAACTTCCTTGTGGATTAAATACTCGGTCTATGGTATTGTGAGCATTTTTCTGTAGAAGCACATTTCTGACATCTCAGGTCTCTTCTTCATCGGTAAGGAAATTGTTCAGCATTGCCTACCATATCGGAGGATTGATATTACATAACAAGACAGATTTTCAGAGGATCTGATTTTCAATCAGTTCAACGCCAGCTGTTTGTTTCTGCCATCATAAAACTAATTTTAGGCTGAATATTTTGGTAATTTTGACCCTCACATAAATTGTACATTGACATGATATGTTTTATCTTTTATTTAATACTTACTGAAGCATATCAAAAATATAAATATTTACTAAGTTTCATACAATACACACCTAAATAAGACTCATTAGGAACCCGCATTGCAAACCGAGAAAAGCAGCAGCTACATTTATGGTTCTCTCTGGTTCGAAAAATCGGAGAGCCGAGTTCGAATTTCAGTTGAATTCGTTGCATTCCCTTACGCACAAATAAACTTGGGAAAGATATTAATCCGTCTCTTCTCCCTCCAGCTATGGGTTAAATAGCAGGGCAGATTGGGTTCTATAGCCTTGGTTTGCAAACAGTCTACCGTAAAAAGTGATGGCAACCTACAACGAGAAAATATTCTGCTCACTCAGTCATGTCTCTTTCCAGACATGATCACCCAAGCGGGTATTAAATATGGCACTTGACTGACTGACTGTTTCTGAAAACACTTCTGATATTGGTGTGATATATACACAATATAAGATATGCAGGTATTACAATGTATATGGCTGAAAGAGAAATAAAATTAAGAAACTCTGAGACAGTGGAGTAAAGGAAAGCGAGAATAAAGGACTAACTATATACAGACTGTATGCTTATTAGCAATGACCCAAGATGCGAACTACGAATTTGATAAAGATAAAATAAAATACGGAAATTCAGATTTTTGGGAAATGTTTTAACTGAAGACGAAAATTGCAAAACCGAAATAAGAAAGCGTATTGGGAAAAAAAATGTATTTCCATAAAGAAAACAAGATATGAAATCCGATTTTTTAATCATTTTTTTATAAACAAAAGGAAAGTGCTGGACGGCAATGTTAATATAGTTCCTTCTATGATAATGAATACTTCACAATTTCATCAGACGGAAAGGAAACTAAACGCTTTTACTAGAGGACACTGGAAATGCCATGGATCGAAAACATGAGAGCAACTAGGAAGACACAAGTAAAATTTTAAAATAAGTGCACTTAGAATTAAAAAAGTGTTTAAATTTTTAGAACACATAAAGAGAAAAGGGCTTGGAGATGTAACCGACTTGACATCTCAGTGAATGAGAGTAATAGTAAAAACACAGATTTGTAGGGGTTACAAAGGACATAAAGTTGTGGAAAGCCATGATCGCCAACACCTTAACGTGACACGGAAGATAAATAGATATTTGCTATAATTTCAGTCACACCTTTACGAATATAGTTTTCCCATAGATCTTTGAAATCAAAGGGATCTTCATCTATATTAGTATTTTCTGGAAAGATTCCGCAATTCTTCAGTTTCTAAGTGTAATAAGCATCTATCCAAATTTTAAAAAGGCACACTTTTACACACACACACACACACACACACACTGGTTTCTGAGTAGTTTTTTACCCAAGGTATTTTCAAAAATTATAACATCAATGAATAAATATAAGAATGCTGATTTTTCTTTTTGAGGGGATAGAAACTTGTCGAGAATTTTTCAGTACCGCTTGTGTCTGTGTGAATATGAAAAATTTTCCATAGTCCGTGAGGCATGTGCGTCTAAGAGATCAGCTTCTATAACTAATCAGTCAGGCAACCTGAATATACTCTATTATAATTTTAAAGATTGTTTTGCATAACTATCCATACTTTTCGAAAGAACTGAAGACAACTGTAGCATCCCCACTAACAAACTTCCACAACCTTTGAACACAGATTTGTCGTTCTTTTAAACTGGTTACCAACTTAAATAAATAGCTTAGTTTAACCTACTATTTAGCCCATAGCTGGAGTAAAAACGATGGATTCCTCGATAATATTTGCCTAACTGAGAGTAACTAAATCAAATAGAATTCTGATTGAGCTCTACATTTTTTCATTTCAAACCGCTACACGTTAAACTATCGAAAACAACGGAAAATGAATGAAAAATACTTATTTTATTTTCATTTACACCTTCTCATTACTGATATTATGCTTGCAATTTTCTAATCTACTACGACTTAAAATTCAAGTCAGCCATTCCTTAAAATATAAGAATCATTGCTTAGTAATGGAAACGTGAGAATTTAAAAAAAATCTTGATTGTTTTAAACAAATTACTGAAAGGAACATTAAAAAACTAACGATTTTTCTCTTTTTAATATATTAACACGACAGAAGTCAGCATATATCAAGATTTGAGCTTTTTTCTAAAGAGACAAATACGTGCATAAAATCTCTCTAGAACGATCCCACAGGTACAGCAAACTCTACCGCTAAACATGTCGAAAGACAAACAACTGCCTTCAAATGAGCCCTTGTAGGCATTGGTGCATACGATTGCACACAAATTCAGTAAAAAAAGGTCTCTTTCTCTATTCATGAAACGCTGACATGTCGGGCTTGTCCATCTGGGAACTTCTAGAAATACGAAGCACAAATAAAGGTACACTCTCTATTGTAGGCATGAATAGCCGAATGGCAAATCTTCAAGTCAAACAATGACTTCCTCTTTGAGTTTCTATCTTAGATTTATAACGTAGTGTCCACAGAGTGCACATGTCACTTCTCTTCCGATTAGCTCTCATGTTTACTTCGGTAAAATTCTCTGACAGTAATCCAGTAGCTCATCCTATTTCCATTTGCAGTCCCTACTCATGCTCTGTGTCCTTAAGCGTCGCCTTTTGTAGATTACTTCTCAGAATAATGTTTCCTTTCATTCTGTTATTTTTTTCTGAAACGTGCCTTTTTCTTTCAACTGTCCATTCTTTTTTTCTCTTTCGTTTGAACCATTTATGCCACCTTTTGCTCTCTTTTGCACTTTTCTTTTTTTCATTGTCTGTTTTCGTTTCATTCCTCTCCCCACTCTCTTTTTTTTTTACATTTCCTTTTTTTCAGGAAACGTCATTTTTTTGTTCGCTTCCTCTTTTTTTTCTGTTCTTTCCTTTTATCCTTTTCATTTTCTTCTTTTTCTTTTTTTTTTTTTTCGTTTCTTTGTCTCTCCTAACTCTTTCTTTTTTAGTCTTTATTTTTTCTTTATTCATTGTTTTTTTTTCGTTTCTTTGCCTCTCTCACCTCTCTCTCTCTTTTTGCTCTCTCCTGTTTCCTGTATTCATTGTCTTTTTCATTCTCTTTATTTTTGTTTCTTTGCCTCTCTTCTCCCTATTTTGCACTTTTCTTTGTCCCTTTTGCTTGTTTCTTTCCGTTACTCTTCTCTCTCAAACACTTTATCTGCAGTATTTTATGCAGTGTGTCGCTAATGAAACGCCATCTCAGTTCTACCTATAAAATATTCAGCCGCCTTAACTTTTCAATTTTTTCAGCAGCCTTCAAATCTACTCTTATTTTTTCTTCTACTGTCCATGAGTTGTAGCAAGATAAATGCATTTTCTTGTAAATTCTTGAAATTTCGCTTTTCATAAAGAGTTTCTCCATATACAAGTTTACTCAAAAGCAGCGCCTGACATCTGTTTTTGTAAATGCCAATTGTTTATTTACATAGCAAATTAGAATGTAGAAATCGATGGAAGACACGATTATCTCACCCCTTATTTGGGTGAAACTACATAATACGACAAAAAATCCCCCATAATAAAAAAAAAAACATTAGTGTCAATAGTTTCTTTATCGATCTAATTTAATACCATTACGCAAAATGTAAATTTTTGCGACAACTTTTACGAAGTATTTATACCAAGCATGATTACTTGGTATGTTCAAAGTGCCCTCCTTTATAATAAATTCAAAATTAGAGATGAGCAAGCAGAGTGGCTCGTACGATCACTGCCCACAAACTCTTCTCTGACAGGCAATATGGCTTTCTCTTTGCCAGGTCCACGGCCGACCTGCTAACAACCGTAACGGAGTACATGCTCCAGGCCCTTTATGAGTCTGACGAGGCTCGCGCGGTTGCTCTGGACATCTCCAAGGCTTTCGACAGGGTTTGGCACTCTGGTCTCCTATGCAAACTACGGGGTTACGGTATTACCGGTCGCCTGCTTGACCTAATCCAATCCTTTTTAAATAACCGCAAAATGAAGGTCGTTTTGAATGGGCGTGCCTCTTCATCCTACAGCACGGATGCTGGTGTCTCACAGAACTCTATCCTGACAGACATAATCTCGCTGCTGACCTTGAACGGGATCTACACTCTGTGGTGAACTGAGCCAAGAAGTGGCTTGTCAACTTCAATTCGTCTAAGACCAAACAGCTGTCTGTCAACCATTACAGGAAACCTCTCCTGCCTCACATAAGCATGGAACAAGCGATTCTCCCGGAGAGCAATACACTACGGCTCCTCGGACTTAGCCTGTCCTCAGACTTCAAATGGAACCACTATATTGAATCCATAGCAAAATCTACTGCTAAGAAGGTTGGGTCACTATGTCGATCCAGGATGTTTTTCCGCCTGAATCCATCCTGCATATATACAAGTCGAACATCCGTCCGTGCATGGAGTACTGCTGCCATTTATGATCAGGCGCCCCTGCCGTTCTCCTCAGTGTTCTTGACAGGCTCCAAAGGAGAGTTTGTAATGTGATAGGTACTGATCTGGCGGCTCGACTGCAGCCACTTCCCCACCTTCGAAATGTGGCCTCCCTTTGTTCTATAAATACTTTCATGGCTTCTGCTCGGACGAACTTAAGTCACTGGTGCCTCCTCAACAGGTGTTTACTCGTGCAACCAGACTGGCAACTGGGTTTCACCCATTCACATTCAGGTTAGCCAAATGCAGACGACAATTCTACTCCTGCAGCTTCTTCTCTCGCACTTCCCGCCTGTGGAACTCGCTCCCGTATTCTTGCTTTCCTGGTGGCTACAACCTCCAAGAATTTAAGTGCAATGTCAATACTCATCAATTAACCACTTGACTCTAGTTCTTTCACCACCCCGTATATCCTTTCCTTTCTTTCCACCTTTGAAACTGTCATCACGCCTGTATGCCCATCCTTCTATTGCTTCTTTCTAACTGGTTCGTCTTCCTCTTCACTCTCTTCTACCTTTTCGTTTTACACTTATGTAGCCCCCTGCATATCAGTGGCATTACTGCCTTGCTCGGGGTGATACGATTAAAAAAAAACAGGCTTTTTTACTTGATTTGTTTCCTACCGCTTTGTTGTGTCGTAAAATACGATACAAACAAATGAGTGCTTAGTCCAAGTGGTAAAGACTAAGGAACACACGATTAAATCAACAATAACGTTTATTATACTAAGGTATAAATATTAAGACTGCACACAATAGTCACTATATACAAAAATAGAGCGTAGAGTACTTCCGTCCGTTCGTTTAATTTATTTTGTCTTTCACAGACATTTTCTGAAATGTTCTGAGAAAAATTTTGACAATTTTCCTTTTAAATAATTAAGTTGATGTGGAAATTTAACCCAATGATTTGGGATTTGATATTTTTCCCCACTTGAATAAATATAGTATGACTCCCGCTTTTATTCGTAGGTGTTCTATGTAGCCTACAACAGGTGGCTGTGTTTAGGATGTTTCCAACTGCTGCAAACGAGATGGAAAATTCAAAGGCAATAATTATATTAACCGACATCAAAGACGTTTGTTTTGAAAACCTCTGTGCGTTATTCATATTGCGAAATGATTCATTATCTTTTATCTATTTACATTATAAATAAAATAGGTAAGAATGCCATGCATGTTGTTGTTTATTTTGTCTCCTTTCTTGTAAGTACCGCTTCTTTGATTTCACACAGTTGGAGAATTAGTGGGTAGGGGTTGTCCTGAAGCAAACGAATCATTCGGGAATGTATGTCACGACTTTTCCCACACTCCCATTGTTTATTTTTTTTTTTTATTAATTTTTTTTTTTTTTTTGTGGGGGCGATATATTTCCAATTTTGAAGTAGAATAAAAATAATTGGAATGATTCTTGAGATGAAAATGTTCTTTCTTCAAAGAAAGATTTGGGCGAATTATTTTGCCTTTCAAAATCTTACGATCTAAGAGTGATAATTCGTAAAATTATATTGGCGTTGTTATCAAAAGGATTCAGCTGATTCAATTATACCAGTTTCTCAACGGATTTTGTTGATATGCGTTCAAGTGTGATATCAACGGTACAGCGTTTGAAGACGTCAATTATTGTCAGGTAATTGATATTAGTCAGTGCCTTGCTATTGGTTATGGGCTGCATATACATTTTCGCGATAAACAATAACCCGACTTAATAAGATTGTTCTCGATGAAAAACAACCTAGTGATATTCCAAGAAAAACAAAACCACAAAAAACAATTAAGCATTGTTGAAATATCTAAGGGTTAAATCAAACCTGCTGTATCAATTAGGATTGGTATTGAAAAGAATGTGTGCCCTGGTGCAGTGGATATCGGACATGAACGACAAATCAGAGAGTCGAGTTCGAATTCCAGTTGAATTCCTTGCATTGACTTACGCACAAACATCCTCGAGAAAGGTATTAATACGTCTATTCTCTTCAGCTATGGCTTAAATAGTAAGACAGATTGTATTCTATAGCCTTGGCTAGCAACCAGTCTACCACAGAAAACAATGGCAGCCTATTGCGGAGTAATCTTCTGCCAAGTCAATTATGTCTCTTTCAAGACATGATCACCCAAGCGTGTATCACATATGGCACTTAACTGACTGATTGAAAAGAAAATATAGGTGTGGTCCTTCCTGTAATGTGGCTGTTTTTTAACTTACAAATCACATCAGGTAAATTTTAACAGTAAACTATAAGAAATTCGTTTAAATAAATAATGTTCATGATTTTGATGTCGGAGATGTTTGCATTCTTTTCAAGCAGGCTATCAAATTAGTCAGTCAAGCGCAACACGTCATACACGCTTCGGCGATCATGTCTTTTTCGATTGATGACTGACTCGGCAGAATATTTTCCCACATTAGGCTGCTGTTTCTTTCAGCGATAAACTGGCACTGTCTCTTGCTATTATTCCCTTAGCTGGATAGTGAAGAGATGAATTTATACCTTTCCTAAGAATATTTGCGCGTAAGTGAATGTCACCCGACGTGGAATCCGAACTCGGCCCTCTGAATTCACATTCTGAATCAATATGCATTACGCCAGTACAGTAATTACTGGAATTAAATTTATAATTGAGCTGACTAATTAAACACGTGGATAGGAATAATCTGGAAAAGGCAAAAACCTTCTAAGTATAAATGATAGGAAGTAGTGGAGAGATATGATCGATCATGTTCTGAAAGAACACAACACAAATATTTTTTTATTAGATTGTAACAAGCGTCTGAAATACTCAACAGATTTCTTGTTAAGATTGGTTGGTCTTCTAGAAGAGCTTCTTTGATACTTTCTGTTATTGATTTGTCATCACATACAGTCAGTCAGTTAAGTGCCATACGTGAAACACCCTTGGGCGATCATGTCTCGAAAGAGACATGACTGACTTGGCAGAGGATTATCCCGCAGTAGGTTGCCATTGCTTTATTTCTATTTTCTCACTAAGCATTGGTTGTCCGGAATGTTCATGCGAATTTTTAAGTAAAATTAAAGCGCAAAATAAAATTATGCCATTAAATATTTTTTCAACTAAGTATGAACCATTTTTTGCACAAACTTTCTCCATTTTTTTTTTTAACTGAAAAATTAATTCTTCCAAGAATTTTGGTAGTTTCGCAACAAAGAACTCATTAAGGTGTTTGTTTTATGTCACCCAAAGAATTAACATTTTTTACCACTGAGTTTATTATGCAAGACACGAATAAATTTTTAAAAATCCGAAGGAGTAATGTCTATTGAATATGGCGGGTGGGGTAACACATCTTTCCTCTTCGCCAATTGTGGGTGTTTTTCTTGAATTTCTGCTTTAATTCGTGACGGTATATTTCAAATCAACTGATGGGTTACTTGGTAGAAGCTCAGAGTACAGGATTATTTTCCAATCCCACCAGATGCACAGCATGACTTTCTTAGAATGAAGACCTGATTATAGGGTGGCTTAAGTTGCTCATGTCGCTTACCTTATGATAATTTTTACTGAGTATTGTTTCAAAGAATTTATTTTTTATCATCTGTTTTAATTTTCCTTTAAAAAAAAGTGCATTTTCATTGCGTTTATACAACACATCTCATAGAAATACGATGCAAAAGATTCTTTTCACTCCGTTCATGTTATATCCAAACATTGTAGCCATTTGAATGATGGTGGCTTTTGAAAGATTTAGTGATTCTGCGTTGGGAAATGCAGGTTATTCTCAATGGGGGTATTCTAAGCGTTCTTTATCAATAAGGCTACAATCACCAACTCTAAATTTAGCGAATTACTTTCTTACAGTTCTGTCATCTAAAGTACCGTCACCGGACGCATTCTTTTTTTGTTGTTTGCGAGGCATTCTTGCCTTTACAGTAATAAAAAAATCAAGTGTCTAAAATGCACCTTATAATCATTCATTTTCATAGGTTTGTAAAACTGACACGAATTAACTAATTAATTTATTTCTCAACAGATAGTTTGAAGTGTAAGCACATCTGTCGACACATTTGAGACGTTCTAACGAGTTGGATGTTTTCACTATTTGTTTTATTTTAACTTCCTACATATTTGAAACTAGCAGTATAGCCCGGCATTGCTCGGGTGTAATGAATTCCTTGCATTGACTTACGCACAAACATATACTATAGTATATATATATATATATATATATATATATATATATATATATATACTAGCACTGTAGCCCGGCGTTGCTCGGGTGTAATGAAAGCTTTAAAACTAATCCATGGTCCTGGAGCTCAGACTCAGCCTAAAGAATATTTGTGTGATGTTTGGTGAGAACCGGATAAAAATTGTGGATTTGTATAAATGACATACAGACAGATAAACAGACATACACACACAAACATCTTGTTTTATATATATATATAATCGATTTTCTGCACTATTGTAAGAACTGCAACCTTGAAATTTCTGAATATCGTTTCTTATGTCTTTGTCTACGATTGTATAAAACTTGATTAAAATCGGACCACTCCTTCTATCCACCGATTTTTTTGATAATCGATTTTCGATATTTATCAGAGTTACCTAGACACAAAACGTAGCTAAGAACACTTGCAGACGCTTATAGTACAACTGTGTAAATTTTCAAGGAAATCGGTTGGGCCGTTTCGGAGTCTATAAGTAACGGATACACACACACACACACACACACACACACACACACAGAGTTTCATTTATAAATAAGTTTAGATAAACACCTTCATAAAAATAGTTTATACATTTTAAAGTGTTAAGATCTTTATACTGAAATGCGAAGAGGAAAATAATCAGGTCGGATTGTCAGGAATCATTCTCAGGATCCTACTTTGCAAATGCTGATCCGAATAATAAGGACTGATTACCTTATACGTAATATTAGATTTTATTCAACTGTGGATTTCGTCAATTACTGTCAGCCATTAGGTGTGCTTCTCCAAACGCAGACTCTGCATTCTTGCTTAACTATACGAAACTATTCTATTGAGGGTAGGTGTCTCTAAATCTATCCGTCGAACGGTTCTGTCTACATGCACAGAGCTGCGTTGACCACGTACATCCGGGCACCTAATGGAATCACATGAATCGCTCAGATCAACCCATCATGTGCCTTCTTGAAGACACTGACTATGGAGTTGAGGTAGGCCTAGTACATGCTACAAACCTATAATAAATAGTGCAATCAAATGCTTATTAAACCAACCGTATGCAATATCTAATAAAAAAATTATTTAACGTAAGACGTGATGACGGATTTCAGCGAATGTCTTTGCGAGAAATCACTCGGTAACATTTAATTATTTATCTTACGATCAGAAGCAAAATGAAGTAATAAAGAGTCAAATTCAAGAAAAAATGTTAGAAATGGATTTTTCTCTAGTGCCATTCAGACACGCTATCGCTTCATTCATAACAATAGTTTTGAATGCAAAAGTTTTCTTTCCATATCTATTTTATCGACTAACTAATGGGAAGGCAAATAACAGAGGCTTTTAGAAATCTTTGAGAAAACTTTCCCAATAATAACTAGGTGAGACTTGGTTCACCTGGTCTACGAATCTGACACAGGTATTACGATAAATACAATGAAACACAATAATGCATGAATCAGTCAGTAGCGAGAAAATCGAGAAAAGAAGGGCGTAGATGGAGATTCGGGCAGCAAGCGGTAATAAAATTCAGACGATGTACAATTTCAGCGATAATAACCAGTTCGAAAACGGCTCAATGTGTGTTGGTGCTTGAGGACAGAAACCGTATGAGAGTAAAGTTGAATCGTTTTAATATTTCAGATTGAAATATGAAAAAAACGAGAAAACCAAACTGTTAATTTTTCGCGGCATAGGTTGTTTGCATAATTTGTTATATAGGCAGATGTAAAAGTTAAATATTCACTCAATATGTAAGGGCAACGTACACGCAACAAAAGATGTGATTATATTGAACAGGGATTGAAATTTATGCTTATGATCAACATATACTATTTGTGCATTATGCAATTATATATATATATATATGTATATATACATATATATATATAAAGAGAGAGAAACGCAGTGTGTACATATTAATCAATAGTGCATGTGGGCTATCATCTCAAGAGATCCACGATACAAAACACTGTTCCATCATAAATATAGTATATATATATATGCTGCTAAAAAACAAAAAACATATATTCCAATATAAAATCTAAACTATACGAAAAAGCGACCTGCCCAAAAGTAAGTTACCCATACTCTTCTCCAAACCAAATAGCAGCACCTCAAGAACCATGAACAAACGACTAGACCATTCTAAAATCTCACACCACATTTACATCGTTCTCATTAACAACGACGCCACTTCCACCACATCCAGACAAGATAAATAAGAAACCTGCCTTAAACAAAGCCACCTCCCCTAACCCATATCTCTAAGACTACAACACGGATGACAGAATCAGAATAACCTCCCAACCCCACTTTCACTTAATCATCATATCACCACAAATAAACCGTTTTCACCATTTAAATTTTCATTTCAACTTCATCAGCTGATGAGAAGCATCTAAAGGTAGCTTCAAAACGCGACAATTTTTGTGTCGTGATACTATGAATTTATAAACCATTGTAACAACTATTACAATACAATTACAATATATATATATATATATATATATATATATATATATATCACTCAATAAATCCCGAGCTTAACTAATGAATCTACAACTTTTAGGCAAAATTGGACTTCATTCAACAACAGTCTTCTTTAGGGAGAGAAGCGTTGGAATCAGGGTATCTAACAATTAGATGTCTTTTTTTTTTCTTTTTTTTTTAAACAAATATTTGTCTTTGGGCTCACAATATGCCTCAGTTTCCGATATCACTTATTCATTGGAGACGCATCTTTTTCCCCGGAGCATTCTTTTGAGGCCAGTTGTCACTGATGGTCAAATCTAGAGAATAGGAATGATGCAAAAGCAATTCGAAGTGCAGTTCATGTAGTTTTGCCATCTTTGCCATAGACTTTTTCTACTTTTGTAGACGTTTTTGGCGATCTTGTTCTTCAGACACACCAATAATGTTATATAACATTCGTTATTGATGGTTCTTACCTTTCTCAATTTAATCGATGAACGAAATATCTTGTGTTCCAAAATACTTAGGCAAAAGTTGATGTTTGCGTCTTTGGTCGCTTTGAACGGCTTTCACTTGCTGCTACTCCGGAGTGAAAAGGTCAATCCATGTTTCATCGATTGTCACATAATTACACAAAAACCCTTTCTTGTTACGTTGAAACAGTTGAAAACAACGCTCTGAATTATCAACACGTTGTGGTTTTGATTGACATTTAGCAAACGCGGCAGCCATTTTATACACAGCTTTCTACTCGACAAATATTTATGCAAAATGG